>CM032401.1:13271201-13648701 GCA_019049475.1 Eueides isabella
TGTGTGTGTGTGTGTGAGTGTGTGAGTGTGTGTGTGTGTGTGTGTGTGTGTGTGTACCTGCGTGGCGAGGCACACGAGGTCCTGGCAGGAGGGCAGCTTGCGCGAGTGCGTCTGGCGCAGGGAGGCGGCGCTGTACACGTGGATGTACCCGTTGAGGGTGAGCGCGGCCACCTCGCGCCACTGCGCGTTGAACGTCAGCGCGCGCACCTTCTGACCTGCACGTCACAATGGAACACTACTGAACAATTCACATGACAAGAGCTACCGAACAAACGAGAACTGATGTGTGACGCCATGTAAAATTTAGATTAACGTTACATATATTATACCAATATAATTAAATTAAAATTTAATTTAATTTTTTTAGGAATAAGATAAAAGTGACGTTGAAATTTACCACTCAAAGATATGCGATATCCATAAGTAATTGAATGGTAAATTTATTTTTATCATAGATCCATACATGTGACTTACATCTATCATCATATGTGTACCCCATAACCACATACGTAATATTACATCTACACATATGACCCCATATCCACATATGTAACCTCACATATACACATGAGACCACACATCCACATATGTAATTACACATCTACATATATGACCCCACATCTACACATGTGACTTACGTCCACATTGTAATCTCACGTCTACACCAATGACCCCACATCCATACATGTGACTTACATCTACACATATGTCCACATATGTTTTCTCACATTTACACATGAGACCACACATCCACATATGTAATTACACATCTACATATATGACCCCACATCTACACATGTGACTTACATCCACATTGTAATCTCACATCTACACATATGACCCCACATCCACACATGTGACTTACATATACACATATGATCACACATACACATATGTGATCACACATCTACACATGTGACCCCCATTCACATATGTGAACACACATCTACACATATGTGATCACATATCTACACATGTGACCCCACATTCATATATGTGAACACACACATACACATATGTGATCACACATCTACACATGTGACCCCACATTCACATATGTGATCTCACATCTACACGTATTATACCACATACACACATGCATACCACATTCACATATGCAGGTATAAAAAGAGAACTAAACAAAGAGCAGAAAAGATTCAGACTGATGGGAGTTTAGTATACTACTATGGGAGACTAGGAGAAAATTGAACCCATCAAGATAAAATACTAACTTTATCCACATACCAAATTGATCAAAGAAATCTCTTTTGGAAGATGATTAAATCACTGAAAAGACCTAACTAACATATTCTTCCACAAAAAAATAACCCAAAACTCGAGAAACTTTTATAAAAAAGCTGAGTTATTTGCCGTCATTCTTAAGGATACGTTCGCATTTAACGATTCTGATCTCATACATACAAATAGAGAAACTGATGATATTTTGATGACTGTTCAACATTTATCACTACCTGAGCAGCTTATAACTCCTGCAGAAGTGGATAGATCTATCTTTCGATCAAAAATACTGGGAAGTTCACGCATGTAACCTTCACGCTTAAAAAAGGAAACCGGCCATTAAATTATGCGAGTAAATTTGACTATTTGTCAAGTATATGGGAATACATCTAGACAGGAAGCTCACATGGAGAGATAAAAGTGAAGAGGCATATCAGAAACTTGGAGACATGTACTGCCTCCTGCCCTCACTCAAATTAGACAACAAGATCCTGATCTATAAAAGCATCATAAAATCAGTTTGGGCTTATGGCATTAAGCTTTGGTGATCAGCAAGCAATTCCAATATATAAATTCTCCAACACTTCCATAGTAAAGTTTGGAAAACAATCTCTAACTCTTCACGGTTCGTAATAAATGCAGAAATAAATCCATGAATATTTAGACATATCCACTGTCAAGGCATGAGATACATAAAGCTGTATCGCATAAAAGTATCACATTCATAAATGTGATATCACACATACACACACACACCCACACACACACACACACATATGATTCACATCCATACACATGAACTTACACACACACACGTGTGATCTTACACCCACATAATTCACATCCACCCATGTTGCACTGACACACACACACGCGCGCGGTGACCGACCGTTCCTGCAGTCGCGCACGGCGAGCGGCGGCATGTAGGCGTGCGGCGCGCGCGCGGCGGGCGCGGGCGCGCGCCACAGCGCCAGCTTGGAGTCGCGGGACCCCGTCACCAGGTACTCGTCGTCGAGCCAGCACATGTCCAAGATCTGCAAATAAAGGCTCACTTACTAATTTACATTAAATAAATCAAACTAATACTCTACGAAACGGGGCAGGTTGTGAATGTCATGCCTACTCACTCCGGTCTGGTAGTGAGATGAAATGCGGCGATGAGTTACGTGATTGACCACGCAATGCCTTGAGGGAGGGTTAGCGACTGATCCAAGCTAAACCTAATTAAATATATGGCTAAGGCGGTCCCTGTGTGGCTTCAACTGCTTAATGGGAGTTTAGCAATTATTTATTACTGTTGTAGAAATTTTATTGAACAAAATACACTTTTAATTAGAAAACCGATTGAAATAAAACAAAAGCTAACTCTAAACTAAACTTGAGGGAACCATAATAAAATAATGAAAACATCATTAAAATCAGTCAAGCTGTTTCCAAGTTCATCATAGACAAACGCAGACACTATATATATTCTTTTACATTCACAAATACCTCCAATAATGTTTTCCCTACAGATTTCAAATTCAAAATAAGAAGTTACAAGCTTCGTTTTTTTTGAACGTCAAACAATTTACCACCAGTTCACTAAAGTTGCTGCCTCAGACCTGAGAAGAACTGGCGAAAACTTTACATCATATATCTAATTATGTGACAATGATACATTTAAAATAGCCTGGAGCGAGCATTTAATTCCCAAGGCGTGTTATCATTTTCTATACCGTATACGTACCCAGTCTTTATGCGCCTCCCCCACGCACAGCGGGTCGAGCGTGGGCAAACTGTAGATAGCCAGTTCACACGAATTCCTAGCGCCTGTTGCCAATAGTGTCCTGAAAATCAACCAAAATATACATATAATGCAACAATTTTAATTTGTACGTGTTTTTGTCAGCTAATAATAATAAAAATATGTGGGAGGCGAGACACCGTCCGCCAATCATTCAATTTGAGACGTTGAAAAGGCGGACGACCGATAGTCTCCTTCAATAGCCCAGTTCCCGAAACCTCCAAACTACATTCCATAGTCCCAATTTAGTTTTTCATATTTTATATAGTTTCTACGCATTATCCGGAGACCATCTCTGGGCAAAGACCTCTCGTTACTCAGAGATGGATCCCGGCTAATGCGCCACAGCAAATTATTTTAATATTCTCGAAGGGGCCTCTATGTGTTGGACCTGTGTCCCCGCGCAAGCCTTCCAAAGGACCGGGTTCTTTTGAACCCGAGAACTTAAGACGGGAAACATAATATTATTATTATTATTATTATTATTATTGTCAGCTTCACGCTGTTTCCCGCAAATGGCCAGGCAGAGGAACCTTGGGAACCTATTGTTAAAACAATCTGTTCCACTTCCGTCTCCCATTTTCCGATGAATTTGAGGCATTGCGTGTTGAGAGGCCGACCTCGACGCAGCGCTTTGCCTGATTACCAGAGCGAAGAAATAAAATATTATTTTTAATTTGCAATATATTAAATATTCCATTTCCACAAGTAGGGATCGAACCCACAACCTGTCGTCTACAGTCACACGATTGTGCTGCGGCGCCAAGGCAGATCTTTATTTCATATACTTTTATAGAATATTTTTAGATCAAAAGCCTTTTTCTTTACCTTAGAGTTCTTAACTATCTTTGTCAAAATCGTATCAGCAGCTTAAGAGCTACAAGTACTTTGCCAAAACAAGATAATAACTTTAAAATCGAGGAATTTTTATAATTCAAAATTTCACTACAACTTTAGATCAAAACCAGCAAAAAAAAAAAAAACATACACATATAAAAATATAAACATTTCTCACCTGGAAGGATTTATTTGTAAAGCGTGTATCCCAGTTTGGTGTTCAACGCCGGGCCACGGCGCTCGCGGCCTCAACGTAGGTATTGCGTCTAACGATCTCGATCTCACATCGTATACCATTAACTAAAACAAAAATTAAATTTTGTTAAGTTTCACTGTAGGCAGAGGGGCTATGGGAACCTTATGTTCCCTAAACGTAGTGTTAAGGCTCTTCCAGGAACTCGAATTCTGGAAACACTACGTGTAGAGCTGCGGAACCCAACGCCGTATGCTGCCTCGTAAGCAAAGCGATGATGTTTTTAAATACACAATGTCTCATACAAAAAACAGATTTCCACCAAATTCTGCAACAATTTCGATTTAATTGATAAAATTTAAAACTGCGCGTTCTCAAAACGTTACCGTCTCGTTACCAACACGAAACAAAAAAGACGTTACCTCCTCGTTACCAAAACGAAACAAAAAAAATTAAATAAAAATCCCAGAACGGGATTTGAACTTACAACCACCAAACCACACATACCTTATTACACTTAGTACCAAACACTATCTGCCTGTCCGAGAGCCACTGGGAACAGAACACTTTGTTCATATTGCCCAAATTGACCGGCGTCTCGCGGAACATGTCGTGGGTCAACATATGGCGGGTCGCGTACGAGGGGTCCACTGATCTGGGCTGAAAAGGAAACACTATTTGAAACTTATTTATTAATAAAACTTTATATTTTTTTTATTTTTTTATGGAAGAGACGGCAAACGAGCGTACGGGTCACCTGATGGTAAGTGATCACCGTCGCCCACGGCCCCGTGTAATTCCAGAAGAGCTACTGGAGCGTTGCCGTCTTTTAAGGTGGATGGGCACCGGGGCCCGGCATTACCTAATGCGAAACGCAGTGGCCAAAGCCACTACTTAACGCCGGTCTTAAATACCGGGGGTGGTAACAATCCGGTCGAGTCTGCCCATGCGTGTTGCCATTACTAGCAACGTGACTCTACCACGCGCACTTTAGTCGCCTCTTACGACACCATCAGTACCTGGGTGATCCTATTCTAAGACGGGATCACACGGCAAATTTAATATTAAAATACAGTTAAAAATAGTAAAAACTGGATTGTAATAGGTGAAACTTTTCATCGGCGTTGAGCTCCGTTAATTAACAACGCAATGTCTTCAGGATTCAGTAAGGAAAGCGAAGTGTCCGAATGGGAACGTAACATTAGGTTCCCAAGTTGCCTCTGCCTTCACTGCTATATGGGTGAATTTAAAAACAATATTTAATGTATTCAATTTTTATGCCCTTGTTAAAGCTTAACTTATAACTATAAATATATTATAATGTCAATACAATGATAAATCACTCACTCAGCTTCACGCTGTTTCCCGCACTAGGCAGGGTAGGCAGAAGGAACCCGGGAACCTAGTGTAAAGACACTCTGTTCCACTTCCGTTCCCCACTTTCCGCCGAATTTGAGGCATTGCGTGTTGAGTGGCGGAACTCAACGCCGCGCTTTGCCTTATTACCAGAGCGAAGAAATGAAACATTAAATATTTAAATTGAAAATATTAAATAATTAATTTCCTCGACTGGGATCGAACCCAGAACCTGTCGGTTACAGTCACACTTTTGTGCCGCTGCGCCACGACAGGCCTGCTACAATGATAAATTTCAATATAAAATCGCTAAGACAGATTTGTTTGGAATTTAATCTTAGAATAGAAAAACATTTTTGAAAACAATTAAAATTTGGAGAAAGCGGGAAGCTCTTTAAAAAAAAACTCTTTATAATTTATAAAATATACCAGTAATTTACAATAGACCAGTTTGGTCTAAGTCTAGTTTTGTAATACAGTATATTACAATTGTATCATAGGCACTGTATAACAAAAGTTGTCGGTTTGATTTCAACTTGAGGCAATCCAATATTAAAAACTCATTTCCATTTAATATTTTCCATTTAAATATTTAATCATATAATTTCTTCGCTCTGGTACAAGGCAAAAAGTAGAGTTGAGTCTCGCCACTGAACATGCAATGCCTCAAATTCAGGGAAAAGTGGGCAACGGAAGTGGAACAGAGTGTCTTAACACTAGGTTCCCAAGTTTCCTCTGCCTACCCTGCCATGTGCGGGATACAGCGTGAAGCTGAGTTCTCATTTCCATACTTTAGTAACAAAAAAGGCGACAAGTTCCACCACTAAACAAGTAATGCTTCGATAATTATTTTTCCTCAGCCAACCCTACTTTATGATACCATTGCGAGGCTAAAATAAATATATAAAATACTATACTAAAAAGTTAAACGCAACTATATGTAGACATAGAAAGTAATTGTATTTTATTTAATAAACTCTTATCTTATGTTGTAAAGTGATAACGATGTTGATTGGGAAAGGTCATTACTATATCAAATATATATAGATTTTTTATAATCTTAATTTTTTTTTATCTTCTACTTTATCTGCAGCAAATCAGATTTATTAACAGTGAATCAAAAACAACAAAAGTAAAAAAGCAGAGGCCATATTTTTTATATATTTTGCTATATTTATGCAATTGTTTATTCTTCATAACCAAGGGGAGGCAATAATAGGCTTGGAAATAATAAAAAAAAAGGAGGTACCTCCGGAGCCTGTATTTCCCTAGATCGTACATAGTCAACAAAATTGTATGATGTACTCAATACTCTGTGCTGCTGTGCCGGAGTCTCCTCCTCGCTGTCACTATCAGAGTAGCATACAAAATCTTCAGGTTTATCTGGTTTTCTCTGTTGTTCTAATCTGAAAAACAATTGAGATTTATAAGTGACCATTTTATAAAATGAAACTGATGAAATATACATAAATATATAAAAGAGTTATAACCATAGCTGGGCATTAACTCGTTAATCCGTTAATCGTTAATTAACGAAGTTAACATTTTGATTAACGAATTAACTTTTAAGTTAACTTTTAAAAATGTTAACGGACACGTTAACTTCCGTTAATATGCAGAAGTCCGTTAATCGTTACTTTAATGCGTACTATTTACCGCACGGCGGTAAATAACCGCGGCGTGGCGCGAAAGCACGTTCAGACACGACTTTACGACAAGAAGCAGCGGAAAATTCGAAGAACAGAGATAGTTTAACTGGCGGAGGGAGCAATGCGAGTAACAACGATGATGACGAGGAGGAAACTTTTTCAATTCTGTCACTCAATCCATAGAAAAACCAAAGAGCTCCAACTCTTTAAAGAGTAAAGCGCAAAGTCTCGTTAAAATGTGGCTGGATATGAAATCAAAAGACTCGTTCAACGATGCTGCATTCCTCGGGGAACAGATATTCATAAATCTATTTATTAAATACAATACTGCTAGCAAGCTGCCTCAAGCGCTGCAGTTGAACGTCTGTTTTCCACGGGTAAAGACATTTTAACACCAAAACGAGCCTCGCTTTCAGACGAGAACTTCAACATGTTAATGCTCATGAAGGAGAATATGCACCTTATGCCCGACGATTAAATTATACATTTGAATTATACAAGTATTTTGTTTTATTCCTAACCTGTTAAGTTCCAGAACCTAAATCAACAAGTTGTATAAGTTCACTAACGCAACGATATATAAATGCAATTTTACACATATTAACGGATTAACGATTAACGTTAACTTGCGTTAATTCTTCCGAAATGTAACGCTTTAACGCTTAACGAAGCTAACTTTTTTTGTAGCGGATTAACGATTAACGAAGTTAACTATTTGATTAACGGTGCCCAGCTATGGTTATAAGCTGATTTTAAATATTTTCACGTAGCTTAATGAGAAAGTATGTGTATCTCAATTCAAGGAAATTAAATGTTTAATATTTTCTTTCCTTCTCCCCGATAACAATGCAAAGTCATGTCATAGAGTTCCTCTATTCAATATTCAATGCTTCAATTTAAGAAGACAGTTTGAAAGTGTTTAAAAAACTTCTTAGAACATTGTCTTACTCAGCTTTACACTGTATCCCGCACATGGCAGAGGGAACTTGGGAACCTAGTGTTAAGAAACATTCCACTTTCCCCAATTTTGGATGTCTTTTGAGGAGTAAATTTCACATACTCCTGTTGGTGTGCGTCTCCATTGACTTTATCATTACTTTAGTTTTCTCAATGTATTTAAAACTTAAAATTCTTAGCTTATGTTAGCTAGGAATTATATCATAATAGTTAGTTTTTTTTAATTTCCTTTTAAAAGAACTATACCATCAACAAGCCCCTGATGATTTAGATATCTGCCATTTATATTAACACTATATTGACTCTCTTCTTTTTTAAAATTTCTTCATCTACTTTTTTATTCTTTCTACATATCAAGATACTGTACTTATATTTAAATTTAAGGTTGAAGCCACAATTAAATCAGTAATGCTTTTATTTTACAACTTTTAACTGAATAGTATGTTTTTTATAATAATATTTGTATTGGATAGCTTAGATCCGATGGTAGTCCCATATAAATTTTTAACTAAACACAGCCATAAGGATAAGAAAACAGGGCACCATTAACGGATACACTGATTTTAATGTATATAATGATTTGATAAAATATTTAGAGGATGAAACAATAGAATACATAGTCTTTTAGTTTTAATAGTAACATCATTAAAGATTAGTTAATAGAACTTTATTATGTGTAAATAGTAATTAGCATATTGACAACAACTAAATGTTTGCATAAGTAAACATAACATTTTTAATTATTACTATTTAAAAATAAAAAAAAATAACTATTTACTACTATTTATTTATATATTAACTAATAATATTAACTAATAACTATTTATTTTCAATTATTTCTTTGACAAAAGTTTTAGGTTCATAATAAATATAGATTTAATGACATGTGAAATTTTGAAATGGAAATTATGCATCGCTTAAACCTGTAATACCCGAAACTCGTGACACGTTTTAAAAACAGGATCGATATAACGGTGTTTTATTTCTTTACTTACCTCAATGCTCTTGCTTTGGCTCTCCTCTCTATTATTCTACCTGGTATATAACATGAAGGGTATTTGCCCTCGACGGGGCGTCTTACGGTTTGCGCCATTTTTAAACTATTTATAAAACTAAATATTATACGAGTATCACTAAATGCACACTGTCAACTATTCACTTTCGTTTTGTCCTGTTGTACATGGATCCATAATGCGACATCTTTCATTATTAAAATGTTGCTCGTCTCTATGTGTAGCACGAGCAATGTCTCCTTTTGCAATAACTATCAAATAAGTCGCATTGTGTCAATTAATTAGTGTTAAACTTTAAACTACAAAATGAAATAGAGACAATTGAAGACATAATTATTGAGAAAAATAATATATGACGCCGATGGACGTATCTGTCAACAATGACAACAGTTACCACGTGAAAAAATGTTTGAAAATGTTACCATGAGTCTGATAAATTTTATTATACCTATGTAATATATATTTTATCTATTTATATAATATAAGCTGTGGTATATAATCTATATTACTTTATTATAAATATTGTTAAGAAAAATATATGGATTCCTTTTTTTTAAATTAATGATATCAAAAAATGCATTATCATAATTTATTTTGAATTATATTCAAAAAACAGTAGTTGGACTATTTTGTAATTTTATATAATAGTGAGATAAAAAAATGTAATTATATATTAAAATCAAAAAACTTATTTTCTTTTTTTTAGCTTCACGCTGTATCCCGCTTGAGGCAAGGTAGGCAAAGGGAACCCGGGAACCTAGTGTTAAGACACTCCGTTCCACTTCCATTCCCCACTTTTCGCCGAATTTGAATCATTGTGTGTTGAGTGGTGGAATTCAACGCCGCGCTTTTGCCTTATTAGTAGAGCGAAGAGATGAAACATTAAATATTTAAATTGAAAATATTAAATATTTCATTTCTTCGACTGGGGATCGAACCCAGAACCTGTCGGTTACAGTCACACGTTTGTGCCGCGGCGCCACGACAGGCCTCAATTTCAATCAACAAATTTGTTTTAAATTAATAAAAAGTAAAACAATTAAGTACCATCCATGAAACGAGCAAAAACCTGTATAAATGTTATTAATGAATACGTACAAGATTACTGAACAAGAAGAAAGATAAATATGAAATAATTAAATTTATTTTACTTTTCTTAGTAATTCTAGCTACTTAAATGTATTATTGTTTAACAAAGATTTTTTTATTTTTGGCTATCGATTATACGGAGGCCTGTCGTAGCGCAGCGGCACAAATGTGTGACTGTAACCGACAGGTTCTGGGTGGCTCCCCGGTCGAGGAAATGAAATATTTAATATTTTCAATTTTAATATTTAATGTTTTATTTCTTCGCTCTAGTAATAAGGCAAAGCGCGGCGTTGAGATCCGCCACTCAACACGCAATGCCTCAAATTCGGCGGAAAGTGGGGAACTGAAGTGGAACGGAGTGTCTTAACACTAGGTTCCAGGGTTCTCTCTGGGTAGGCCCTGCCTCGTGCGGGATACAGCGTGAAGTTGAGAGAGAGAGAGAATTATACGGGTTAGTCTGTTAAGCCATTATAAATGTACCTACTGAAAAGGGTTGGTTCACAAAAAAAATATTTACACAATAAAACACAAAGCATACAAAGGCTTTGTATGTTTTTTTAAATAAATATTATAAAAAACAACTAACATCTGCGATAGGAACCCGCATTAAAGGCCTATATTACTTACATTTCTTATATTATGTGCAAGAAAATAGTAAAACTGCGTGAACATGACGTCTTGGAGCTATATAATATCTAATGGCCACTCGTTCCGTTCCCTAGAGTTCCAGTCTCGTTAGTGGCTGGGTTACCTGAGAGAAAATGCATTATTAATGTAGCTTTTATTCCATACTTGTACAAAGATAAAGCTCCTTTTTATATTTGCTAGATATAACTATTGAATTCATTTCGCTAAATGTAGGTTAAATTCATTTATTTTCCATATAGTTATGTGTATTATTAGATCTATGTAAGTTTCTCATAAAAAAAAGTTTAGACGCCGTGGTCTAACGTTCGGTCGTTGAGTTCCGCCGTAAAACCTCGAAAACTATCTTAAAAATCTAAATTCAACAAAAATAGTTTTGAGGCCCCCGTAGTGAAGTAGTGCAGCGTCTGTAAACGAGGTGGTGAGGATTTTATTCCGACTCAAGGAAATGAATTATTTTAATTTATCCTCGCTAGTAATAAGATAAAGCGCGGCGTTGAACTCTGTGACTCATAGAAAAAAATGCACGTGGATAATGGTTTGACGGTTTGCGCGAAACATAAAAAATATAGAAGCAAGTGAACGTTTAACATTTGTAAGACGCTGGAGACTTATAATAATATCATTCATAAAATTAGTACTAAATTACGTATCCAAGCTCACCTCACAATATTTTTTTTAGAGCCCAAAACTAATGATTTATATTCAAAAACATCCAAGCTCAGTCACAATGGCGTCTCTTCAAATATATAAGCTTTAAATCCACCAGCTTTAGTTAGATACCACCGGGCGACCCTGACCGCCATCTTGGCTTGCGGTCTCATGAAACTTCTCCAATTGACATAATAAGGCCGTGCATTATACATGACTGTAAATGAACAACAAATGCTTTGTGCTATTAAGTTTATATTTAGCGTTCCGTGTTTAAATCGTTAAATATTACTTATTATTGTTTATTTAAATATGACTTATTATAGTTTATTAGTTTATTATTTGAGGCCTGTCGTGGCGCAGTGGCACAAGCGTGTGACTGTAATCGACAGTTTGTGGGTTCGAATCCCAAACGAAGAAGTGAAATATTTAATGTTTGGTAAAAAGGCAAAACGCGTCGTTGAGTTCCGTTACTTAACACGCAATGCCTTTAATTCGGCGGAAAGTGAGGAACGGAAGTGGAACGGAGTGTCTTAACACCAGTTTCCCATGTTCCTTCTGCCAACCTGCCATGTGCGGGATACAGAGGGAAGCTGAGTATAGTTTATTAGGTTTTTTTAAGAATTTAAATATGATAAAAGATATTGTTTAATTTATTTTTTAGCAAAATATCAGGCGACTGCGTTTGACTGTAAAATTTAACGGTATAACCATCGGTTCTTACTCAAGGGAGTGAGTTTCCTTTCCCGCTCTAGTAGCAATACAAAACACCGCGTTATGTTCCGTTATTCAACACGCAACGTTTTTGTCTTAATTTAAGGCAAATACTCTATTCGTGTATCCTGCTTAATGCGAAATACAACGACAACATAGAAGAATAGAGTAAAATATGTAGGTATTTTACAAAATCATACGTACGACATAATAATACAATTACACCTGAAAATTAAGATATTTTTTTCAACTTTACGTTGTACCCCATCTTGACCAGGTAGGCTAAGAAACCTTGGGAACCTACAGTAAAGACATGTTCAGATGTTCTGTTCTCCACTTCCCGTCAAAATTGGGATATTCAGACAGTTCTGTTCTCCATTTCCCGTCAAAATTGGGATATTACGTGTTGTTGTTGTGACAGAACTCAACGCTATGTTTGCCATGTTTTTAGAACGAAGAAAAAGAAAATATTAAATCTCTTTTTAAAAATATTAAACATTTCGCTTCTGCGAATTGGGATTGAACACACAACCTGTCATTTACAGTCACAGCTTATGCTCCTGCGGCCTTCACATTCCTCTATCATAGACTCTATTATGTAAATAATAATTATAACTATTAAAATTTAAATGTAGTAATTAGAATTTGAACTCAGAAAGCTGCACTTTTGGACAGTAAAACTTTTAACATGGATTGATAACGACTCATATAACTTTTCTAGCAAAACTCAAACAACATTTCAATCCTTTGAAGGTATACGGAACTATCTTGTATGAAAAATGATTTCACATTCGACAGTGTTTCAGTAAGAAATGCAGTAATGGCAAAAGCAATTTACTGCAGCAATTACCGCATACATGAAATATATTATATAATATAGCTTTTACTGCTTTATATGAGTGTACAACTGAAAATAGAACTTTTATCTGTATGATTATATTATAATGAATATTTCCTTTATTAAAACAAATCCATAGTGGCTTAATTTGTAAGTAATAGAATCATATATCAATATTTAATAGGGTATTTTGAATGTATTTATAATTTTTATTATTTTATCTTCACGCTGTGTCCCGTACGAGGCAGGGTAGGCAGAGGGAACCCGGGAACCTAGTGTTAAGACCCTCCGTTCCACTTCCGTTCCCCACTTTCCGCCGAATTTGGAGCATTTCGATAATTAATAATAATATAAATTAATAATTATTAAAAGAGAGTACATTTCTATTATAAGTAAATACAATATGTATTGCCAAATGCCTGCATGTAAACGAAATGTCATAGTCAAAGGTTAAAGTAAAAGAGCACCGAAGCAAAAGGTCAGCTTCTTTTAGTTTATTGAAATTTGAAACTTTGTATGAACAGTTTTCAAATACTTTTTATATTTCTTTATATATATATATATAAATATATATATATATATATATATATATATATATATATATATATATATATATATATATATATATATATATA
This sequence comes from Eueides isabella, assembly GCA_019049475.1. NCBI lineage: Eukaryota > Metazoa > Arthropoda > Insecta > Lepidoptera > Nymphalidae > Eueides > Eueides isabella. The sequence goes on from CM032401.1 coordinate 13,284,804, forward strand.
TATATATTATAGTTAGCTACTCCTAGTCATTGTTTAAAAAAAACGTAAGTTAAGTTAAAAAGTATATTACAATGCATGATCCATTATGGCATATAAATAGAACACATTTACTTTAAAGTAGGTTAGCTCGAGTACAAGCAGTCAGCGAGAATTAAGCAATAAAAGTCGTAAAAATGAGCTTTTTTTAGTCCCTTCAGTATAATATTTTATGTGGCAACTTCTTTGAACTTTTACATAATCTTACGAATCCTGTTCAGTTTGTGTTCAAATTCTTAATTAAAATAAGTACTAGATCTTAGATATTCATTTAAAATAATTTGAGGCCTATCGTGGCGCAAGGACACAACCGTGTGACTTTAAACGCTACATGTTTGATACGCTACTCGAAAATATAAAATATTTAATGTACTAATTTCTTCGCTCTGGCAAATCGCGGCGTTGAGTTCCGTCACTCAATATGCAATGCCTCAAATTTTCAGCAGAGAGAAGGGAACAGAGCAAAGTGTCTTAACACTAGGTTTCCTAGTTCCTTCTGCCTGCCATGCCATGTGCAGGATACAAGAGCTTGAAGCTTGAGAAATTTAAAAATACTTGAATAATTTAAAAATATTTAAAGAGTTATAATAATTTGATCAAATTACACATTTTAAATTGATGCCAATTATTATTTTTCAACCGATTTAAATAAACATAAAGTAAATGTTAAGGGAAGGTTTTCAATCCATAATTGTGAAAACTACATTTAGATCTAGTTAGCCATTGCTGAGATTAGCGCGTACAAACAGATGAAAAGGCAATCAGACAAACAGATAAAAATAAGCACAATTTTTGGCCTTAGTACATTAATAAACGTTCCATGAGATCGGTGCTCAGTTACAGATTTACTGTAATTATAGATTGATCTCCTTTGATAAAGGTGGAAGAAGTTTGGAGAGAAGCGGGCTTAAAGCAATCGCAGTCTAAGCTACGAGAAGAAACTTCTTTCTTGCGTGATAGGAGTGGAAGAGGTAGTCTAGCATAGACAATATATTCTTCACTTTCCGCCTAAGTTTTTAGTTACTGCATATTAAGTGACAGAATTTTGTGCTTTAATCTTGTTATCAGAGCGAGGAAAGTAACACTAATTCTTACCTCCATTGGGATTCGAAAACGCCTAAACAAATAATATCTTTACAATTACTTTTTTGTAACTTAATTTGCGCAGAGCGGAGTGCCGATTGGAAACCTTTACATATTTCATCCAGAAAATAAATATTTGATCAACCGTTGAGTGGTATAAATCCGTTTCCACAGTTCAGCGGCGCTTGGATTTATGTAAGTTTACTTAAGAGAGTAACTCTGAAAATTAATAAGTCCATTTGGATATTTTTAATGTTTTTTTTAGCTTCTCATTGTATCCTGGACGTAGAATGGTCGTCAAAGGGAACCTTATGTTAAGACACTTTGTTTTCATTAAAACATTTTCGTTCTTAATGCTGGAAGAACAGCATGTAGAGTGGCGCAACTCAACGCCGCGCGCTGCCTCGTTGCTAGAAACAGAAAATATGTAGGATTATATTTTTTTTTAGAAAGAATCGAATATACGACCTGTCGCGGTTACAATTGCACGCTTGTGACCCTGCATCACATGTCTTACTTTATCTTAGCATGGAAAAAATTATTATTACAAATTCCTTGCTCTGGTTGAATTGAAAAAATAATTTTGTGTTGAATAGTCCATATATCTAAGCTATATAACATCGCGATAATCGTTACACCAGCCAATATATGTATAACTGTTATTTACTCCCATGACCATGCGGGCGAAGCCGCAGGTAAAAATGGCAGAAAGTACGGTTAGAGAATAAAATGCGGAAAATATTAAACAGAAAATAATATAGATTTATGGATGCTACAGAACTGAAATAAGTACAGTTATGTGTTCCAATCTTACTCAAGGGAGTTTTTGAATAAAAATTTGTGACATTACAATCTTCAATGGTTATTGGCGTATATCTACAGAGAAACGAATGTAAAATTTTTTTTTTTCCAGCTTTACGCTGTATCCCACATACGGCAGGGTAGGCAGAGGCAACTTGGGAACCTAGTGTTAAGACACTCTGTTCTACTTCCATTCCCCACTTTCCGCCGAATTTGAGGTATTGCGTGTTAAGTGGCGGAATTCAACGCCGCGCTTTGCCTTGTAACCAGAGCGAAGAAAGTAAATTTCTTATATATTTTTTTTATTAATTTGAAAATATTAATATATTAATATTTTCTAAAATAACATTAAATATTTAATTAGAAAATATTAAATATTTCATTTCCCCAAGTGGGGATCGAACCCACAACCTGTCGTTTACAGTCACACGTCTGTGCCGCTGCGCCACGACAGGCATACATCAAAACTTTTATACGAACGGAATTATTTTTTTTAACGTATTTTATACGTATTAGGATGATTATTGGTACATGAATCTGTGCATTTTGGAACATTATGCCGTGGTGGTCTATGCGTTTGGACAGTTTACAAGCGCGCTGTTATACGTTTTGTAAAATACTTTCTTTCTTTTAATTATTATTCAAATAAATTTAAAATAAATATTTTTCTATTTTACGTATAAAAAAGATTTTTAATAAATTTTATTAAGATTTTTAAAATAATATTCATAAAACTATTATTACTCATCTTCACGCTGTATCCCGCACATGGCAGGGTAGGCAGAGGAACCTTGGGAACCTAGCGATAATACAATCCATTCCCCACTTTCCGCCGAAATTGAAGCATTGCGTGTTGAGTGGCAGATATCAACCACGCTTTGCTGTTTACCAGAGCGCAGAAATGAAATATATATATATATATATATATATATATATATATATATATATATATATATATATATATATATATATATATATATATATATATATATATATATATATATATATATATATATATATATATATATATATATATATATATATAAAATAAAACATACAGCTCTATTTGTATTTAAATGTTAACCTACCTTTTTCCTTATTTAGTCCTTCTTTCACGTTCCTCGTGATAGATGTTTGACCCACTTTATTTAATAAGATAAGGTTACCTTTTTCAACAGTACTTTGTAAAATTATTTATGGCTAGCGTACAAGCGCGGTTTCGCCCGCTTGAACTATACGAATATTTATTTAGTGTTATTTAAGTGTATTTAGAGAAAATTGATAAACAATTCTATTACATTTATTTGTACTGGTAACATTGTACATATATGTACAATCTTCTTCTATACATTTATGCTGCAAAGCAGAACGACTGTATGTGCGACATCAATTGTTTTTCAAAGCATTTTGTCATTTTGGATATATATGCAGAGAAAACTTAACCACAGCTAAGAAACATTAAATTTTCTGTTGTACCCTACATTTATTAAGAATACAAAAAAAAAATAATAAAAATAATCTAATAACATTTCAATTTAAATATTAATAACCTAATAAAATTAAAAAATACAACAAAAGACGTTAATAAGGCTGGGTTGACTTATCATTGTTTACATTTCACAAAGAGCTGGCCCCAATACGTCGAATGAATAGGCAACCAAGGCATAATGGTATGAAAGGACGTACGAGGCATATTAGATGACTAGCAGCCCGGCCGAGGCTTCGCCCGCTTGAGCTATGTTTTTTTCAAATTTAATATATCTAGTAGGTAGAGGGAACCTAGTGTTGAGATTACGTTCCCCATGCACTGCCGAATTTTTTAGGCACGCTCATACTTAATCTGTACGAAAAATTATTTAAAACACTATATTTAGGGAAAATTGATTGGTTAGTTGTTTACTCAATTTAATAGCCATTTAGAATTTTTACATGCGTTTGTCTTTGCAAATCATATCGTAAATATTTAATAGAAAATTCTATTCCATCTTATTCTAGAGACGATTGCGAATAATCAAAGATGTTGAAATCTATACTTGTGCTTTGGTGTCTTCTAAATGAATAAATATTTTAGATTACGGACAGACATTTTCAAATTTATCTACATATACATATAGCCGCGTACAATTGAGGCTGGTTTCCGAACAAAGCCAAAGCTCCACACTGAATGTGAATTCTATTTGAATATCATTTGTATGAATCGTCTAATACTTGAATTTTGATATTGCTGAATTGGTTGAATTTTGGAGGTATAGAATGTATGTTTTTTGGATCTTAAGTAAATAGACTTTCAAGGCCAATTGTAATGTATTACTTTGAAATATATAACTAGTTTAAGAAAATATCGCCGAAATGTATATACGCCAATTCTTCAAAATGGTTGCTCTAAAATGGTTTGTTTTTTTAATCTGTTAATAAAATCGTGTAAAAGAAAAAAATTGTGTAAAAGAAAACTTTTTATTATATTGTAAAATGTTTTTTTTAATACTTGCGTTGGGATTAATATACGTATTCAGGTGGGCAGAGTTGTAACCTAACCCGCGGGTGAAAGCCGATTTGTAACAAATCTTACATGTAAAATCAATATACGGCTCAATATACTTATTCTGGGCGCGGCTTTAAGTGTTCCCGAAAACTGGTGATACTACAAACATTGTTCAAGGATGCCTCAACGGAAGACACAAGTTGTTTTCGGCACTGGTCGACGTTTTCCCGAGAAAGACTTGCACGACCTGAGTATACAGCGTCCACAGTACCATCATCTCAACAATGTATATTAGACTCCTCCAAGCATTAATATGCTGAAGAAATAGGAAAAAATTAGATGCTGTTCTACTGTACCATGAAGGTTTCAAGGTAGCTACAATTTTATGATCAGCAAGCCAAAATGTTGATTATGTCTTCAAGACTATGTTACAATACCAGTCTCGTAAAATACATTCAGTAGTATTTACTTCCACCTTAAAGGGTAGCAATGCACTTGTATCTCCCCTGGTGTCCCCTCACCCTTCATAAGGTCGTGGACGGTAGTTATCTCTCACGATCAGGTGATCCGTACGTTTTTTTGTCTTGTTTTTTCCACAGTAAAATAAGTAAAGCTCAGTCTTCTTTGGTTTAAGCGGCCGTGGAATAAAAAAACATTGCTTAAAATGTTTCTAAGACATACTTTTCTAAACGAAAGTTATATACTGAATTATTAATATTTCTTAAAGCCTTGTCAACTTCGTCCTGTGAATTTCTTGTCATAAATCTTTACTTACCTGTAAGCTGTAATGTTTTTTGCGATACCCGCACCTCGCTACGGTAAGTCAACGACCTTTTCAGTAAAGAGGTCACCTCGTTTACATAGTGTGTGGATTTCTTGTACTTTAATGGCACATTATGATAAACGTGAGCTTTCTTTAAGCTACGGTATATAAGCTTGTATTCAGCTTTACGCTGATCCCAAGTTCCCTCTGTCTAGATTGTCATGCCAGACAATCTAGACAGAGGGAACTTGGGAACCTAGTGTTAAAACACTTCAATCCTATTAAGAAACTTTCGTTCCATAATTTCCGCCGAATTTAAGGCGTTGCGTGTTGAGTGGCGGAATTCAATGCCTCGCTGTAGGCGTTATTACGTTCTATTAATAAATTATTATAATTACGTTCTCTGCTATAAAAGTTTTATTTAGGCTATGTTTTGTATGACGCTAGACAAAGCTCCATTTCCTTGTGCAAGCATACTGCTACAGCTAAATATTTAGGTAGGTAGGCAAGTAACTATATAAATTAGTATAAAAATGTATGAACACTAGCTTTCACCTACGGTAACTCAACCATGGTTAGATAAATATTACTAAAAATTGTGAACGAATTATGACCTATTTTAAGTATACATCGTAGGGTACATCGAAATTGTATATCTTATGTAATATAGTATAAAGCCTTCTTCGATGAATAGACTGTTAAAGACTTGAATAAGTTATTTTTGAGTTTAGAGCGTTGAACCACACAAATTGTCCGAGCAATGTTAAGAATAATTATTTAAAAAAGTGTAAAAATTGGACATTTTCCTAGAGGTGCGCGTTCAATTCTCGATACGTTCAAAATTTTTCACGCTTTTAATTAAGTATTTTTTTTACCTAAGCGTGGATTAGGAATTAAAAAATGGTAAAAATCTTTGTTATATATATATAGATTTCAGTTGATTTGGCACCTTAACTTAGAAACGTTAGAAAATTATTTAATATTATTATATTAAATTTACACGATTTTATTTAAAAAAAAATACTGTAAAGCCTGAGATTTTTGAACGTATTTAGGTTGTTGTTGGACTTATGATATGTAAAATAAAAACATTAAAAACATTCAAGATACAAGATTTGATAAATCCATACACTAATTTAAAATTGGCTTTAAAAATATAAAATTTGGCTCAACATCGGTCAGTGACTGGACGCACGCCAGTTCGAGCAGTAAGATATAAGTAATTCTGCTAACATTTCAAGACCTCTAGAAGTTAGACCGACTGTCATACTAATACTTTGAAAAACATTTTTTTTACTAAATTTATTGTTCATATTTCGTGCTTATTTTTATGTCTCGATCAGTGGTAGAACTGTTCGCTGTAACGCGATCTTTGTGTGTTCGATCTTTACTCGGGAGACCTATTTCTTTATTTTTTTTCTCTCTCTCAGCTTCACGCTGTATCCCGCACGTGGCAGGGTAGGCAGAGGGAACTTGGGAACCTAGTGTTAAGAAACTCCGTTCCACTTCCGTTTCCCACTTCCCTCCGAATTTTGAGGCATAGCGTGTTGAGTGGAGGAACTCAACGCCGCATTTTGCCTTGTACCAACTAGAGCGAGGAAATGAAAACATTAAATATTTAAATTGAAAATAATAAATATTTCATTTCCTCGAGTGGGGATCGAACCCATAACCCATCGGTTACAACCACACGTTTGTGTCGCTGCGCCACGACAGGCTGTTATATTTTTTTCGCTGCCGAATTCTTGAGGCATTGCGAGATGAATAGTGAAACTCCACACTGCGCGAGGAAATTAAGATATCAAATATTTTATTTTCTTTGATGATTATATTTAAATTACTTTCCGTCATGGTAGATAAAATGCAGCGTTAAATTCCGCCACTCGATATACAATATCTCGATAATTTTACGGAAAGCAGAAAACCGAAACTCTTAACAGTAGTTTCCTTGACTCAGGGAAAAACGAGAAGATGTATCCATTACAACGTTACATAACTGTTACATGGCAAAATAATTAAAGAAAGGGGTCACCCACATCTTTAGTACGACACGTATAAACGTTTTTATTTACAAAAGTCTAGACATTAAGTGCTGAACGATGAGAAAATATTCAAAGAAATAAATATAAGCTATTTCTCCAGAGGGCAGATGGAACCGGGGTAGGGACACAAGCACGCAACTGTAAATGCGACAGATTGTAGGTCTAATCCTCATCTGGCTAAATTAAATATTTCATATTTTCATTGCTTCGCTCCACTAAGAAGACAAAGCGCGGCGTTGAATTCCGCCACTCAACAGGCAATGCCTCAAATTGCGCGATACGGAGTGTCTTAACACTAAATTTTCGAGTTCCATCAAAACGGTAAATACAAAAAAATCGACAATTACTAACTCAATCTAATTCTCATTAAAATTTCGAAATCCAAATGAGATAAACCATTAAGCCATTAAACGAAAATCCTCCACCAATAATAACGTCCATATTGAATATTCATGGCAGTTGAAAAATTCAGACAAATAAAGGGCCGTAATTGCTTTATTCTGCGAAGTTGTATCCAGGACACTGCGGTATACTACGGCTACGGTGCGACCTGGCGGTCGTCCAAAGGATTGACATTGCCATATGAAACGGCACTGGAAAACTAGGCGAGCCTAATATTAACTTACAAATTGTATAGAAAATTTGAACGTAGCGGAATTTTGACTGCGAATAACATTCGATTATCCGTATCCTTAAACAAAAGTAGTCCGTTTAATCGAGTTTATACTGTATTGTTACGACACTCCGTTCCGTTCGGTTGATATAAAACTATAGTATGATTAAAATGTGATTAGCAGTTTAAAAGATCCAAATACTTTACCGAGAAAAGATATTAATTTTAACGTCAGACGGTGTTTAAGATTTAAAATTTGGTTTTTTATATACTCCCAGCCTGACTAGGCTGTAGAAAGAGAATATTGACACAAAATAAGATACCAATGTACTTTGTAGCGTTTCTCCAAACTTCTTTATGACACATTAAAGTAAGTAAACGCGATCGAAGGAACACCGATTTTATTACGAGCCTCGACTCGAGCCGCGTAAAAATCCCCAACTTTATTTCGCTTTCACAAACTGACCTATAAATATTGGATGACAAGTAACTGCGGGTGTATTTACAATTTAAATGGTTTCTTTTGTATTTCCGAATTTTATTGGCTTTATGGGTTATTAGAAATATATTTATCAGTTATTATAAAAACAAAACGGAGTGTCTTCACACTAGGTTCCCATGTTCCCACTGCCTAACCATGCTACTCGCGGGATACAGCCTAAATCTGATAAAAAGCAAAAGTGATTTAAAAAGTCTTTAGAAGCCTATCGTGGCGCAGGGCTATAAGTTTGTAACTTCAAGTACGTAAGGTCGAAGGTTCGATTATCTACTACTTGAGGAAAAGAAATATTTAATATTATAATTTCCACTCTTAATTGAAAGGGTTAAACGAGGCGTTTACAATGTTTCATAAGTTTTATTTCTAATTGATATACAATCCTTAATTGATACTGAATCCTCAGTGATTGAATCTGACTCGCACTTGACAGATTTTTTTATCTGCCACTACCCCTACCCCCTCCCCTTTATATAGAAACCTGGCTACGCCATTGTCTCTGACTACAATGCTACGTGAGATATATGAAATAAGCTAAGAAAAATATATAGCCCAATTGAGAACTAAAACTGCAAACGTACAAACAGCACCACGTTGAGCTTGCACAGCTTTCTGAATCCCGCACATGGCAGAGTAGGCAGAGGAAACTTGGGAACATTTCTAGTTTTAATAAAATAAACTAATATATACATAATTTTCACCATCCGATAACCTAACCCAGGCTAGCCAAGGTTATCTAACATGATCGTAGCATACTCAAATACAATTTCAAACAATTACCAATATATGGTATATTCAAGATACAGTACTTATATAGAATATAGCAATCTGAGCTCTTTCCAGCCGCGGGCGTAGTTAGGCGCGCTCTGGTTCCTTCAATTTTATGATTGGATGGACTGCTAGCATCGTAGAATGTCAAAAGGTTTTCACATTTTATCATGCACTATATGGAGAATGTGAACATATAAATCTTGGTTGGGATAAAATATTATTTGTATGGAAATTTTATTAAATATCGATAAATATATTGAGAGTAGTCGTGGCGTAAACAGAAGCTTGTGATTGTAAACGCGAAAGGTTGTGGGTTCGAGCCCTACTTGAGGAAAAGATATGTTTAATATGTTCATTTATTTGCTCTGGTGTAGAAGCAAAGCGCGGCGTTAAACTCTGCCAATTCACACGCAATGGCTTCAGGCTTCAGTCTGCTGAAAATGGAAAGCGAAATATCTATGTTCCCTCTCGACGCTATACAGCGTTTAAGCAATTTCCACTCACGAGAAATTAGTAGTTTTATTTTCTCCGTCTTGTAAGCAAACAATGCGCGGTGTTGTGATCCGTGACTTAGTTACGCAAAATAATATTTCTTATTTGTCGTCTAAATTTTGCAAGCTCAGAGACCAAAATCCAGTTATTTTATATTCTCAATACATTAGTTTGTTAGTTAAATATCGGAGATGCGACGGGCTGTCGTGGCGCTGGGGCAAGCGTGTGACTGTAAATAAAATAGGTTGTGGTCCTCACTCGAAGAAATTAATATTTATTAATTTTCGGTAGAAAGTGGGGAACAGAACGAAGTGTCTTAACACTAGGTTCCCAAGTTCTTCTGCCGAGTGCGTGCGTGAGGAGTGCGTGAGCGTCACCTTACAAAACAAAAACAAAAAAAGACGTCAGTATCATCATGTAACGTTTAAAGGCATTATATATACATCTTTATGCGATTCCAAGTGTCGGGTATTAATACCCGATAAATATTACTTTTAAAAAATCAACTTCATAAACTTATAATACAAAATATTGATTTATTCAAAGAAAACTCCGCTAAGAGTGGAAAATAAATGGAGCATAAAAATACATGGCTTAATAGCACCGGATATTAGGATAGTATCGCGAGATTGGTACAAACCTGCTTTGAATATGTAATGTTTGTTGAAAGGCAGTACGGAGGCATACGGTAAATGTGACCTACTCGTGGATTAACTCACGTGAAGGAGTATTTTATGATATATTTTTTAGTTATATAAATATATAAAAAATACGAATTTAGCTTTTTTTGACCATCATCTGTTACTGTCATTATCATTTTAATGTAATTAATTATAGGACAAGAAAGTTAATCTGGAGTTATCCAGTTTCATATTAGACGACTGCGTATTTTTACTAATTTTAAAGTATTAATTAACACTAAGGAAAGAAATATACTATATAATTAAATGATTGCGTGGGTTACATGAAATTAGTACAAGTGTATACTACAAGAAAATAGTTCTGCTGCCCTAACACAATGATCGATAAGCAAAATGACCATCATAGATCATTCTCAGTGAAAAAAAGCCTGAAACTTATATTATATTAAAAGTTTATATTATAGACTATCTATATAATATTATATAGATAGTCTGTCGTGGCGCAGCGGCACAAGAGTGTGACTGTAACCGACAGGTTCTGGGTTCGATCCCCAGTCGAGGAAATGAAATATTTAATATTTTCAATTTAAATATTTAATGTTTCATTTCTTCGCTCTGGTAATAAGACAAAGCGCGGCGTTGAGTTCCGCCACACGCAATGCCTCAAATTCGGCGGAAAGTGGGGAACGGAAGTGGAACGGAGTGTCATAACACTAGGTTTCACTTCCGTTCCCTCTGCCTACCCTGCCTAGTGCGGGATACAGCGTGAAGCTGAAAAAAAAAAAAGTTTCTATTATATATAAGTTCATATACAATGTAATCACGATTGTCGGTTTACGATTCCTATTAATAAATTAATTATTCTCATTTTCTCGCTTTATTGAGACAACAACGAAACAACAAGACTAAGCACGGCGTAGAGCTCCGCCACACAGCACCTAAAGGTTGATAAGTTGAGTTTAAACTAGAGAAAGGCTTTTTAACCCTAAGTGCTCTGTATCTATCCTGTTCAGTGGGAAAAAGCGTGAAACCGAGAAATATATTCTGAAAGATTTTATTACGGAGTTGACGATCAGCTGTTACACAAAACCACCATAGATTCCACCCTAAGGGCACAATCGATCTATCCCGACCTTGAGGGCAACGACCGGGGAAATGGGTCGCTACGGCTATACCAGTTATTGTTTAATATGTAACTGAAATAGAATTGTAGAGAATATTAGTATTAGTATAAGAAGTCGTATGAATTATTTTTATTTTCTCGTTTGGCAAACTATATGCGGCGTTGAGTTTCGCCACCTGTCAAGAAATATCTTGGTGAAAATGAATAACGAAGTGTTTTTTCCTTAGTTTATTTTTCTCTTACATAGTTACATGCAGGATTAATTGCGAAGCGAAATAAACGTCTAAATATTTTAAGTATAAAAAATTATATGTTGTTAATACTGAGCGGATACAGTGCCTGAGGATTTCACTGTAGTTCGGCGAAAAGGGATAATTAATAAGAAGAAATTTAGCCGCATATTGTGAAGCATGATACTGTTTTCTTAAGCTCTCTGTAATGAAAAAAGGTAATAGTGGGGGTGTAAAGTCGATGCAAAAGGTGTGCCGGGTGAAGGTACAATAAATGCTGTCCAAAAATTGCCAAATAACATCAGAAAAAGGACTGGTATTAAATCTATGGAAAAAACATTCTGGTAAGCATTAGACTAATCAGAGTCAGTGAAGCTAGCCTCTAGGATTCAAGAAGTATGATGATACGATAAAACAATTAAATTCTGAGTCAATCATATATTTTTCGGAAAGAATATAGTGTTTACACATTTAAGTTTTTTTCTAATATCATTATCATTCAACAGCAATTACATACTTTTTACTTAAAACCAAAAGCAACCAAAGGCAATCTAGTATTAAGGCACTCCGGTACTTACTTTCTGCCTATTTTACAATATATTTCGTGTTAACTGGTAAAACTCAACGCCATGCTTGATCTACTAGAGCGATAATAAAGTTAATATTGTACCATCGTTCCGTGATATCTTTAATAACTATAGTAATACCATATCATGCAGTGAAATTATAATAAATCCTACTGTCCTACTATAAAGCAAGTAGACTTAGGTATGTATAATACAAAACACTGTCACGTTTCAGCTGATCCCTCCCCATGTCGCCCTAAGGGCACGATCGATTTACCCCGACCTTCGGGACAACGACCTGTCGAAATAGGGCAGTGTGGTTATAATCATACTATTTGATATTTAATTTCAGAGAATTTAGTAATAAGTCACTTCGTTACTTCGTTCTCTAGATTTAGGTGCTATGAAAAGTCATAGAGATAAAAAAAAAATTTGGCGCAGCGGCGTTAAGTACCGTTACTCAACACACAATGTCGGTGAAATTTAAATGGGAATACAGTGTCTTAGCACTAAGATTCCAGGTTCCAGATGAAGGTATCTCCTTTCTTAATACTGAGGTAAGTAGGTGAATCTTTGATTACAGGGGAAAAAATAGCGCCATCATGACGGCGTAAAGGACGAAGGATTTTATAGGTTGTTTGTGCCTGGTTTGCAATAAAAAAAACTTAATTTTCTCCCGCGACTGAGTTTAATGGAATAGAAAATTCCATTTTTTTCTTACCAGGTATTTCGAGAGAATTCTTTACTCTCTATCTCTATAATTTTTTACCTACCTAAATACCAAATAACAAACGATTTATCTTCTTTATCTTTACACTTTTTGCGCATGTAGTATCCGTTCCCTTTAAAACACTTTACGTCTTGAGTGACGGAACTCAGCGCTGTACTTACTTTGCGAATTAAACCCATACCGTGTCATGTGCAGTTGCATGCTTATATATTGCCCTGCCACTCATCTCAAATATATATTTACTAACATTTTATATAACATATCAAACGATAATAATAATAATAATAATAATAATAATAATAATAATAATAATAATAATAATAATAATAATAATAATAATAATAATAATAATAATAATAATAATAATAATAATAATAATAATAATAATAATAATAATAATAATAATAATAATAATAATAATAATTCTTTATTGTACACCCAGAGTAAAAAAAAAACATCACCGAAATACAAGAGAAAAAAAATAACTGTACAAAAGGCGGCCTTATTGCTTAATAGCAATTTCTGCCAGGCAACCTTTAGGCAAAGGAAATAGCAAATTAAGATCGGGATAGGGTGCCAAATGTATAGGTTATAAAATAAATAAAAACCGTTATATACATACCATATGATGCACTCGTAATATTATACTGTATCCAAATAATATATACATACAAATATTCATACATATACAAATACATACATACCTACATATATACATACATACATACATACATACATATACATACATACATACATACATACATACATACATACATACCTACATATATAGATACACATTCAGACAAAAATACAGACATACAAATATACATCTAGAACTACATAAATAAAATGATAGAGAAAGTATGGAAAGCGAAAAAAATAAAATAAAACGAAAAAGAACAAAAAAAAAAAAAAAAACACAAATTAATTACAATAATAATAAGACTTAAATTGACAAGAAGTATATCTTTAAACGACGTTTAAAAGTTAGAAAAGGCTTAGCATTTCTAATTTATAAGGGTAAGGAATTCCACAACCGACAGGCCGTTATCGTAAATGAGTTACTGTAAAAGGAAGTATTATGGGAAGGAATTTTTAGAGTTAGGTTGTGCTTAGAGATTGGACTGAACAGAATACGATACAGAAGATGAAGTATGTGAGTATTCCTGCGAAGGCGGATCGGGAGCCACTTGAGTTTTTTACGGAAGTCGGAAATGTGATCAAATTTGCGCAAACCAAAAATGAATCGAATACATAAGTTTTGAAGACGCTCAAGTTTATTAAATTGCTCCTCCCTTAAGTCTAAATAACAAGAGTCAGCATAATCAAGAATCGGTAGAAGGAGAGTATTTGCTAGCGAAATCTTAGTTGGAATAGGAAGAAAATTACGCAAACGTTTGAGAGACCCTAAAGATGCAAGGGCCTTTCTACTTACCTCACTTATCTGAGAATTCCAAGACATATCACGATCTAGAGTAATCCCAAGGTCCTTTATTGAATTGCTGTATGGAATGATGTCGTTATTAAGGAATACTGAGGGTAAAGTCGATGCATCAATTTTTGCTATAATTTTAGTGCTACCAATTAAAATAAGTTGGGTTTTTTTTGAGTTAAGATACAGACCAGATGATTTACACCAAGAAGATATACTTTCTAAGCTTTTGTTCATATTCAAGACTGCGGTAGGCAGGTCTGCAATTTTAGCTTGGTTGTAAATCTGCAAATCATCAGCATATAAATGGTAGAGAGAAGATAAGGAACCAGAAATAGTATTTATAAACACAGAAAATAATAACGGAGACAACACGCCACCCTGCGGCACACCAGCAACAACAGGAGACCAGTCCGAATATGAATCTTGTATTCGTAAGCGTTGCCGGCGCCCGGACAGGTATTCACGAAACCAGTCAATCGCATCAGGAGATATGTTAAGTGACCTTAAGGTAGCCAGCATGACATCAAAGTCAACAGAGCCAAAGGCATTGCTAAAATCCAGCAACGCTAAAATTGTAACTTGTTGTGAATCCAAGCCCCTGCGAATATCGTCAGTAATTTTAACTAAAGCTGTAGTCGTGCTATGACCAGGACGGAACCAGATTGCAAAGGATTCATAAGTTATGGTGGTAAAGGAACCGAGTGAGTTGATTTTGTACTAAGCGCTCAAGGACTTTGGACAAGAAAGGGAGGATAGAAATAGGACGATAATCAGAGTAATCAACTGGGTTACGTTTTTTAGGTAGCGGAATTGTTTGAGCGTCTTTCCATGCTGAAGGAAATTGCTTAGATGTCATAGAATGATTAAATAAACATGTAATCACAGGTAAAATAATGTCTAGGATAGGGATGATCATTTTACGACTAATGCCGTCAGCGCCTATGGCATCAGAACTGATGGCTAAAATGGTCTTCTTAACATTACTTTCTGCAAATAGACTTAAGAAGAAATAAGGAATATTAGGAGTGGAAAGCGCATTAGGATGGTGAATAGTAGATAATTTTGTAGTGTTATCAATAACACTGGAAGTAGAGAAATGTCTATTGAGTTCATTTAAATTAATATTTTTAGGATTTACTATTTGTTGCGCTTTGCCAACTCCAATAGATTTTAAAAAATTCCAAACTTTGTATGAGTCTTTTTCCTCAATTACATATTTATGTATATGGCGACGTTGATTATCTCTACACATCATATTGCAGCGATTGCGCGCCTTAATGTAATTAAGCCGAAAAGTATCATCATTAGGGTTCTTTTTGAATTTCATTTTCGCAACAATCTTTTTATGTTGTAACTTTTAATGTCATCAGTAAGCCAAGGAGCAGGAAAATGCTTCAATCGCACAGGGCGCAATGGAGCATGTTGGTCGTATAATTTTATTACGTGTGAATTAAAAAGAGACAGCTTATCATCAGCGTCAGTACAGCTTAGCACACTCGACCAGTCGATAGTGACCGCTTCCTCGCGCAGACTAAACGATCTATAAGAACAAAGCGTACGACAAAGGCCTATTTCTTTTTCTTCCTTGTATTGATGAAATTGGATACAGTAAATTAGTATGCTGCGACCGCAGTGTTTGTTTCCCATTTTCCCTTAAACTGAGAAAAATAATATTTGAAGACAAAAAAATAAGAAATTAAGTAAGTCATTGGTACGACAGGAAGAATGAATCACTTACATTTCCTCGCTCCAGTAATAAAATAAAACGTAACATAGAGTTTCGTCACTTGACACAATTTTTCGAAAAGAAGTCGAAAAGTGGGGTATTAAGTGTCTTATCACTTCCTATCTTTCTAGTTCCTCTCTGCATACTCTACTAAATGTGGGATACAACGTGATGAGTAAAAGAGTGGTTCTTCTTGATCTTAGCTTCACGCTGTATCCCGCACGAGGCAGGGTTGGCAGAGGGAACCCGGGAACCAAGTGTTAAGACACTCCGTTCCCGCCGAATTTGAGGCATTGCGTGTTGCACTCAACACGGTGGTGTAAAAGATTGGTTAAATATTGTAATATGAAATGAAAGTCGCGTTTTGTGTATTTCTTAAATCCCATTGTCCGAATTGGGGTCTGAATAATAATATTGTTTTCTTTTTTTTTTTTTTTCTTTTTTTGTGCCGCTGCGCCACGACAGGCCTCAATAATATTGTTAGACAGTTATAACTGTTTCGACTGCCTGAATTTAAATAGAACCTGAAAGTTTTAATAACTTTATAACATTTTGTGGGTAGTCTAAAAAAGTTAAAAAAGGTTTCCATTTTATACAATTTATTTTTTATTTATTTTATTTTTTCATTTTTTTGTATCTGCCTATAAGTGTTTGTTGCATCTAGATATAATATTGTGTATTGTTTATCCATTTTTTGTATGAAGTGATGTAAACAAGCGTTGGTGGATCAATAAATAAATAAATAAATAAATAAATAAATATGTTAAGTAGACTGATTCAATATCATTCAGTTATAAATATAATATTCAATCATCAATATTATATTTAATCAATTTGTTTTAACACAAGGTTCCCTTTGAATATCCTACGGGGGCAGAGGGAACCTAATATTAAGACAATGAACTTCCGCTTATCGCTTAGTTACGTGTTCTGCTTACTGATTCATATCGTAGTGCTTGATCCGTCAGATTGAGTTTAATAAACAAGATTGGTACCGGGCTTTGGAGTTTTTGGTCACTGGGCTCTCTCTCTATTCGCCCCACAAAACATTGAAAACGACTATTTTTAATAATAACTGTCTTTAATAATAATAATAATGTTTTGTAACGCTTTAATCTCATCAGTTATAGATTGAAGTATGGAATATTTTTGTGTTTTATAGTGCAGTTGTAGAGGCTTTAAGGCTTTAGTACCAAACTTATCAAGTCAATTCTTAGTTATTTCGAATGACTAGGTGACCGAAGCCCGGATAATAGCTAGTATTGTCATAAATATATAAATAAAAAGATAAAAAAAATAAATTTAGCGAAATTAAGTATGTAGTTGTTTAACAAATTTAACCTTAATTCATCTAGATGAACAAACAAAGACCCAGTTTAAAATAAGAGTGGATACTTTTTTACTATGTTTTTAAAGTGTTATTCCACACTTAGGACAGAAAATATTAAACTTAAATTTAAAAAGCGTATAAAAATTTCGAACGAAGTAGGATTTGAACCCGCGCCTCTGGAACGGTATTCCAGAGGCGCGGGTTCAAATCCTGCTTCGTTCGAAATTTTTATACGCTTTTTAAATTTAAGTTTAATAAGAGTGGGTACGTTTCTTTTACTAAAATGCACCTTTGATTATATTCTTCAAAAGTTACATCCAAATCATTATAGCAAATTTACTTACTTGCTATAATAATTCGGAAATTTTATATTTATAAAACAAGGCAACATGCCTTGTTTTATAAACACAAGGTTACTTAAATATGGGTTAAAAGTAATACATATTCAAGGGTAAGTACTTTTTACAGACCTATTGACATACATTTAAATTTTAAAACTTTTTTTTATATGACTTATTTAACTTCCTTTTTTGTTGGGTAAAGTCAGGGAAGATTGAACTTGGAACCACCTCAATGATTAAGTGTGTGACTGTAAGTGTGAGGTTTGTGCGTTCAATACCTTATCTGTTAAGGAGATAGAGCGCAGCGTTGAGTTCCGTTAAGAAAAAGCAATGTTCAGTATATTTTGCAGTACGTAAGGAACGCTTTTTTTCTTCTAGCTACCCTGCTACTTGCAGGTCACGGTCACCTTAAATAAAAAAGTAAATCTTATAAAACTTTCTACTATCAACTTCCATAGTCTTCAATTCTTAATCAAATATATATCATGTTTGATCTTCGGGTCTCCAAAAATGTACAATTCCAAATAAAGGCAATTAATTCGACTATACGAGATTAATTTAAATTGAACAGATAAGCAATCCTTAAGCATTACCTGTAAATATTAATTTACTGATGTCTTTATTGTGGCTTCGTTCCACTGATCGTTGATCGATACCGGAGTTGCTAAGGGCGGTGAAAATGTACAGCGGCAAGTTGAGGTTGACTGTAGTTTAACTAGCCAAATTAGTATTCATATGTAAGATATGTTGTAAATATTAGTAAGAAAAAAATTTTAAATATGTAATTAGACAAAAATTACCAATATGTAATTAAACAAAAAATCGTAAACATGTAATTAGACAGATATTGTAAACATGTAATTAGACAAAAATTGTAAACATGTAATTAGACAGAAATTGTAAACAAATAATTAGACAAAAATTGTAAACATGCAATTAGACAGAAATTGTAAACATGTAATTAGACAAAAAATAAATTATGATTGACGTATATTAATTGGAATTTGAATAATTTGTATTTGATTATAGTTATATTTAAATTAGTTTTATTTCTAGAAATCAATGTCTTGAAAAATATCAGAAAGTGAGGATTAGATTATTTTAGCACTACATTGCCTTAAGTACAGACGAAGCCCTTGAACATAGAAAACGTTACTCAAACTTGCTAGTATATTTTATAAAAAAAACAATCACATTGATATCCAAAGTTCTTATTCTATATTTTACGTAATAGAATTTTTTTTAACACTATGAAATTATGTATTGTAGAATTTAATCGTATAATTTTTTTTAAATTTAATATGTTGAATATTCATTTTTTCGCTCTGGTTCCAATGTAATGCCTCAAATTTGGCGGAAAGAGGGGTACGGAACAGAGTGTCTTAACACCAGGTTCCCAAGTTCCCTCTGCCTACCCTGACATGTGCGGGATACAGCGTGAACCACAGTTTTACATTGTTACGGTTATAAATTTCGTGTGACCGAAGTCAAGATTTCTTTTGTTATAGCTTCATTATCAGCTTACTCTTTAGAAATTAATAGGGCGCTTGGATTTGTTAGGAACAATTACTTTATTGTATAGAGAATTTACGAAAACATAATTTTTTACGGTATAATTTTGTGCCAAATGTTTTGGTTGATAATTGTTATGATTTTAATATTGTTAATATTCATCTTAGTTATTATTATTATTATTGTAAATTTGGGATATGTTCCCCAGGCACATATGTGCGACTGTAAACGCGGTCGGTTATGGGTTCGATCCCCGCTTGAGGAAATATTTAATATTTTCATCTACTTACTTTGGTAACTAGGCAAAGCATGACGCCCTGCTTTCAATGCTCTACACAATGCCTTAAATGAAGAATTTGGTGAAAAATGGAAAATGGAGTGTCTCAATACCAGGTTTCCATGTTCCCTCTACCTTCCCTTTATGTCCTGGATACAGTGTGAAGCTAATAAATAAATATAAATTTATTTTTATTTTATGATTGGGTTGACATATGATGTAACTTAAAATATAAAAAAGTAGAGAATTTATCAATATGTTATATCTACTTCGAAAGATTATGTTTTTCTATTTCTTCACGCTTTATCACCTATGTAGCAGACGGAAGGAAAATTTATTTATTAGTGTTAAGACAATCTATTTCCCATGCATTGAAAAAAAAATTCGTGACATCATAAATGGAGTAGCAAAATTAATTCTTTGCCCGGAGTGAGAATTAAACCGACAACCCTTGCGCTTACAGTCAAACACTATATCTGATCTATAATCTGATCATTTGTTCTAGCAAAAGATGATGTTATGATCTATCATAACGTCGCTTACCAACCATTTGATGTTACTGTAGAAAATATTGTAGTATAAAATTTAAATTCTATCTAAATATATGCTTCTAAATGCTTTTACTATAAAAAAGCGGCCTTGATTTCCGCCATTCAACACGGTATGCTTCAAATTCGGTAGAAAATGGGACGGAGTGTCTCAACACTATGTTCCCAAGTTCCCTCTGCAAAGTGCGGGATACAGCGAGCAGCTGACTTACTATGAAAAAAAAATCTTGTTTTGTTCATAATTTTAGAATTCTGTTGAGACAAGTAGCTTCTTATATATCAAAATATATCATTTTATATGCAAATACAACTGACTTGCTTACAAATACAAGTCTAGATAAATCGTAAGACACGGTAATGTCCAATGTCTGTATTGCCGTACGCACGTACGTAGGTACCATTAGCGGCGCCACACCCCGCGCTCTCTGACATTTCGCTGACCTCACTCTACCTATTGTTGACGCTATGGAATTCCTTTATTTATTGTAGGCCTTTTGTTTGAAAACGTCAATAATCCTTATAAATATATGTATAAGCATGAGTGTACTTAAAATTAGTTATAGTACTTTCTGGGGTGGGCACAAGGCTATTTTGAGGTGGGCACGGTCCATCCGACCCCACATGCTGCCCATGTCTGCCCATTAATAACTATTTGAAAGCAAAGGAATCATTATTGATGTGTCCACTCAGTTTTTATTATTTCATGTATGTATGTCACATAGAAGACAGGCAAAGCGAAATTAGGAACCTAGTATTGATACAATATTGAGGCCTGTCGTGGCGCAGCGGCACAAGAGTGTGACTGTAACCGACAGGTTCTGGGTTCGATCCCCAGTCGAGGAAAAGAAATATTTAATATTTTCAATTTAAATATTTAATTTTTCATTTCTTCGCTCTGGTAATAAGGCAAAACGCGGCGTTGAGTTCCGCCACTCAACACGCAATGCCTCAAATTCGCGGAAAGTGGGGAACGGAAGTGGAACGGAGTGTCTTAACACTAGGTTCCCGGGTTCCCTCTGCCTACCCTGCCTCGTGCGGGATACAGCGTGATGCAGCAGCGTGTATTAATACACTTCGTGTCCAATGAGGCATTTTCAGTCCCCACTTTCCGCCGAATTTGAGACGTTGCACGATTGACAAGTCGTTTTAACGGCCGGTTTTACGGAAAGTTAATGATAAATTTGAACTAAGCTACAGGTAATCTTCGAAAGTCCATTAGGACTATAGGATTATTTTATTCTTTTGTTAATTTCTAAATTTGTTTATCGACGTGTAAAAATCATCATTTAATGACCGTCTCGTTTCCATCCTGTTATATACCGTCTAAAGCGACGTTGTGCGATCAATACTGTAGTTCACTTTAACGGTCCACTTTTATGGTAATGTAAACATGGCACATTGCCTTGCATGTAACAGACTGCACGCGATGTATAGGGGTTCAAATTCCACGTAAAAGGCTCTATGTATTTGAATAGTACAGCTTTTTTTTTTGTTTTCTTGTACATTTCTAGTATGCACTCTCAACTAAAAATTACTAAATAAAAAAAAAAGATTATTAAGCAAAATAATATTAAAATATTATTTTATTGAGTATTAGCTTGCAACACAATGATGATACACATGGGCTGACTTTAAAAAAACGCCGGTTTTAAATGCCGGGGGTGGTAATGACTCGACCGGGTCATTACCACCCCCGGCATTTAAAACCGGCGTTAAGTAACGGCTTTGACCACTCTGTTTCGCATGTCGGGTCCCGGTGCCCATCCACCTTAAAAGACGGCAACGCTCCTGTAGCTCCTTTGGAGTTACACGGGGCCGTGGGCGACGGTGACCATATACCATTTTACCGTTTCCATTAAAAAAAAACTTAGGTTAATCTCGACGAAATCACAAATTAACATAAATCTCTCAGTTTGACGGAATACATTATTTTACTAATAGTGTTTCTAGAATTTACCAAAAATATAGTGCAGTAAACACTTTAACTGGTAACTGGTTAATTCATCAAGTACACTCGTTTGTCTTCATTCTCATTTATCAAGGGCTCGTTCTGTTTAGAAGTGAGCGTGAATAGGATAGTATTTGTTTTACTTTATCTTTTTGTTATAACTCTTTTTTTATCTTTGCCAATTTGATATGGAGAATTGAATTAAATTTACTTCCTTGGTAAAGTGCAGCGTTAAGTTCCGCCAATCAACACGCCATGTTTTAGATTCGAGCGAAAAACGGAGAATGTGTGTACATGTCTTATATCTTTTATATCTTTTATAACTTTTATTACATATATCTTTTATAACTTTTATATCTCGTAAACTACCGACTAAAATGCTGGTTTTTTCATATGTGTATATAAAAATATGTATATAAAATTAACTTTTTTTCTATTTTCATTTGAATCGTTCAGTACTTTTTATGTCAAAGTGGAATAAACAGAAGCCTGTCGTGGCATACGCACTAGCGAGATTTAAACGCCGAAGGTTCGGGTCAGGTGGGTGCGATCCTCACTCGGGGTAACTATATATATATTTAATATTTTCATTTCTTATCTCTGGCAACAAGGCGCGGCGTTGAGTTCCGCCTTTCAACACGCCTGCCTTAAATTTCGATAAAAAAGGGAAGGGAAGTGTCTTAATAGGTTACCACTTAATAGGTTACCTTTTTTTTTTTTTCTTTTCAGCTTCACGATGTATCCCGCATTAGACAGGGTAGGCAGAGGAAACGGAAGTGAAACCTAGTGTACACTCCGTTCCACTTCCGTTCCCCACTTTCCGCCGAATTTGAGGCATTGCGTGTTGAGTGGCGGAACTCAACGTCGCGCTTTGCCTTATTACCAGAGCGAAGAAATGAAACATTAAATATTAAAATTGAAAATATTAAATATTTCATTTCCTCGACTGGGGATCAAACCCAGAACCTGTTGGTCACGCTCTTGTGCCGCTGCGCCACGACAGGCCTCAAGAAGAGTTACCAAGTTCCCTCTTATAATAATTATAATTATCGTGGAATAATCTTTTTAATAAAAAAATAAGTAGTCATATTTTTTCGCGTATAAGAAAATCTATTTAAAACAATGAAAGTTGAGTAGCGCAGCCCAACGAACTATACCTATATATACACATATATCTCTCTCTCTCTCCACTTCACGCTCGCCGCACATGGCAGGGTACACAGAGGGAACTTTGGAACCTAGTGTTTAGACTCTCCGTTCTACCTTCGCTATACCTCTTATAAATAGTTTCAACTATTACACAGTAACTAAGGAACACATAGTAACCAATCATACATACATACATACATATCTTCACGCTATATCCCTAGCGGGGTAGGCAGAGAGAACGGAGCGTCAAACGCTACGGAAGTCAATCAGTAACCAATCAGAACAAAAATAATAAAAATGTTATATTTTACTGTGCGTTTTCGCTTAATCGGCCTAAATCAGGGGTCGGCAACCTTTTGAGTCAAAAGAGCCAAAAGTTACAATTTACAACATTTTTAAGTTTTTAAAGAGCCACAAAATGTTTTTATGCCTACAATAAATAAGTAATGTAGTCCTACTCTCACTGACATCGACTTACTGCGCAGGACTTTGCTTATTGTTACCAACTAGGTTTCGCATTCTTAGAGTTCACTCTCTCTTCCTTCCACTCTCTATATCCGATGGGACGGTTAACCGACACGACCGGTGAGAGATCAAGAGCAGGTCCGACGGCTTAACGAGCCCTACGATGCACGGAATCAACTACTTTCAGTCAATCGTTTTTCTTTTGCGTGTGGTAGAGTCACGTTGCCAGTAATGGCAACACGCATGGGCAGACTCGACCGGATTATTACCACCCCCGGTATTTAAGACCGGCGTTAAGTAGTGGCTTTGGCCACTGCGTTTCGCATCAAGTAATGCCGGGCCCCGGTGCCCTTCGACCTTAAAGGACGGCAACGCTCCGAGTAACTCCTCTGGAGTTACTCGGGGCCGTGTGCGACGGTGATCACTTACCATTAGGTGACCCATACGCTCGTATGCCGTCTTTTCCATAAAAAAATCATGGTGATTCAATCACAATAAATAGTACTTGCATACTTTATTTATGCAACTTGTAATAAAAAAAAAAACATAACATATATCTAAGCAAACAAACTCAATAGGAACTTTGGCTTTGCATAGTTATGTAAGTAAAAAAAAATAATCTTTACTAAACAATGTAACTTGTAGTTAATAATTAAAAACTAATAAAACATATATTTGAGAAAACAAATTCAATGCGAGCGTTGGCTTTGCATGGTTTTTGATAATTTGGATAAATCTGGCTCATAACTAGTCGTTTTAAGTTTCAAACACGACTTCAAATTTTCATTTGTTAGTTGGTTTCTTATTTATTTTTAATTATATTCATGTAAGAGTACGCTTGCTCGTAAGAATATGTCGATCCAAAGATAGTCTAGCACTCCAAAAGCCAACTTCTTCACCTCACTGTAGCAATCTGGACGACTATTCCATGCGTCGAATATAAGACTCTCAACTCGCGCCATTTCTTTTAAAGCTATGCACTTTTGTTATGTACATACATTTCTGGACCTCCAGCTCTTCCAACTTGCTTTTTAGCTCTACAAATTTATCACTCCACAAAGCGATTAACTGCATTTCTAGACATCCAGTATCAAATCCAAATGGCTCAATATGGATTTCTTTACTATTTATGCTGAGAGGATTTACTATGAATGCTAGAGTGGTTGTCTTGGTTTTTAAATGCTGAAATCGATCAGAAAATTCATTTATAATTTTTTTATGACTATGCTAAAGTAATTGGTGTCAACAGTTGCATTGGTTTTATCGTGATATTGCTTTAAAAATTGAAAATGAAGTAATGTACCACTCTGAAGAAAATATAATTATTTTTGCAGAAGATATCCTGCAAAAATAATTATTTTTTCTTCAAAACTAACCAATTCATTACCAAAACATGGGCTGGATTTCCCTTTCCTTGCAGTTTTACATTCAGCTCATTTAATACGAAGAAGGAGGCCTGAAAAGTGAGTCTCCATTTCGTTTAAGAATTCTTTAAACTGTCGATGGTAGAGAGCTTTTGCTAATATGCTGTTAACAATTTTTATCACCAAATTCATGACCTCACCTATTTCGGCCGGAAATGTTTGGGCACAAAGCGCTTCTTGGTGAATTATGCAGTTAAACATGAGAATTTCATGATCATTTTTTTTCTGAAGAAGTATTTTTGCCCCTTTATTTATACCTGTCATACTTCTGGCTTCTTCGGTTGCTATTGAAACGATTCTATTTAAATCGATATTATTATGTTCAAAGCATTTTTGCATGGCATTCGCTATGACTTCCCCTCTAGTTTGTTCCGAGAGAGATAGCAATCCTAGAAGTTCTTTTTTTGGACCTTGGGAAGACATATACCTGACAAAAAGAACAGCTTGTACTGTGTGTTTGACTGACATGATAACAGTGATGGCGACTATTGCGGGCGCGGGGGAGGGGTGCTGTAAAAAGTGAGTACAAGCAAAGACTATGTGGTTGAGAGATAGAAGTGGTGCCGAATCTTTGTTAATCGATTCAGAAAGTTTTAAAATGTTTTTTTTTTATAAAATAAATAATATTTGTGTTCGGAACTAAAGAGCCGCAGCTTCCCAGCCAAAGAGCCGCATGTGGCTCGCGAGCCGCAGGTTGCCGACCCCTGGTCTAAGCGATTAGATGATTGCGCTGTCGAAGTCTACCTATTTAACAAAAAAAAGAAATAAAATAAAACGTGCGTCTCGGGACGCTCGATACAAATAATAGTAGGCAGAAGGAACTAGGAAATCTAGTGTTAAGGCCCTCTGTTCTTTTTTTTTTTTATGGAAGAGACGGCAAACGAGCGTACGGGTCACATGGTGGTAAGTGATCACCGTCGCCCACGGCTCCGTGTAACTCCAGAGGAGCTACAGAAGCATTGCCGTCTTTTAAGGTGTATGGGCACCGGGGCCCGGCATTACCTAATGCGAAACACAGCGGCCAAAGCCACTACTTAACGCCGGTCTTAAATGCCGGGGGTGGTAACAATCCGGTCGAGTCTGCCCATGCGTGTTGCCATTACTAGTAACGTGACTCTACCACACGTACTTTAGTCGCCTCTTACGACACCATCAGTACCAGGGTGATCCTATTCTAAGCCGGGATCACACGGCAAAACCACTTCCGTTCCCCAATTTTCGCCGAATTTAAAGCATTACGTGTTGAATGGCGGGACTCAACGCCGCGCTTTGCCTTATTACCAGAGCGAAGAAATGAAGATATTAAATATTTAAATTGAAAATATAAAATATTTCACTTCCTCGAGTATGGATCGAAACTACAACGTATCGTTTACAATCACACGCTTGTGTCGCTGCGCCACGACAGGCCTCAACTTAAATTTTATATATCAACATTAGGTTCCCAGGTTCCTTCCGTCTTCCGTGCCATGTGGCAGTCAAGCTTTTTTTTAAAAAAAAACAAATATATTTAGAAATTTTGTCATAAACGCGACTACATAAATCACGGTTTCAAGTGACACGTAAATTATATTCGCGGAGCTGTCCTTGTGATGTCAGAGATGGTTTAGCGTCACGAATTTTCAAAGAAAATATTCTCCAACGTTGCTCCTTAGTGAAGGAACTATTTTATGTACGTGAAAGCCTCGAATATATTTATTTTTGGTGTTATAATATAAAGCATTGAGGTTGTCGTGGTGCACAGTGCTTGATACGAATAGTAAGATGGTAGTAAGTTCAATTTTCACTTGAAGCAATCAATTAATTTTTATTTCGCCGCTTCTGGTAACAAGATAAAGCGTTGCGTTAAGGCCAGAGGAAATGTTTCTTTTTTGAAGAAATAAAAAAAAATATTTTTCCCCTCATCCAGGTGCCATCGATGTATAGGTCATAGTGTAAAGCAAAAATAAAACATTTTGTTAAATCTATGAAAAGTCTATTATGTAAAGTACTTTAATGTACGTATGTAGATTTCGTCACTAATTGCTCTAGCTCGTTCCGCCAAAACGGTTCTCTAGCTGTGAAGTGTTCTTGCGGTATCAAATAACAATTTGCGTTGGCTTCAAGGCTTTTCTTCGTGGCTCACTCCTTAATCGAGGCACGACTATGCTGAACTAATATAGAATATGCTGATAAATCTTTGACAACGTTATCTCGATATTTAAGCTCGCTTATGTAGGTTCTTGGGTAAAAAGTACGTATGTGTAAGGAAACGAACAAAAATAATTTTATTTTTTGTTTAGGCTTCACACACACACGTGACAGCGCAACTGGGCAACACAATTTACAAGTTACCTCTCACTTGTAAACGGGAGACGGAACTCAACGCCGCGCTTTGCCTTGTTACTAGAGCGAGGAAATGAAAACATTAAATATCTAATTTGAAAATATTAAATCTTTTTCCTGGGAAATGAGGACAAAGGAAAAGATGGGGACGGAATGGAGTCTTATCACTAGGCTTTTTAAAGGTCATAGCGTGAAGACCATAAAATTTCTCGTTTACGGCCAACTTCTTATTTTGAGCTCTTAGATATGTGTGTATATGAGTAAATACAAAAGTCGATATTGTGTTTGATTTATTTAACAATTAACATACGTTTTCGCACTAATTTTCATTTATTAATTGTAGGTCAACGGGAAGTACTAAAAGTCGACAAGCTTTAGTTTGCGGGTGTACGCACTCATTTTTTTATTAAATATACCACAATTATAGGTGTGTAATTTTGTTCTATGAAATATCGAATATTTTCCTTATTTGTATTGTAAGCTTTCACTGTTTTTATATAAAAATACAGCAAAATCAATGTATGTTAGATAATAAATGACCGTATCCGTTGATTTCGTCGCCTCAGAAGCTTTATTTTTCTGTTGCTTTAAGGGACGTCAACGTGATCTCGAGATAAATGGTTTTAACAGTTGGACAAAAAAGTGATTCAATTAGGGTTCCGTTTTTATCTTTTTTTAGGAAAAGCACCTTAAAAAGGTTATAAATATTTTTAAATTGTCTATAAATATAAAGAAAAATATATCAGCTATCAGTAATTCAAGCCTTCATACAAGTATATCCGGTGACATTTTTTTAAATGGATAATTTATTAAAAAAGTATATATCATTCATTTTTTTATATAAATAATTTATTAGCATACAGCAAGGCAGAAGGAACTTGGAAACCTCATGTTAGGTTCCTTTTCCATGTTTAAGATAATAGAAGTAATGATTATATTTTGTATAACTTTGTTTCTCTCTTGTTTCTCTACTATAGTACAATTGGGTTTTTGAAAAAAAATTTTTTTTGTGATAAATAGAAAGATTATATATTAGTTTTATAACAAAACTATTTTTTTTTTTTGTAATAATTCAAAAGTTATTTCAAAATAGAAATTAATTTTTGAATCCAGTACCGAAGACACGCCGACAACTCCCAAACAAACCCGAGCGCGTGTGACGTCATAATGTTAGTTTTCACTCAATGCAGTTGATAGGAAAATAATGAATGCAGTGTTTTGATCTATTTAATTTTGTTGTCAACGCTGTACTGTTATTAAATAGCTATAGCATTATGACGTCACAACTATGGTGACCAATCATGGCGCGTTTATAGTCACGTGATTTTTATTTAAATTTCATCAATTTTTAATTGTTTATAATTAATTGAAAAAAAAATTTTTTTTAAGTTTTTTGCATTAAATATCAATATTATTAATAATAAAGTTTTAAAATACATAAAAAGAATCAATATTTTTTTTTTTTCAAAAACCTAATTACGCTATTTAATAAGCAGTGCCTCTAAAGACTCTAAATATAGCTTTAAGAGAGTGAACTTTTCACATTTATGTTTTGTTTTTCTGTTGGACCCCTAATATAATGCCTACTAACATTTATCGATAGTCCATCGTAAAAGCTCCAAGATAACGCAAGAATCTGAATTCCCACGGCGTTCGTATTTCGTAGCATACATTCTTGTCAACTTGCTTAAACTTAAAATATTAAATACTATTATATTTATGAACATCATGGAACAGTGGCACAAGCTTTTGACTTTCAATGCTACAGGTTGTAGATTCGATCCTCAGTCAAGGAAATGAAATATATATACATTTTTCAAATTAAATATTTAATGTTTTCATGTCTTTGTCTTTACTTTAACACTAGGTTCCCAAGTACCCTTTAGATAACCTGCCATGTGCAGAATAAAAAAAATGAAATTGAAGCTGAAGTTGAAGTATATTTTGTTAAATTAAAGTTAATTAACAGGGTTTATCCAGCTTTTGGTTGGTTTCACTCATGATTTGTAAGCTATAATCTTTAATCCCACCAACCTACATCTTTCAAACCTACGCATTATATTTTAGTGCGGTTTCCACTAATATAGAAAATGATTAATTTTCTGTTAGATTTTCTTCAAAAGGAGGTTGTTAAGTTAAATAATACGTGTATATTAAATCAAAGTAGAGGTGAATAAAAGATTTGTAACGTAAATATCTTGAAACGTTAGCTACTTACAATGAATAATAATTAGGCTGGTCGTAGCGGTACAAGCGTGAAACGAGGCGTTTAGTTACGCCACTCAACACGCAATGCCTGAAATTCATCGGAAAATGGGGAACGGAACGGAGCGCCTTAACTTAAGGTTCCTGTACCCTCTGCCTAAAAAAATATTTCAATACACCATATACCTTTTATACTACACTTATACTACATTCATCATAGAAAAAGATTGTGTTATTTATAGACAAAATCTCAAAATTGTATATAAAAATATATTGGAAACCTCTGAACCAGTATGTAAATGTTAAATGAAACAAAAGCTCCATAGATTGATCGCGGTTCACGCCTCACTGTCCTCTACGTTAGGGCAAAAACAAACAATTTAATTGGAATTTCTTCGACCTCAATCTTATCTGGTACAAAGAACGCAATCAACTTGTCCAATACGTAGGATTGGTCCTTTGCAAAATTTTCCTGCCCAATAAGTAGATTAATTGTAGAAACATATTGGCTTTTGTTGCTTTTATTATTTTTCTTGTAGTAACGACAATAGTAATAACAGGGTACGCACTAGGTTCCCAAGTACCAGAGGGTACCTAGGGTCAAGATACTCCATTTCCATTTCCATACTTCCGTTTCCTACTTTTCACTGAATTTAAGGCATTGCGTATTGAGTGGTGGAACACTTCACAATATATTGGAAAAGTGAACGGAACTCATTGTCATGCTTTGTCCAGACAGCACGAAAAAACTATATTAAAATATTTTTTAACCCATTGACCCCAAATAGCGATCGAACCCACACCATCGGGAGAAAATGAAGACAGCCCAGAAAAAGTCTGGAATTTTCTTAAGACACTTGGAGTTGGGAAAGCTAAGCAATACACCAATCTTTGTAATATATATTTGAATAAATTAAACAAACATTTTTCTCCCTCTGGCACAATTAATGTAACCACCAAATTAAATTCTTTAAATCAAATTCGCGCTTTGCCCACTCCTAAAAATCCTATTTTTATTTTCGCTCAATTCACCGAAAGTGATGTTAAAGAGAATATACTGGCGATTAATTCTGATGCTGTTGGCTCTGATTGCATTAGTCGTAAGATGATCATACCAATCCTTGATATTGTGATCCCAGCTCTAACTAGAATTCTTAATTTTCCATAAGTACCTGTGTCTTTCCTTCCGCTTGGAAAGAGGCCCAAGTGACCCCACTCCCTAAAAACCGAAATCCTTCCTCCATGTCAGATTACCGACCTATATCAATCCAACCTTTCCTATCAAAAGTCCTTGAACGCCTCGTAAACCAGCAATTAAGTAAATACCTTATAAACAACAACCTATATAATCATCTACAGTCCGGTTTCAGGCCTGGTCATAGTACGATTACTGCATTGGTCAGGGTTTCAGATGATATTCGCTTAGGAATGGAAAAGCACCAAGTAACTTTGATGATTTTACTCGATTTTAGTAACGCATTTAATACTATAGATTTTGATATTTTACTGGCTATTATGTATTCTCTTAACATATCTCCTAAAGTGATTGATTGGTTTCACTCTTACTTGTCTGGTCGCCGGCAACGTACTCGATCTCAGGATTCTTACTCTGATTGGAGTCCGGTGCTTGCTGGTGTTCCACAAGGTGGCGTGTTGTCTCCTCTCTTATTTTCTCTTTTTATTAACTATTTCTGTCACCATCTAGCTTCTCCCTACCATCTCTATGCTGACGATCTTCAAATATATCGTCAGTGTTCTTTACACGATCTCCTAAATTCTATAACAGCACTATCAAAAGAAGTTGCAAATATATCAACGCGAAGTAAATCTCTAGGCCTGATAATAAACCCCAAAAAAACGCAAGCTATTATAATAGGTAGTCAAAGACTTATTGGACAAATTTCAGTAAACGATCTACCTAATATATCACTTGATGGAATAAAAATTCCTTTTACTGATAAGGTTAAGAATTTAGGAATTATATTCGACCAACATCTATCTTGGAACCAACAAATCAGTGAAGTGAGTAGGAAAATATTCGCAGCCATTGCGTCATTACGTCGATTACGTAACTTTCTACCTATCCCTACTAAAGTTGCGCTGGCACAATCACTCCTATTACCAATTCTTGATTATGCAGACTGTTGTTATCTAGACTTAAAAGAGGAGCAATTAGATAAACTTGAGCGTCTCCAAAACATCTGCATACGGTTTATTTTTGGACTACGCAAATACGATCATATTTCTAAATTTCGTAAAAATCTCAAGTGGCTCCCAGTTCGCCTTCGCCGGAATACTCATATTCTTTGTCTTCTATATAATGTTCTATTCAATCCATCTTCCCCTACGTACCTCAAAGAACGATTTAGATTTTTATGTGAATCACATGATTTCTCCCTCCGCTCCAAGCAAACCTTGCTTCTTAATATCCCTAGCCACTCTTCTTCCTACTATACAAACTCCTTTTCTGTAAAATCTGTACGCTTGTGGAACTCTTTACCCGTAACAGTCAGACAAGCTCAAACTTTAAAGACCTTTAAAAAAAGACTAAAAGATTATCATATGACACTTTGAGAATCTTTATTGTCAAATCTAATTATAAAGTTTACTTTTCCTACTATATTTCCCATATGTATATTAGATTGTATGTATGTATGTATGTATGTATATGTATGTATGTATGTATATGTATGTATGTATGTATGTATGTATATGTATGTATGTATGTATTTATGTTTCGTATGTTTATTTATGTATATTGATTTTCATATATATTTATATACTTAGATGTACTCAGTACACCCCTCCCGATTTAATTTATTCTCTCCTCTACCCCAAGGTTGCCTGGAAGAGATTGCTCACTTAGCAATAAGGCCGCCTATTGTGCTATTTTATTCATTATTATAAACAATCTTGTAATGCGTTATTTTCTTTGGTGTACAATAAAGAGTATTTCATTCATCGGGCTGTATAAACAATATATTTTAATTTCACCTCCTTGAAATAATAGCACTACGAGTACGGCTGTAACGGCCATGCAAATCTGGCTTTATGACGTCCCGGAGTAGACATAAACTTATATAAGACAGTCAAAATGTCTTTGTAAAATGCCATTTGTCGTATTTAAGCTTTTTCCTTTTAAACTATTTACGTAAAACTTTATAATTCTTCAATGTTTTTTTTAGCTTCACGCTGTAACCCGCACGAGGCAGGGTAGGCAGAGGGAACCCGGGAACCTAGTGTTAAGACACTTCGTTCCACTTTCGCACAATTTGGGGCCTTGCGTGTTGAGTGGCGGAATCAATTCCTACTCGAGGACATGAAATATTCAATGATATAATATTCTTGCTCTGGTAACGAGGCAAAGCGTGACGTTGTGTTTCGCAACTTAACGCATAATGCACCCACAATTCGGTGGAAAGTGGGAAAAGCAAGTATCTTAACATTAGGTTCCCAGGTTGTTTCTGCCTATTTTTTTCGGAATTGAACCCTCAACAACCTACAATCACACGCTTGTACCTCCACGCCATGACATCTATAACGTACAAAAGAAAAATTAATATCTTCTAAATTGTACGTAAATAACATGTGATAAACGTGTTTCGATGCAGAACAAAGCAAGTCTCTGCGGGTCTGGCGCATCGCTGGCCGCCTGCCACAGCCGTGACCTCACCTCCATTGTATAACTATTGAACTGTAAATTAACTACAGTTAAAAAGGTTAAACCTGGGCGTTAAAATTTTTACTATACCAATTTATACCAAGCTCTGCTTTAGCTTGTAAACGAAAACCTATATAATATTTTATTTTTTAGCTTCAAACTGTATATGGTAGGCAGAAGATAGTTCAATCAATGTTGAGAGGCAGTGTTTAACACCGTGCTTTATCTTTTTACTAACGCGAAGTCACGAAAATAATCATCTCGTAACATCTAAATAACAATGTTTAATTTAGCTAAGATTAATAATACTTGACAGATTTGTATCAGAGCACCTCAGTGGTGACACGTATTGGACATGTGCTTATGTCAGTTATGTTGAATTGGTGAATTTATGGAACAGGCTGAACTATTCTGAAATTCATAGGGTTGGATGTGTTTTAGTATAAAATGTGGGATTTTCTGTTTTGTATTGAAATATTTAATATTTTCAATTTAAATATTTAATATTTTCATTTCCTCGATCTGGTACAAGGCAATACGTCGTTGAGTTCCGCCACTCAACGCGCTATGCCTCAAAATTCGGCGAAAAGTGGGGAACGGTGTGCCTTAACACTAGGTTCCCAAGTTCCCTCTGTCTACCCTGCCATATGCAGGATGCAGCGTGAAGCTGACTATATTATAGGATAGCCAGGAAACCCTGTTAGTTGTTTTTTTTTGGTCCGTATTTTACCTTAGGGGATTGAATGTTATTAAGACGAAATCTAACACTGAACTTAAAATAATTAAAAAAATCAAAATCAAAGTATTTTTTATTCAAATGGGCCACTACAAGCACTTTTGAATTGTCATGTTACATAGAGATGCGTATAGTGGCAGTCCTACAGGAAGCTACCACCGGTTCGGAAGGCAGGTCTGCTGGGAAGAGCCTGCAAGAAACCCAACAGTTGCTCTTTTCAAAATATCAATTAAAGTAAATATATAACATAATTAGCTTCATAAGTGATTACCAACAGCATTTAATCCCACGCATTCTTATCATGGTAATATTCTTATTATTTCAAGCTCAGTGTGTTTGAAATAATTATATAATTAATTATTTCGAATAATAATCGATTTTTTTAAACGATATTTAAATATAGCTTTAGTTAAGTTAAATTAGTAGGGTAGACAAAAGGGACCTGTGAACTTTAGGTTAATATTAAGTAACTCAGTTCTCATTAAGACATTTCCGTCCCCCCCATTTCCTTCCATACCTAGAGCCATTGTATGTTTAATGGCGGAACTTAACCGCGCACTTTCCCTCGTTACCAGGACGAGGAAATCAAAAATGTTAAATATTTCATTTCCTCGAGTGGGGATTCAATACATAACCTATCGTGTTTACATCACACGCTTTAGCCCCTTATAGGCTCAATACGACTAAATATTCAATACTGAATATTTTAAATTTAAATTAAAAAAAATTAAAGTAAATTTATTTGGTGAGGTTAACGTTAAATACTTTATACTAGCCATAATGTGAATTTCGTAGCTCAAGTCTACGCCGTAGCTCACTAGAACAGATTTTTCGCCGCACATACGTAAACAAGGATTGAGTAAAATAAAAATACTATAGGTAATCGAACAGAAAAAAAATCATCAAAATAAAATTTTGACAGACAGTTTGACGAGACCTGTCGTGGCGCAGCGGCACAAGCGTGTGACTGTAACCGACAGGTTCTGGGTTCGATCCCCAGTCGAGGAAATGAAATATTTAATATTTTCAATTTAAATATTTAATGTTTTTATTTCTTCTCTTTGGTATAAGGCAAAACGTGGCGTTGAGTTCCGCCACTCAACAAACAATGCCTCAAATTCGGTGGAAAGTGGGGAACGGAAGTGGAACGTAGTGTCTTAACACTAGGTTCCCGAGTTCCCTCTGCCTACCCTGCCTCGTGCGGGATACAGCGTGAAGCTAAGAAAGAAAGAGAAAATTTTGACAGACGCCTGTCGTGGTGCAACAGCACAAGCGTGTGACTGTAAACAACAGGTCGTGGGTTCAACCGCCACTCTAGGAATATTTAATATTTTCAAATTATTTAATGTTTTCATTTCTTCGCTCTGGTAACAAGGTAAAGTGTAACGGAGAGTCTTAACACTAGGTTCCCAAGTTCCTTCTGCCTACCCTGCCATGTGAAGGATACTGTTTTTTAGCCTTACCTAAAAGACAAAACTTTAGATACCTAAATATATAATTACGGTCACTGCCTATATTGTCTAACCAGAATAATTAAAAGAAAATATTTATGAAAAATGTTTCTTAGGAAAATTTAAATTATATAAAAATATTTATTTCAGAACAGTATCAAATACCTTAAGATGGAACGTAAACTTTTAATGGGCTTAGAAACAAACTTGGAAAGTTTCTCATTTTAAATTAAAAATGTCGTGGCGCAGTGGTCATTATGTAATTATAGTTAAGAATTCGATTCTAATTTGGGGTAATTATACATATTCAATATATTTTTGTAGCTAACATAAGCCGTTACGTTATAAAATTAGTAGTATTCTGGTATTTATTATTACAATCTCGAAACTTACTTATCTTATTACTTACCCTATAGGTACTTCCTGTAGATCTACACAACATCGATGTAAAGTGTAAATTAAAATAAATAATTAATCGATGTAAAGTGTAAATTAGAAAAATAACATTAAAAGCTTTTATTTTTAGTTCATTTCATACAAAAAATTACAAACTTTCGTGTCGAGGCGAGTCCGACTCGTACTGTGCTACATGCTTTATATGACCAAACGGCACCGTACTTGTATTTCTCTTCCGCCTTGTCCACTGTCATTCTTTATTAAGATTTTATATATTGATAAAAAAGTGGAATATTTTTTGGGAAACGTATGTATATAATAATCAGTGAGTTATTTTAAGTAATATGATAACTATTGTTATTTCGGCTATTTAGATTTAAGATAATTTGAATGGAAATTTATTTAAAATGTACGTATGTATATGTTTTCAACTCAACGCTTTATCTCGCCTATAGTAGAGTAGACGAAAGGAAACCAGTGTTAAGATATTTTTTAACATCGGCCTTTAGTAGTAGCAATTCTTTCTCTCTAGAGTGAAAATCAAAAACACAACCGCCATATATAGCTCAACATTATTTCTATATTTCAGCCTTATTTCCCAAAGTGGATAAATATTACGTTCTTATAACAGAATGCGAACTTTTCTGCGGATCGTTGCTAAAGTCCTAAAGTTTCAATGTAGGATTTAGCTTGAGCTCTGTTTATTTGTTTGGGCTGAGTCAGTTTGTTCGTACCAAAATGTAATGTCGTGTGGCTGTTGAAATAATTATGTTATAATTCAAATTAAAAAGTGACAAGTTTCATTTTCTGCACGTCAAAGAATTTACCACCGGTTCAATAAAGCCTGCCTCTGATCTGAGAAAACCGAAAGAAACTTAGCGGGATATTTCTATTTTTTTTTCTATTTTAATAATATATATATATATATATATATATATATATATATATATATATATATATATATATATATATATATATATATATATATATATATATATATATATATATATATTATGTTTGATAATATATACAATAAAATATATTTAAATAAAAAAAAAATTGAGGACTGTCGTGGTGGAGGGACACAAGTGCGCGACGTTTAACACTACAGATCAACATAATTTTTTTGTAAAAATAAATATTATTAGGAACCCATTTTGAATCCAATTAATTAGTATTTTAATAAAATTTCCAAAAAAAAAACACAGTTTATCATAAAAAAAAACAGTTATCCTGATACTAATTACAAAAATCAAAGATCTTAATAAGAAGACATAGACAATCTAGTCTATAAAATATACTTATCAAAAAGTAAGACAACGATAAAATGATCATCAAACCTATCAAAAGACGAGAGACGGAAAGCGTTTGTAAATAAACACTTGCCAGTACTTTAGTTTCCACTATCTACCATATAGAAAGCTCTGTGCGGCAGGAAATAACGTCGGATTGCCGATTCGCAATAAGGCCAAAGTTCACGGCTTAGTTTGCGCGGTAGATGGACGTACTAGACGCCAGGGAAACGGCGGTTTTAATATTAAATCGCTTTCTTCTTTTTGTTTTTTTTTTCTTGTTTTATAGTTTTAGTTAGTTGGGCTTTATTTATTTTTTTTACTAAGAAGTGATTATGGTTGTGGTTTTATGTGAAAAAAAAAATCACTATCATTTATGTTTTCGTTTGTTTTGCCTCAACGTGAGTCACGCTATTCCCGCACAGGGCAGGGTAGGCAGAGGGAACTTATGAATCCAGTATTATGACAATACTTTCCGTTACCCACTTACCGCTAAAGTGCGTGTTAAATAGCGGCACTCAACGCCACGTTTTGTCTTGGCACTAGAGCGAAATATAATAATATATTATAATAAAAAACTTCTTTTCCTCGAGTGGGAATCGAATCTACAACTTGTAGCTATTAAAGTCGTACGCTTATGCCCCCGCCCCTTGACAGGCCTCTACAATTCATACACGATGTATATGAATTATAGCGGCCTGTCGAAGCATTCATTTCTCAGCTCTACAAAAATGCCAAGCGCGGCATGAAATTCCGCCATCCAATTCGTAATGCCTCAAATTCGGCGGAAAATAGCTAATAAATCTGTGTTCATGGCAAAACAGTAACTTAACTAAGGTTTCAAGTTCCCTTTACGTATGCTGCCACGCGCGGGATAAAGCGTGAAGATGAAAAAAAGAAAGTCTTAGAAAGTGTAAGAATTATAAAACCGCTCATTCTGTGGCCACAACAGCGTGTTTGATTTGATATGGTTTGAGATCACGCGAGCGGCCAATAACGACTGTCGACCGGCGACATTATATTTAGGTTATTAGGTGCTGTACTGTAAAATGGGTGCGAAACTATTTTACGTAACACCAGTAACTTATATTGAGTTTTAATATAATTAGAATTGTTAATTTGAATTCATTTATCTTTAGATATATCAATATTTCAAATATATTTATATATTCTGGTATTTTTCTCTTTTGCAGCTTCTCCTGAATTTACTGGAAAGTAGGAAAAGAGAACCGTGTTGCTATGTTAAAACAAATCATTGAAAATCGTCCCCAGTATCGTCTCGATTACAGTGTTTTATCAATAACATCTTTTCTTTGGTAATTTGCAAGAAGTTATATATATTTTAAAATCGAAATAAATATAATAAAATATTCTTACACTAACGTGAAAAGGGCCCGGGCCGTCGGTGGCGAGGACTCCAGAGTGCGGAACCTTTTTATAATACGCTTCGTCTCAAGTAATACTGCCTTCCACATCCGGTCCGGTCGAGGGTTTTTGCTATTAAAACGTTAACGGATACATTATTTTTCTTATTTTTTTTTATTTCTGTTATTTTCTTTACTTTATATTGGAAAATAATTACCATATTTATTTTACTATAGAAAATTAAATCTATATACAAAAGTATGGAGATAAAATAAAATAATGCTAAAAATGATTCTTAAAGCAAGAGTGAGAAGTAATAGGGGCAAATTCAAATTCAAATATTTTTATTCAAAATAAGAAGTTACAAGCTTCTTTTTTTTAAAGTCAAACAATTTACCAGCAGTTCACTAAAGTTACTGCCTCAGACCTGAGAAGGCGAAAGACCTGAGACCGGCGAAGAAACTCAGCGGGACATGTCTTTTTTTTTTTAAATCAATTTTTACATCATATAATCAATTATGTGACAATGATACATTTGAAATAGCCTGGAGCGAGCATTTTATTCCCAAGGCGTGTTATCATTTATGAAATCGTTAATTTGGCAGAAGGACACCACAGTTGCACATTCGGAAAAATATTTTTAATTAGGGAGGAAGATCATGTAAAAATTACGAGTAGATCCCGGAAGACAAGTATGGGCTATAACATAATTTATCCCGCTAGGAAAACAGCGTGAAACTAAGAACATTTTTTTTATATGAGTGGGCAGAGGACACTTGGGAATCAAGTGTTAAACATTCAGTTCCGATTAAGAAATTTCCATTTCCCATTTTCGCCGAATTTGAGGCTTTCTGTATTTAGCAGCATACTCAACGCTGTACTGTACCTTGTTACCAAATAGAAGGAATGATTGAATATTTCATTTCTTCGTGTGAGAATTGAACCCTTAACCAGTCGCGTTACAATAGACCTCAAAAAGGGCTTCTATTATTACATCGAAGTAAAGGGCTCCCCATAAAAAAAAATATTAAATAATATCACAGAAAACCAGACTATATACAAATAATCATTTTTCATCGGAAGAAGAACATACATAGTTGAAAATCAATAAAAGTATATGAACAAAACGCTTCAATAGCTTATAGCACTCTACAAAGTACAATTTTAAAGCAATCTAAGTTCCACGGATGGGAAGACACAGAAATCTCTTCGAGGTGTACAACAAATGTTTGACCGACCTTGTTTACCTTCCATTACGATATTGCAGGGTTGCCGCTGTGGAAAATTATTTTATTATCTCTTTCGTATGTTTAGAGTTAGATAGAGATATGTGTATATAGTCGTACTTATGTAAAATACGTAAAATGTTTTAGATGAATGTGGAGAATGAAACGGAGTATCTTAACACTAAGTTCTCAAGTTTTCTCTGCCTACCCTGCCATGGGCGGGAAACATCGTGAAGCTATAAAATTTCTTATCATGAGATTGAACTCCAATCTTTGATAAGTACAGTTAAATAATATTCCACTGTACCACGATACCGTCAAAAACTTACATTGTATGTCTAATAATTTGACATTGTAATGTGTTTGGCGTGTGTGCCAAATGTTGGAAGTTTATGGTCATGTTGTAGCTTTTGCTAATGTTCCCAATTCATTTTCTGTTTACTTTGTAACAGGATATTCAGAGGGTACTTAACTTTTCTCAATAAATGTAAGCAAGAAGTGTGAATTGGTTAAATTCAATAGACAGGACTCGAACCTATATACCTACATAATCGTACGGTCAGTTGTCTAAACGTTTGTCCTTCCTATTCCACTTATAAAATATATTTATATCAAATTATTACAATTATAATAAGATTGAGGCCTGTCGTGCACAGCACAAGAGTGTGACTGTAACCGACAGGTTCTGGGTTCGATCCCCAGTCGAGGAAATGAAATATTTAATATTTTCAATTTAAATATTAAATGGTTCATTTTTTCGCTGTGCTAATAAGGTAAAAGTGCGCCGTTGAGTTCCGCCACTCAACACGCAATGCCTCAAATTCGGTAGAAAGTGGGGAACGGAAGGAGAACGGAGTGTCTTAACACTAGGTTCCCGGGTTCCCTCTGCCTACCCTGCCTCGTGCGGGATACAACGGGCGTGAAGCTGGAAATAATAAGATGTGTCCAGTTTTTTTATATTCATGCCCATGTAAATAAAGATATTATACAAATTAGGTGATAATAGTGTTTCATTTTCCATTCAATGTAATGTATAAATACGAGTAGTTACTGTTTCAAGCACCGTACCTTAGAATAACCCAGAGCCCTTAAAAAGTAAAGTAAATAGATATCTATTTTATTCCTTCGTTACACAAAAGATTTGAGGCCACAACTACTATGTGCGATTGTATCTTTCTATCTAAATCTATTATTTTTTTTATACAAATTTCAATTTAAGTAGCATTTTATACAAAATAATAAGTTACGTTACAACGTCAAACAATTTACCACCGGTTTACTAAAGTTGCTGCCTCAGACCTCAGTCTCTCGCCTCAAACTAAGCATGACATCCCATTCACTCAGTTTCACGCTGTATCCTGCAAATAGCAGAGTAGGCAGAGGGGTCTTGTTAAGACACTCCGTCCTATCCCCCGCTTTCCGCCGAATTTAAGGCATTCCGTGTTGAGTGGCGAAACTAGGCCACGTTATACTTTGTTACGAGTCTGAAGAAATAAAAACATTAAAAAATTAAATGTTCTCTTAAAAATCATAAAAACATTGTTATAAGTTTTTTTTATCTTCATCCCTATTCTTCTACTCGTGGATTATATATGTGTGGGGCTGTGGGGCGGGATTAAAGTATGACTGGCGAGTATTGGCGCCATGACCATTGAATTTATTACTTTTCTTGATCGCTTATGAAATCAAACGCTGTTTACCATCGTAGTGCAGTGTCACAAGCGTGTGACTGTCAATACGACGGTTGTGGGGTTCATTACCATTCGGGGGAGTTAAATTATTTAATATTTTTATATATTTTTTTTTAATCTGGTAAAAAGATGGCAATAAAAAATTGTATTAAACACATACAGAAGGGTAGACAGAAGAAACATAAAAAATCCTTAGTTATAGGTAAATATATGCTTCATAGCGTAAATTACACAGCCCATAATAAAAAAGTATTTCAGCCTCACACTTTATCCCGCATATAGCAGGGTACGCAAAAGGAACTTGGGAACCTAAAAGCCGAATTCTTAAAGCACTGTGTGTTGTTATTGTAAAGTTAATATACATACATTTATTCGATAAAATTCCCTCTTTTGAAAGCGCCACAAATATAAAATAAACAAGAGGAATTAATATAACAACTTGAAATCATATTATTAAGGCCTGGTGTGGCTCAGGGGCCCTTATGTGTGACTGTAAACGGCAGGTTGTGAGTTCGATACCCTCTTGAAGAAGTGAAATATTTAATATTTTCAAATGAAAGTATTACATATTTACATATCTTCGCTCTGGTAACAAGGCAAAGCGCGGCGTTGAGTTCCACCATTCAAGACGAAGTGTCTTAACACTAGGTATCCAAGTTCTCTCTGCCTACATTGCCATGTGCGGGATACAGCGTGGAGACGAAAAAAAAATTATCTATACTACTTCATTAACATCCCTATATATGGGGGCTGTGGGTGGAAGGCGTGACCGGCGAGCGATGGCGCGCATTATAGGATCTGCTTACGAATTAGACGTGTGCCGGTATAAACCTATTAATCCTGGATGGTTTTATAATTAATCTCATCCAACATGTTGGACCTTTATATAAAGGCCTGCTTTGGCCGTTTTCAAGCGAATTTTACGATTTATTTTTCTGATAACACAGTTATTATTGTTTCTTTTTCAGGAGCACAAACGTGCGACAATTAATGCGAAAGGTTGTTCGATACCTACTAGGGGAAATGATATGTTCAATATTTTTCACTCAGTCAAAGTGCGGTGTTGAGTTTCACCACTCGCCACGCAATACCTACAGATTAGACGGAAAGTGGGGAACAGAACGGTGAGTCCGCACAATGGGTTCCTAAGTTCCTTTTGCCTTGTAAGGAATACCGCGTGAAGCAGAAAAAAAAAGCTGGAGTATAAAAACGCTAGCGAAGCCGCGGTTAAAATCTAGT
This sequence comes from Eueides isabella, assembly GCA_019049475.1. Taxonomy (NCBI): domain Eukaryota; kingdom Metazoa; phylum Arthropoda; class Insecta; order Lepidoptera; family Nymphalidae; genus Eueides; species Eueides isabella. The sequence goes on from CM032401.1 coordinate 13,327,415, forward strand.
AACTAAATAAACTAAAATATTTAACTAAATTGATATAGAAGTTTTAATATTTAATTCTATCATATAAACCGTTCGATCACGAATAGTCCATACATCCTGACGCCGGAAGCGGTATTACGTATGCATTGGAAGTGACGGTGATTGTATTTTGTTTTGAAATGGTTTTATCTAATGGCTTTTTCCCAGCTTTAAGCTATACATATATGTTCTATAAATGAAAAATAGTTGTTAGTATGAACTGAGGGATATTGGAAACCTGGTGTGAAGACACTCCGTTCCGTTCCCGACATTTCGCTGAAAATCAGCGGCGGAACTCAACGCCGCGCTTCGCCTTGTTACCAGAGCGAAGAAATGAAACATTTGAATAATAATAATAATAACTTTATTCATTAACATAACAGCTAACATAATATATATATATATATATATATATATATATATATATATATATATATATATATATATATATATATATATATATATATATATATATATATATATATATATATATATATATATATATATATATATATATATATATATATAATGGTAAATTGAAAACATAATTAAATATTTCATGTTTCGGGTTGGGATCAAATTAACAACCTATAGTGTTTACAGTCACACCACTTATGCCTTTTTAATAAGCTATAAGTACTTATTAATAATGCAGAACTGAGGAGTTTGTTTGGTTAAGCCTGATAATCTCTGAAAGTGCTATATCAATTTCAATTTTATTTTATATATATTATTAAGGCCTGTCGTGGCGCAGCGGCACAAGAGTGTGACTGTAACCGACAGGTTCTGGGTTCGATCCCCAGTCGAGGAAATGAAATAATTAATATTTTCAATTTAAATATTTAATGTTTCATTTCTTCGCTCTGGTAATAAGGCAAAGCGCGGCGTTGAGTTCCGCCACTCAACACGCAATGCCTCAAATTCAGCGGAAAGTGGGGAACGGAAGTGAAGCGGAGTGTCATAACACTAGGTTTCACTTCCGTTCCCTCTGCTTACCCTGCCTAGTGCGGGATACAGCGTGAAGATGAAAAAAAAAATATTTTGTGTTATATAGTAAATTTATTCCACTTGACAATAACGATGATAAGAATGTGTCAAAGTATGTATCTTTTATTTATTTCTAGTTGGGCAAGCAGACGAAGTCGCGGGTAAAAGTTAAATATGTTAGATATCAACTAATAGCAAGTGAAAAATGTTTATAGTAGAAAAGTGAGCTTCGCCCAAAATCTAACAGTTAACTAACCATTGCAAAGTAAATTTTATATTTAAAATTATTTATGAATATTAGTTGTTAATTATCTATGACTGTATGAGTACACTATCATAAGTTATACCTTTCAAACGCAATATCTTGATAATTCGGCGGTAAATGAGAAACGGAGTGTCTGATCACTAGATTACCTCTTCCTATATAAAAAAAGCTTGAAGTTACTATAAAAATCTGGGAATCTTGGGAACCTAGTGTTAAGACACTCCGTTCTACTTCGGTTCCCCACTTTCCAACTGGAAAACTCAATTCTAGATACATATCTAGATTATGTATCTAGAATTCAGATAAAGAAAGAATTGAGAATAAAAAATGTAATTAGACACTGAAGGTCGAGCTAAAACAATAATATCTCAGACATTGTCCAAGATGTCCGCCCAAAAAATGTTATTCAGAATCCAACAAAAGTGGAACAGTAATAAGAATTTTAAAATGTACTCGAGAAATTATTATGAAGAAACCTTTTTGTAAAAATTACATTTTGTTCTCATTCGGTATTACAAAAGAGTATATTGATGTAATGTTTTCTTTTTATAATTATTACTGTACATATTATTTGTAAAGTTGTATTGTTTTTTCTTATGGATAAGACACGGCTAACGAGCGTACGGGTCACCTGATGGTAAGTGATCACTGATGGTAAGTCGCCCACGGCCCCGAGTAACTCTAGAGGAGCTACAGGAACGTTGCCGGCCGCCAAGTTGGATGGGCACCGGGGCCCGGCATTACCTAATGCGAAACGCAGTGGTCGAAACCAGCAAACGCTGGTATTAAATGCAGGGGTGGTAATAATTGCCAGTCGAGTCTGCCCATGCGCGTTGCCATTGCTGACAACGTGACTCTCCCACGCGTACTTTATTCGCCTCTTACGACACCATCAGTACCAGGGTGATCCTATTCTAAGCCGGAATCACACGGCGAAAAGTAAGTTGTTATTCTCAATTCTCCAGACCAAGTGTAAAATTTAACGATTTTTTCAATTTTTTATTGAGTTTTACACTGTATCTACTTACTACTGTACTAAGCAAGGTGGGCCGATGGAACTTGGGAATCTTAAGACACACCGTTCTGTCTTTCACTTTTCGCCACAATTGGGGCAACGTGTTAAGTGGCGAAACTCAACGTCGTGCTTTACCTTATTACCAGAGTAAAGAAATGGAGACATTAAATATTTAAGTTGAAAATGTTAAATATTTAATTTTCTCGAGGGAGGAACGAACCTGTCTTTTACGTTTTTTTTGCAGAACGCGCTGTTGAGATCCGCTATTCAATACGCAATGCCCTAACATTGGCAGAAAGTGTCAGTGAGTCACTTAGCGAATTGAGCAATACTTAGTGAAACGCATAATAATATCAGTATATCTTCAATATCCCTGTCGGCAATAGGCCTATCGTGGCACAGTGGCACAAGCATGTGACTGTAACTGTCAGGTTGTGTGTTCGATTCCCACTCGAGGAAATGAAATATTTAATATTTTTAATTTAAATATTTAATGTTTTTATTTCTTCGCTTTGGTATAAGGCAAAACGTGGCGTTGAGTTCCGCCACTCAACAGGCAATGCCTCAAATTCGGTGGAAAGTGGGGAACGGAAGTGGAACGGAGTGTCTTAACACTGGGTTCCCAAGTTTCCTCTGCCTACCCTGCCATGTGCGGGATAACGCGTGAAGCTGAGTGATTGAGTTCAATATCTCTTGAGATATTGAATTATCTAAATAGAGATTCTAACCTGATTTTTTGTCAATACCATTAATCTAACGCTAGGTGTCGTTTTTGTAATTAATGAATTTAAAGGTATATCACTTCACACCTCTATTTGTCACCGAACAAGAAGTGGAAGGAGGAAGGAGGAGTTAATTTGTAACGGGCGACTGGTACAGGGGACTATGTAACGACTTAGATTTGGATTAATTTTAGAAATGGCATTTATATGTACATACATAGTGGTTAGAAGTCTCAGCTTTGCAGTATCCCGCACATGGCAGGGTAGACAGAGGGAACTTGGGAACCTAGTGTTAAGACCGGGGTGTCTTCCGTTCCGTTCTCCATTTGTGGTTTGAAGTAACGTTTTTATTCAGGACAGATCCTTTTTTTCCGTTCCGTTCTCCATTTGTGGTTTGAAGTAACGTTTTTATTTAGGACAGATCCTTTTTTTCCGTTCCGTTCTCCATTTGTGGTTTGAAGTAACGTTTTTATTCAGGACAGCAGACATCTTTTTTTTTCAAGTTCTCTTTTGCTTCAAATTAGTATTGTGTTTATATACGTATGATGAGAAACTTTTTCATGATATACTACTTATTTCTTAGATGACTGCTAGAACAGCATATGATATACATATTATTAGTAATTTAAAATTAATATTTTAAATTAAAACACATTTATATTTTTTTTAATAATTAACGTGGTTTTGTTGCCATATTTTATATATATTTATATATTTCGAAAATTACGGAATGCCTGCCAAATTGGAAATTATATTTTTAAATGATGGTTTGGTGAAATAAAACATTACACATTCAGTAACACTTACAAAAAAACTGATGTGAATATAAAAATAATACCAAAATCAAGATCACGTAATAATTTTTCCAAAGTTACTTTTCACTTTCACTATTTACTTAAATGAATTTCAATAATTCAATGTAAAATATGAGAGGCCGCCCTCGATTTACCGACCTATTGATAGCTGTGGCAGTTTGTTCCTATTCAATTCCGCAGGAAGTCCGGAATACAGAGTAGCCTATGTGTTATTCTGGGCCTTCAGCTACGTACATACCAAATTTCATCGTAATCGGTTCAGTAGTATTTGAGTGAAAGAGTAACAAACAACCATATATACTCACAAACTTAGCATTTATAATATTAATAGTATTGCTATTTTTTGTATTTATCCATGAAAATAAAAATCTGGTCAAAAATAATTCAGAATCATTTTATTTCAAAGTAAAAGTCACAGTAACCCTGCCCTTAGTAAAGGAAACAAAAAAACCAAAAAAGAAATCTGTGTCTGAGTAAAATGAACCTTGTTAAATGTTCAAAATAATTGTAGACATATTACAGTTAGCATTTATAATTTAAATCGAGCATAGAAACTGAATGGAAGTTAACAATAAAAATATTTCCACTTCATATCTCCTGCTGACAGTAAATGAAGCGTGAACCAATTTCTGAAAAGAAAATGTGCAATTTCCCAACTCCGCTGTGAAGTACGGAATTCCAGTAAAGACGAGGTGTGAACTCGTGTCGCCATACTCGAAGTGCTCGAGATGAGTGTTTGGTATTTCGAAAATTTCTACTTAAATATGGCCATAAATTTAGCTGTACTTTGTTTAGGCAAAAATTTGTAATAATAAAATTATGGATTTTATGTAGTTTCTTGCTTACTGTAGATATATGTATGTACGTGTATATGATTTAATGAAAGCTAGTATAAAACGTTGGAGAGGACTTTGATTGACTATCGAAATCAGTATAAATTATATTGGAGGAAACTTATATAAAGAGCTTCCCTAGGAATTTAAAAAAAAGGATACCCAGGACCTCCGGTCATGTATGAAGAGGTTGATGACAGTGGACAATGATGAAGAGATCCACCGAACTCCGAGCACTCCGTTTCCCCTGGTTACCCTTCTAGGGATACTGCGTGAAGTTAAAGGAACTACAAAAAGAAACTTTCTTCTTATTTCGGTTGGAAGAGAAGAGGGAAATAAACAAAAATACATGGAATACAACGTAATGATCCTGACGAAAAATATTGTTTAAATTCAAGATCTTTTTTTGTAACATTAATGAATGTTCACAATTTACTATTTAATGCCTATTTTTTGTAGTTCTAGTTTAATTTAGTCAAAACAAATGGTTTTGAAGGCTCATTTTCTTAGATGACCTAAATGATAGCTAATTTATTTAAATCATTTCACAATTAGAAAACTGTTAGTTTGCTATAAAATAATTCTAAAGCCAGTAGCGGCTCAGGGGTACAACCGCTGAGACCAAGGTTAAGCATGGTGTTGAAATCTGCAGCTACACACACAATGCCTCTAATTCAGCGTGAAGTGGGAAACGGAGTGTCTTAATATTGGATGTCCCTATCGTCTCTGTCCTACAATACATAGTACAAAATACAGTATGATTCTATAAAAAAAATCAAATTAAGCTCCCAAAAATTCATGATTTCGGGCAAACTATTACAATATTTATACCATTTCCGTCACAAATCCACACTTCTAACTACAGATAGTAACGAGAGTGACCGCGGTCACAAGATTAATGGCCGCCATCGCTCTCGAGACAGCTGTTAAATGTTTTATTGGCAGCTACGGAATTACTTATGTAATACAAGAAGAAGCTTTGTATACTATGAGCCTACTGCGTGATTGGATGTGGGTTCATATCCTATTTAGGGGAATGGTGAAAGATGATTTCTATCGTTCAACACAGTGCGTTGGAAATTTGGCGAAACTCCACCTAGGAGTGTTTTAATACTAGACTTCTTTCTGCCTATCTTATTAGGGATACAGCGTGATGTAATTTTTCATTTTTGTTTTTTTACTAGCCGTACTACTTTTGACCACTTTTGGGCCAAATAAAAATATATTTATATAGAAATATAATTTAAATATATATTTTTCGAATATACAATTCTCATGTTTATAATCAGCCACTGCCTCATTGCTTACCCTGCTATAAGCACATCAAAGGTATGATTCTAAAGAAGAATCATCCTACAGAGATCAAAATATATTTAGATATTGATACTGGTGTAACTGGGTTGTTTAGTTAGACAAGGGAACGGAAATATATTGGCATCTGTGGCCATTCCAGGTCTACATGATATCCTTAATTACCTTAGAAAAGCGTGTTTATCGATTTTAAAGGCCGGCAACGCACCTGTAGCTTCTCTGGTGTTACACGGGGCCGTGGGTGGCAGTGATCACTTACCATCAGGTGATTCGTATTCTCGTTTGCCTTGTCTTTATTAATATAAAATAAGAATTTAACGATGACATATTTAAATTAAAGTGGTCTTCTTATTAAAAAAAATCTTATGTTCTCTCATTAATGAGAAATCTGTTGTAAAAAAATCTGTTGTAGATCTAGATCTACAACAGATTTTTTCAGCTTCACATTATATCCCGCACATAGACAAGCACACATCCACCTTCCGATCACCTGTGTCTACGCATAGGGAACCCAGTGTTTAGAAATCCCGTTTCCATAAAAAGACTCCAATTGCCCACTTTCATTTGAATTTTGAAGACATCGCGTATTGAATGGAGAAAATCAATTCCACTTCGCGTTTCATCAGCGCAAGAAAAATGAAAATACTAAATATTTCATTTTCTCAAATAAGGGAGCGAATAATATGCAGTTTCCACACTCTACACGCAAATTTGACTGAAAGTGGAACAGAATGTCTCCACCACTAGACTCCTAAGTTTCCTCTGGCTAACCGTTATGTTTGGGTCTGTATCGACGTGAAAATGAAAAAGAAAAGAAAGATATATAAGCAAAGTAAAAAGCACAACTAACAATAGTTTTCCATGAATCGATGAAACCCGATAATCTAAACGGACGGCCGTCAATTATCCCAGATCCGTTCTGATTTAATCTCATTTTAATATTCAGCATTTTTTCTACCAAATTTTGTAATAAAATTTAAAATTTTATAAGGAACTTTTCTGTATCATTATTTTTGTTTTATTTTTCTTTTTTATAATGTCTACTGAAAGTTATAATGAGTAGGGTATATAGTGATATTAATGTAATATAATTCTGTAAACGAGGTTCGAAATGAAATATTTCATGTATTCATCTATTTTTTCTGGTCACGTGGCAAAGCGCTGTGTTGAATTCAGCTACTCAACACTGTATCCTGTACGTAGCAGGGTAGCCAAAAGGAACCTAGTGTTAAGACACTCCGTTCCCATTAAAGCACTTCCGTTTACCACTTCCTGCGATGGAAGGAAATTTACGTTGCGCGTAGCCTCTTTACCAGAACGAGGAAATGAGTGACGGTCTCAAGTATCCGTATTTAAGAGTTTCACTCTCCACATTGACATGCACATTTAGAAAACGGAGAATTAAATCTTTTAATGTTACGCATTTTTATCAAACGTTTGCAATTGAAATGGGGACTAAATATATATTCAAGTTTAGTATTTTCTGTCCTAAGTGTGGAATAACACTTTAAAACATAGTAAAAATATTAAAATAAATAGTATTCTCTCTTGCCAAACGATAATTCTTACGAGTTGTCTTTGGATAGCGGAAATTTGTAAAAATCTCCCTACAGAGATGCTAACAACAAAAATAAGTTGTAACAAGCGTATAAGAATTTCGACGGAGCTCGGTGAGAACGAATGGCTTAGTTGGTCAGAGCGCTGGAACGGTATTCCAGAGGCGCGGGTTCAAATCCTGCTTCTTTCAAAATTTTATACGCTTTTTAAAATTTTAAAATTTAAGTTTAGTATTTTCTGTGTGTTATATATGATTTTGGTTAGTTGGTTACGAATTATTAAAGTACCCACAACTTACTTCGCTTTTATAATAAAAGTAATGCTAAAGTAGGGTAAACTGATATAATGCTCTTGTCATGTAATTATGGTGATTAAAGCAAGTGAGAATTAACAACAATGTGTTTAAATATAATAGTGGCGACGAGATAAAGTTTTTTTTACGTAAAATTGATAGACAAATATGACACACTTACAATCAGTTAAATTCCACGAGTACCAACCCGGGAATGAAGACTTTCGACATTACATAGACAGATTGAATTATTGTTTCATTGCGAACAACATTGTTACGGATGAAGCTAGAAGAGCGAACTTTTTACAGTTTGCGGAGCACAAGTTTATGAACTAGTAGTAGCATTAATTACACCATTACAAACATATGAAGTCAGATATGAAACTATTATTGATGTGTTGGCCAGACACTACACACCTAAGGCAAATGAAATAACTATGACATATAGGTTTTACAATAGAAATCAACGAGACGGGGAAAGAGCGAGTGATTATAATACAGAGTTGAGGAAGATTGGTGCTTACTGTAATTTTGATAATCTAGAACGAAATCTTAGAGATCGCCTTGTGTGCGGGATGCGAGACGAAAAACTCAAATTTGATTTGTTAAAGCGAAACAAACTGCATTACCAGGAAGTTTTAGATGAGATGATTGCGGCAGAGATAGCACATCAGGATGTAACCTTAATGCAATCCCCAGGGACATCATTGGATATATCGATTAATAATAAATCTAATGAAGAAGCTATGGATATAGGTGCAGTACATGAAAATTCTTCAAAGTTTAAGTATCGCCTGTGTTACAGATGTGGTGATAAGCACAGTGGTGTATGTAGATTTATTAACACAATTTGTAATTATTGTAAGAAGAAAGGACATATAGAAAAGATATGTACACAAAAACGTACAAACAGTAATGCAAGGAAGATTCATTATGCAGCAGAAATTGACAGATCAGATCAACTTTTAAACGGAATATATTGTTTAAACGAAGATAAATGTAATTTTCAACGAAAAATGCCTCCTGTTGAGGTCAAGGTTTTATTATGTGGTGTTAGTGTAACAATGCAGGTGGACTCGGGGGCTTCATATTCTTTAATTAATACTAAAACATTTAATAGTTTACCAAATGCTCAAAAGGACAAATTACAACCATTATCTATACAATTATCGACATGGACTGATACACCTGTGAAACTGTTAGGTCAATTAAATATTCAAGTGCAGTATAAAAACTATAATATTAAATTAAATGTTATTGTAGCTCATGGGAACGGTCCAAATTTATTAGGTCGGGATTGGTTTCAACCTTTAAATATTTTTATAAATAATATTAATTCAGTTACAGAATGTAAAAATTTTAAAGATTTGCTAATTAAATATAAGGAGATTTTTGACTCCAGTTTAGGAATGTATTGTGGGGAACCAGTTTCTATAAGACTGGCACCAAATTCTATACCAAAGTTTTTGAAGGCACGACCTGTTCCGTATGCACTTAAAGAACGGATAGAAAAAGAAATAGACAACATGGTTACTGATGGCGTTTTGAAGCCGATTCCCTACTCACGATGGGCAACGCCAGTTGTACCAATTGTTAAAAAGAATGGGAATATACGCTTGTGTGGTGATTACCGAAGTACTATTAATGAAGCTATAGAATCTGACACATACCCATTGCCCACTGCTAATGAGATTTTTGCTATACTCGCCGGGGGGAAATATTTCACCACCCTCGATTTGGATAGAGCATATACGCAAGTGACCGTAGATGATGAGACTGCCAAATTGTTGACATTAAACACGTGTAAAGGTTTGTTTGCAGTTCATAGGCTGGCATTTGGTGTGAAGGCTAGTCCTGGAATTTTTTAACGAATTATGTCGTCATTGTTAGCTAATATATCTGGTGTAGCGGTATTGTTAGATGATGTTATCATAACGGGACGCTCTTATGGAGAAATGTACAGTCGCTTAGATGTTGTGTTGAAACGTATAGCGAAGGCAGGTCTGCGATTAAATAAGGATAAATGTAGATTTGCTCAAAGTAGTGTAGAATTCTTGGGTTTTGTAATTGACGCCGAGGGCATACGTCCTGCGGTTAGTAAAATAGAAGCAATTGTTAATACTCCTGTGCCTAAGAATGTGCAGCAATTACAAGCATTTTTAGGACTTTATAATTTCTATGAGCGTTTTATTCCTCATAAGGCAACCTTGTTGGAACCGTTACATAGATTATTAGATAAGAGAACTAGATGGAAATGGTCTGAAATAGAACAAGATGCTTTTGAAATGGCTAAGAATCAGATAAGTTCAGATGTTACGCTGACACATTACGACATAAAGAAGCCATTGATACTAACTTGTGATTCCTCAGAATATGGCATCGGTGTAGTACTATCTCACGTTATGGAAAACGGAGTAGAAAAACCAATAGCAATGGGTTCCAGAACTTTGCATCCACATGAAAGACGATATTCTCAGATTGACAAAGAGGCGACAGCAATTATTTATGGTGTTAAAAAATTTAACAATTATCTTTTAGGTCGAAAGTTCACAATCATCACCGATCACCAGCCGTTATTAGGAATTTTTAATCCCTCAAAGAAAATACCTGATTTGTTGTCGCCACGTTTAGTACGTTATTGCCTAGCATTGTCGGCACATGATTACAAAATCATGTACAAACCAGGCAAAACAATAGGAAACGCAGATGGCTTAAGTCGTTGGCCGCTCCCAGTGCCAGTCAATAATGCTGACCTACCTGGCGAAATTTTATTAATGGCAGAGACGCCACAAGATTTACCTTTTGACATAGATGAGATTGCAGTAGAAACATCAAAAGATACTGTCCTGAGTCGGGTTATGCAGTATATATTAAGAGGATGGCCAACGCGAATGCAGGATGAGGATTTACATACTTATTGGTTGCATCGCATGGAACTGAGTGTACAAGATGGTTGCGCTTTAATGGGTAATCGGGTGATTTTGCCACCAAATATGAGAAAAAATATTTTGCAAGTTTTACACCAGTCTCACAGTGGAATAGTACATACAAAAGCTTTGGCCCGAAGTTATGTGTGGTGGCCACACATGGACAAAGATATTGAGGCAATGATTAGCTCTTGTAGTAGCTGTCTTGAAAATAGAAAAATGCCAGTGAAGACTACCTATGAGTGGATATCATCAGGACGACCTTGGTCTCGTCTACACGTTGACTTTGCAGGTCCTTTTCAAAATCGAATATTTCTGATTGTGATATATTCTTTTTCTAAATGGCCAGAGATAAAATTAGTTAATAATATGACATCGGCTACGGTTATAAAACATTTGAGATATATATTTGCACAGCATGGATTATGTGAAACTCTTGTGACTGACAACGGAACACCTTTTGTGTCAAAAGAGCTTAAGATATTTTTGGAAGCTAATAAAATAAAACATATAACAACTGCTCCTCATCATCCGGCTACCAATGGTCAGGCTGAAAGAATGGTTCAGACTGTAAAAAACAAATTAAGGAAGATGCAAAATATGCCCTGGGATATTAAGATCCCTAAGATTTTGCTAAGTCTGAGAGCTACTCCTTGTTCAGCTACGAACAAAAGTCCTGCGGAGCTATTAATGAATAGGCAATTAAGAACATTATTAGACACTGTGCATCCTAATACTGCTAGGCAAAGGAAAAAAGAACAGCAAATTGAAAGAAATGCGGATAAGACTCAGAGACAAATAGACATAGGAAAGAATGTTATGTACAGAAGTTATGTTGGAACGCAAAAGTGGATGCCAGGAAAAATTTTGGAAAAAGAAGGTCCTAGTAGTTACAGAATTAAAACACAGGAAGGAAATGTAGTACATAGACACATTGATCAATTGGTAAAGGTGAGGGAAAGAGAGAAAGAGAGTAGTGAGGAAATGGACCATGGTGAAAGTGAATTAGAAAATCAAACACACAGTTATACTCTTGACCAGGAACAAGAGGATCAGATTATTCAAATTCCTAGTTCAGAACAATGGGCAGATATAATAGGTGTACCAACCCAATCTACATCGGATGTAGGCAAAATAAGAAAAAAAACACAATTACATGCAAGAGTTCCTTATGATAGATCTTAGAGATATATTGTTTTCATGTTATGTAATTGATACTGTAATCAAAACAAAGTGAGTGATTTCATTGATGTATATAAACTATTTGTTAACTTAAGGAAGAGGTATGTTATATATGATTTTGGTTAGTTGGTTACGAATTATTAAAGTACCCACAACTTACTTCGCTTTTATAATAAAAGTAATGCTAAAGTAGGGTAAACTGATATAATGCTCTTGTCATGTAATTATGGTGATTAAAGCAAGTGAGAATTAACAACAATGTGTTTAAATATAATACTGTCCTAAGTGTGGAATAACACTTTAAAACATAGTAAAAATATATATTCATTAAAAGGCCTAGTTTGTAATGATTAAAAAAAATAAAAGAATTACATAAATTCAATTTGTAGAATAAATGTTTCATAGCCTTATATCACTGCACTGCAACGTGAACTTTTGGCCATGCGCCGCGCCATCCAGTCTGCCGCTATGCACCTACGTGGGCGGCGCTGGGGAAATAACTGAAAAGCTGATTAACTTAAAAAACCAGTTAAGTGTGAGTCGGGCTCGTCTACTAAGAGTTTTGTACCTAAAAAATAAAAGTTAACAAGCTCAAGTTTGCGGATATATACACTCAATTTCTTTGAAATGTACTACATATACAAGTTTGTAATTATTTACTTTCTATGAACAAAAATGCCAATTAATTTTAATTTTATAGATTTTTTTCTTTATCAGTTCTATAAGTTCTCACTTCGTACCATATGATATAACTACTATATACAGTATGTCCATGGGAAGTGGCCTTGATTACGAGAATTTCATACAAAATGTAAGAAAATCGATGTATAAATAATCAAGAGACTATAGATCTCAATATTTGATATACATTTTAGCTTCATATCTCCACTTGATCTCGAGGACTTTTTTTGACTCAACAAAGTAATCCTATTAAGGTTACGTTTTTTCTTTTGTACTTACGAAACCCTAAAAATATATTTTGAGAATTTAAAAAAATTAGGTACTTACTAAGTGAATTCTCTCACGATCTTCGTCGTGTCAAAGATATTTAGTGTACCTGTTCCTGTCTAATATAGTTTCTTTGGTATTAGTAATTACACATAGAGTTTCCTTGCATTTTTAATACTCTGTATTCTACACATGGCAGGGTAGGCAGAAGGCACTTAGGAAACTACTATTAAGACATAGGAAATTTTAATTAAAATATTTAATGTTTTCCTTTCTTCGCTCTGGTTCAAGGCAAAACGCGGCGTTGAGTTCCGCTACTCAACACGCAATGCCTCATGTTCAGCGGAAAGTGGGGAACGGAAATGGAACTGAGTGTCTTAACACTAGGTTCCCAAGTACCCTCTGCCTACGATGTCATATGCGGGATACAGTGTGAAGCTAAGTGAGTAAAGAAACTAGAATTGCCGCCGAATATTGGAGGTATTGCGTGTTGAATTGCGGAACTACCGCTACCCCGCCCGCTACGGCAGGTATGCGGCAGCAAAATAATGATCAATTAAATAAATAATTATTTTAATAATCAATTTTACGTTTACAATTGTACGTTACGTACGTTACATTTATTCAATAATTATTTCAATAATTACGTTAGACTAATTTTGGTCATATTATATTTATAACTAGCGTTTCACTTACGACGTTTCACTGTCGTGTCGCAGCGGCACAAGCGTGTGATTGTGAACCGATAGGTTCTGGGTTCGATCCCCAGTCGAGGAAATGAAATATTTAATATTTTCAATTTATATATTTAATGTTTCATTTCTTCGCTCTGGTAATAACGCAAAGCGCGGCGTTGAGTTCCGCCACTCAACACGCAATGCCTCAAATTCGGCGGAAAGTGGGGAACGGAAGTGGAACGGAGTGTTTTAACACTAGGTTCCCGGGTTCTCTCTGCCTGCCCTGCCTCGTGCGGGATACAGCGTGAAGCTGTTTCACTATGATAATATCTGGTGAATATTTCGTCAGTGCTTGTTTACCTCGATGCAATAAGAAATGTTATAAGTTGGACCTGTCTGTGTGTCTGTTTGCGACACCTAAATCAATGTATAGTGTGAGATTTTTTTTTATTAAAAAGCTAGAATTAAGCCAGCTGTTTTTAGGTATGTTTAAAAAAAATGGATTCGCGTATATTGCCTGAGGTAGAAATTTTAGTTTAAATGAGTATTCACTTACTCCTTCGTCCAAATTCCCATATAACCAAAACAAGTTTGGTATTTTTTGGCTTTAATCGAAAATAATATTGAATATAATCATTGTCTTTTAGTGAAATTAGCATTGAAATCTGTTGCGTATTTAATAATTAGTAGATCAGTGCATGTTACTTGGTTTTATGAAGTATTACTGTGACTTTCACGCTGTACTCGCTCATGGTAGGGTAGAGCAGAGAAGCAACTTGGGAACCCAGTGAGCCTAGAGTTAAGACTCTTATTTCCCACTTTTTTTACTTAGGTGGCGGAACTCAACTCTGTGCTTTGACTTGTTAACAGAGAGAAGAAAATAATTATTAGAATTATAATTATATTAAATATATAATTTACTGGTGTGAGGGTCGAACCCACATAACGCCTTTACAGTCACGTGCTTCGCCTTTACCCCAACGCTACGATAGATCTCAAGTATTTTATACAATGTAAATAAATTTTATATAACGACAAAAACATATAACAGTTTGTTATAACTCCATGTAGACATGGAGTGAAAAGAATTTTCAAATATGATGTAATAAAATCGTAGTACTTTTGGCATCGATTGTATGAAACCTGACAAAAGTGTAGGACGAACCACGCCAAGTAATATACGAGTACAATGGTACGAGTAAAAGAAAATTGAAGTCTTCTTGATATTATTTCGTCTAAAGAAATATATGACATTTGAAACTTATTCATTTATTATCTTTAAAAGGAGGCCTGTCGTGGCGCAGCGGCACAAGCGTGTGACTGTAACCGACAGGTTCTGGGTTCGATCCCCAGTCGAGGAAATGAAATATTTAATATTTTAAAATTAAAATATTTAATGTTTCATTTCTTCGCTCTGGTAATAAGGCAAAGCGCGGCGTTGAGTTCCGCCACTCAACACGCAATGCCTCAAATTCGGCAAAAAGTGAGGAACGGAAGTGGAACGAAGTGTCTTAGAACTAGGTTCCCAGGTTCCCTCTGCCTATCCTGCCTCGTGCGGGATACAGCGTGAAGCTGAAAAAAAAATCTTTAAAAGGCTAAAAAGCTTAAAAGTCACGACACACGAAAACAGAGAAGTATTCCCACACTAATAAGAAAAAGCTTTTGCTATTCAACTTGAGTGTAAAATGGAGAACGGAATGAATGGTAAAGTATTCAGTTGAAAATACCAAAAAAGATTAGTAAACATTAACTCGAATGATATTAAAGATGTGATGATGTGATGTGAGTTTTTGTTTGTATAAAAACCAAATAATATATTTAAAAAAAAAAAAAAAAAAAATTAAATGATTTTTATAGAGTGCCCCTTATTGACAAAAAAAAACAAAAAAAAATAGGCTTTTTTCGTTTTCTCGCATAGTAATTTCCACATAATTTCCCAGTTTTTGGGAAACCTCGCGTTCAGACCCGCCGTTTTTACGTACTTGTTGAGCGGTGGATATCACACCATTCTGTCTAGCAGATCGATTATAATTGTTAATTAATATAAATGATCCTAACGGGAATTGAACCAACCACCATCGACGTCGCGCTATGCTGGAACGACGATCACTAGCAATGTTGAACTTGCAGTAAATATAGACTAAAGCATAACCGTCATATTATGAGCGTGGCTGTAACATGAGTATTTGGCAGAGTGCCGCGCCTCAGTGTCTACTACTGGCTTGAGTGTTAATCACAGTCTATCTACATGTAATTTTACCTTTTTAGGTTTCTATAAACAGAAAGGTAGAAGGACGGAAAGATAGAAACGGAAGTCTTTTAAACTTATTTATCTCGACATCATCATGCTGAAATTATTATTAAGTATTAGCGTATACAGTCCCTTGTAATCTGTTTATAATTGTATTTAATTTCATACAAAAATGGATCGTGGCGCAGGGGCAAAAGCGTGTGACCGTAATAGGTGTTTTGAAAATGTTTTTTTTACTATTTTGAAGTTATATATTTCATGTTTATTTTTTTTTTCTCTGGTAAGAAAGCTGCGGCGTTGCCTAAAATTCGGCGGAAAGTGAAGAATGGAACGGAGTGTCTTAACACTAGGTTCCCAAGTTCCCTCTACCTACCCTGCCAGGTCGAGGATACGGGGTGAAGCTAATAAATATATAAAAAATAAAATTTGCCTGTAATATTTAAATTTGTAAATGTTTATCAATTGTACATACTTCCTGTTGATACAATCCTGAAAGAGCAAACCACTTTGTGGACACAACTCGCTCTCGACCGGTTTATTTTAATCTTTTTTCTTTCCGTTATTTAAATCTTTTTTTTTTATTCACATTCAAGTGATAATCTTAACAAATATTACTTCAAATGTGATAGCGCAACGACACTGTAAATGTCATAAACGCGATGGTTGCTAGTTCGATTCCCAAATACTCAAGACTAAGTGCGGCGTTGAATTACGTCACTCTACACGAAATGCTATGAAAATCAGACTACATGTGCGGAGTAACGGAGCTATACTAAAAAAATACTAAACAAACGCATCATGAAGCTTTTATATCAACGCCCGTTATGTTTTTTGCTATATTCTTCGTCGCTTTTCGTGATATATCTGAATATTCGTTGGAGCGTAAATTTAACGCTCATACAAAGCTCTCGCAGCTCATATTATACTTCTAGTTCAGTTTTTGGTTACCGTTTTGTTTTATACGTTACTTGGTATATTTTTAATTGCTTCTGCTCGGGCCGTTTTAATAATACGTATATGAGAAATGACACAAATTTTGCCTAATATTACCTATTTTAACATATGATACGTACCGCGGAGTTAAATTCCGCAAAACAGCACACGTGTCTCGAATTCAGGTTGAAAATTTAGAATAGAGTATCTGAATACTAGATTTAACTTGATAATCTTTTTATTAGTTAAGTAAATGAATAGACATTTTTTAGCAGAGGGAACTTGGGAACCTTGTGTTAAGATAATAAGTTGTTTGTTTTTCCTCCTTTCCGCTGAATATAAATATACATAAAAATTTTCATGTTCTCGAGCGGAAATCGAAACCACAGCCTGTCGCGTTTACAGTTACTCTCTTGTACACTTGCGCCATGACAGGCCTTAAAATTTAAATTAATATTTGAATTTGGTTTAAGCCCGCACCTTCCAACTTTTAACTGGGCTTCCATTCCGTCAAATCGGTAACTGAAATATGTACTAACTACTCTACTCTCTCAGCTTCACGCTGTATCCCGCACGAGGCAGGGTAGGCAGATGGAACCCGGGAACCTAGTGTAAAGACACTCCGTTCCACTTCTGTTCCTCACTTTCCGCCGAATTTGAGGCATTGCGTGTTGAGTGGCGGAACTCAACGCCGCGCTTAGCCTTATTACCAGAGCGAAGAATTGAAACATTAAATGTTTAAATTGAAAATATAAAATATTAAATACATTTCCTCGACTGGAGATCGAACCCAGAACCTGTCGGTTACATTCACACTCTTGTGCCGCTGCGCCACGACAGATTAACTATTAGACAACTAAACAGTTTCATTTAATTCTATAGGTCAGTTATGTCATATAACTGGTCGTAAGTACCTTTGTACTATAGCACTCTCCTTATCCCGCACCGAACTAATTGGCTTAGTTAATAAATATTACATTTAAATTGTTTTGATTTTCTTAATCTAGTAGACATAGCGCGGCGTTGAGTTCCGCCTGAACACACAACATCTCCAAGAATGGATCAGCACTATCAGGTTCCATTTGTCCACCATGCTTATTTTCAAGCTGGTTAACTTTTTAACTAAATATTTGATATTACATTAAAATATATATATATATATATATATATATATATATATATATATATATATATATATATATATATATATATATATATATATATATATATATATATATTTTTATATTTGTATATATATGTATGTATATGTAAAAATAGTAAAAAAGTTTTTCTATATATTTACAAAAACAAACATATATTCCAACTGAAAACTTTTAGTATCGCAGCAACAATTTGAATTGATATGTCTATAACGATAGTTACAAAGTTATAAGCAATTTTCCCAACAAACTCTGGTCTGACTAATAGTGCTTTAATTGTTCCACAGCGTAGTCACAATATATAAACTTTCTAGGCGAGTATTGACATAAAGTTAAATTGTTTAATGCTGAAATGTTATGTCCTTGTTATATATTCAGATGTGGAAACCAATTTTCAAATTAAATTTTAATACTTTTAGTTCTTGGCTCTGGTAACAAGGCAAAACGCGGCGTTGAGTTCCGTCACTCAATACACAATGACTCGAATTCGATGGAAATTGGGGGACCAAACAGAGTGTTTTAACACTAGGAACCCAAGTTCCCTTTGCCAAAAAGCAAGGTACTGCTAAATGTAGGATTCAGCGTTCAATCTCCACTTTCCGCTGAAATCTGGAACTGACTATCGGAACTCAACGCCGCACTTTTGCCTTATTACCAAAGCGAAGAAATGAAATATTAAATATTTTAAATTGAAAATATTAAATATTTCATTTCCTCGACCGGGGATCGAACTCAGAACCTGTCGGTTACAGTAAACTTACAGAATGTCTTTACACTGTATCTTGTGAACAACAGTGTAGGCCGAAACCTAAGAATCTAGTGTTTCCATCAAATTCTTGAGCTGAACGCTTTTCCTCGTTACCAGAACGAAGAAATGAAAATATTATACTATGTTATTTAATTCCCTTTGAATGGAAATCAAACACAATCGTCTCGTTTACAGTCACACGCTTTTGCCCCTACACTGAAAATACTTAATTACTTTTCTTCGCGCTGTATCCTTAGCAGGGTAGGTAGAAAACGAAGCGCAAACCGCTACGTACTGGTACGCTCCGTTGTGCGTTAAAAATAATCATTTGTATTATTGTCATATCAGTAGGACTTTGAATTATAGACAAAAAGACAACACAGTTTAACGCCGCATCTTTTTATGGGTATATAATAAAAACAAACGGCGTTAAGTTACGCCACTAAAAAGGAATATCTTGACAATTTTACAGATAATGGGGATTTAATTCTTTTAACACTAACCCTTTTCCCTTTACTTTTCCCTTTGCTTACCCTGATATATGCGGGATACAGCGTGAAACGAAAAAAAAAATAAAAATAATAATCACTGAACATAACCTAATGTTAAAATTCAATAGAAAATTTCTCAAAGTAAGAATTTAAATTTAACATCGAAAGTCGGTTAAAGTACGAACTTTGTTAGTTTAATAGAAGCTGAGATTGTGCCGTAGACGGGACGTTTTCTTTCATAGAGAAAATGTTTCAAGAAAATTCAATATTTTGTGTATGCATAGGCATTCAGAGGCAATCGGCCGAGAGACGTCGTTTGACAGGCGTTATTAGGGTTATTTCTTTGGTTATAGTAGATTGAATGTAAATTAAACATTTAAGATTATTATAATACAGCGAAAATTGCTTTAACTATGACAAAATTTTATCTACTTTTTTTTATGGAAAAGTCAAATTAAAGCCTTTTGTGGCACAAGTGTGTGATCCCAACTCGAAGAAATGAAAATTTCAAATTTTCAAATGAAATATTTAATATTTCATTTTTTATATGGATGATTGTAAGGATGATAATTGAATTTGGAATGTACTGTTCGGTTAGAAAATTTGATGACAGCTACCAGGGCAAACAGTTCTACGGAACACTTCCCATAATAAATACGATATTGGAGTGCATCAGCTCAGAGATGAAAGTGGTACTCCATATGACGCTGGACCTGGCCGATGTGGCGTGAAGTACGACCCGAAATTCTTTAAAAGAAGTGTTTTCAAACTTTGCTTTACTAAAGCTCATAGAAGTAACTAAGAGTACTTAATTAGAAAATGTGTTAAAAAAATTAAAATTTAAAATTTAAAATTACAAAAAGATATACAAAATTTGAACGTAGCAAGATTTGAACCTGCGACCGACCAAGACTTTGTCATAGACGGTTTCCAAGAGGAACGTTTTCAAATCCTACTACTACCAAATTTCTTTACACTGTCTAAACAAGTATTTTTCTTCCTATGTGTGGAACAGTTTAAAATTAGCTAGACATTGTAAAATTAGAATATTAGATTTTTTATGGTACATATGACATGACACGTACATAAATGGCCATGATATGACAAGTATTGTAAATAAATTTAATGTATAACCTATACTATAGGTGAAGGCAATTTTTAACTAGATTTTCTTTTTTTTTAATATGCATTTTCCTATTGTGTAATATTATTTCTTCTGCCGTACAACCTCCTTCGTGTCTTCTCCATTCAACGTGACATTGGCGAAGTGATCTGTGCTCGACTGACACGCTCGGAACGCCATTATTAAAGAACCATACCATATCCTATAGGCTATGAAACACCCACAAAAGATAGAAAATAATACTTCCCGTTGATTATTTTCCAATACGAATGATTAATCAAGTTCTTGAGGTTATGGTGTTAAGCCATACATATTAGTATATAGGTATATCTATTATCTCTTATTTTTATTTATTTTCTATAAGGTCGTTGAAAATTGTAATACTTAGCGTGTGTTCTTAGTTATAGTAGTCAAACGTGGTTTTGATTTCCGCTTCAATCAACGTTATTTGTCCATTAAATTATGTTCTCAACTAGGTACAACATAATATAGAGACGATACTTTATACATTCTAGTTAAAACAGTTTCTAGTCTTAATATGCCGAGTGTCTTAAATTTGTTTTGATATTCCGCACATGGCAGGGAAGGCAGAGGGAACGAAAATGGGAACCTAGTGTCTAAACACTTCCCATTTTATTTCCCTCTGCCTATCCTGCCATGTGCGGGATACAGCGTGAAGGTGAGTAATTGAGTGAATATGCCTAGACCTATCGTGGCATAGGGTCACAAACGTGCGACTGTAACGCGACAGTTTGTGGGTTCGACTCCCACTCGAGGACTTTAATCATTTCTATTTTCTTTGGTAATGAGATAAAGGATAGCGTTAAACTCAACATGCACAGAAAGTGGAGAACAAAACGGAGAGTCTGAACACTAGATTCTTAAGTTCCGTTTACCCATTTCTCAGCCGTGTGATTCCGGCTTGGCTTAGAATAGGATCACCCTGGTACTGATGGTGTCGTAAGAGGCGACTAAAGTACGTGTGGTAGAGTCACGTTGTCAGCAATGACAACACGCATGGGCAGGTTCGACCGGACTGTTACCACCTCCGGCATTTAAAACCGGCGTTAAGTAGTGGCTTCGGCCACTGCGTTTCGTATTGGGTAATGCCGGGCCCCGGTGCCCATACATCTTAAGGACCGGCAACACCTCTGTGACTCCTCTGGTGCTACACGGGGCCGTGGGCGATGGTGATCACTTACCATCAGGTGACCTGTACGCTCGTTTGCCGTGTCTTCTCCATAAAAAAAAACCCACCTTGCCATTCTGCTCTGTGCCTTAGTGAGGCACCATGTTTGCTTGCCATGTGTGAGGACTGGTAGTATGCATGTATCAAACAGCTTTCTTTATTATATCTACTGGTTTTCTTTTTCATTATTTCTTTGAAGCTCCATTATATCTTTCAAGCGCAATGATTGGAAGATATAATAGAGCTTCAAAGAAATAATGATATATATATATATATATATATATATATATATATATATATATATATATATATATATATATATATATATATATATATATATATATATATATATATATATATATAAATAATGCGTCTCTCGATGTCTTCAGTCATCAGGTCGCTTAGCGTAATTAATTGGCCTAAATAAATGTATTCATTTGAGATATTCGATGTTGTTGTTGTTGTTAATGAATATTGGTTCTTGTAAACCGTTAGTTATAATATTGGTATTTTTGTGTATTCATATTCAATCCTACTTTCTGGTTCTAATTAAAATTTATATTCAAATATTTTTATTCAAAAGAAGTTACAAGCTTCGTTTTTTGAACGTCAAACAATTTACCACCAGTTCACAAAAGTTACTGCCTCAGACCTGAGAAGAACCGGCGAAAGAAACTCAGCGGGACATGTCTTTTTTATCAAAATTTTACATTACATAATTATGTGACAATGATACATTTGAAACAACCTGGAACGAGCATTTTATTCGTGGCGTATTCAAGGCGTGTTATCATTTGTAAGATCTACTTATCAATTCCACTAGCATTTTTGTAAGACTATCTTTAGAATTTTAGAATATTCCTAGATCTCCTCTAGGACTGCATATCAGGAGAAATAGGATCTCTTTGCCGAACACCTTCTTCAAGTTCTTATTTCTTTTCTTTCACTATTTAGCTTTTTATTACCAGTGCTGATCCCATAAACATGATCCTATAAATTATAATTGTTATTAATCGTAACAGAGAAAAATATATAATTTTAGCCATTGGAGATAATCGATAATTGTCCTCATATTATCGATTATCTCAGATCTTAAAGTAAGGAATTATTAAATTACAATGTTCAAAATTATTATTATTCAAATGGCGAGGCGAAGTAATCGAGAGTTTAAATCATTCTGGTAGGCCAAAACTCAACCTTTGCTTATACACGGAGCTGCAAATAGCGGTATTTACATATAATCACATGACCTGTAGGCGAAATTACATTGTGTTTCCTTTAAAAAAAACCACGACCCCAAAAAATTACTACCCCGTCATAGTAAAGAACTTAGAGCTCTTAAATTGAAAATCCAATCATTACGAAACTATTGATTTTCGTTTAAGAAAAAGACCGTATTTAAATTCGGTTGATTAGTGTAGGAGCTACAGTACCACAGACAGACACATAGGTCAAACTTACAACACCTCACTTTTTACACCAATGGTTAATAAAAAAGAGTGACAGTACTTTAAATATAAAAAAAAATATAATACCGCCTTTTATATTGACCATTTCAACTCGTTACTATCAATTATTGTTTAATACAACTTCGCTTTAGCCATTTGGCTTTGGAATTCAAGAAAATATTATTTTAATGGGCGTTGTTCGTGTCGGAAGCTTTTTTAATGGTTACATAAATTATGCAGTTAAAATAATTCTCATTTCTATGAGCTTCACGCGATGGGTTTCCGGGATACAGCCGTATATCAGGTTAGGTTGAGGACCCCTAGTTTTAAGGCACTTTCCGTCAATCCGAGATAAATATTGCTCTAAAGGTTGTCTGGTAGAGGTGGATGGATATACAATATGTGGTATGCAAATAAATTAATAATAATAATGTTGAATCCAACGTTAAGTAGAAGAAGAAGAAGATATCATTTTGCTATTATTAAAAGTATTTTAAATACTAGTACATACTAAACGCTTACAATTGTGTAAATGAATCACTTAAAAACACCTCGCGTAGTATATAAAAAAAAACATTTTTACCAGAGTAAGTGCATATATTAGCGCGTATATTATCATACATTTTTGGGGACCTTCGTGGCGCAAAGGCACAAGAATGTGATTGTAAACAGGTTGTGGGTTCGATTCCGAAATTAAATAATTCAAATTTTCAATTGAAATATTTAATCTTTTCGATTCTTCGCTGTGTTAACACGGCAAAGCACGGCGTTGAGTACGACCATGCAATGGGTCAAATTCGGCGGAAAGTTGCGAACGGAACGGAGTGTCTCAACACTAGGTTCTCAAGTTCCCTGTGCCTACCCTGTCATGTGCGGGATACAGCGTCAAGCTGAAATAAAATAAATATAAAAATATATACATCTTATACGTAAATAAAATAAACGTATCTGGAAAATTGGGTCACTCGTAATTTTAAAGGCTTCTATGTTTTAGTCTACGTCGTCTGACCTTTACATGTCTGGAACATGATCTATGAGCTTAATTAATTGTATTGTTCAAGCAATATATTAATTAAATTGTAGAAAGTGTTTAAACGGCTTATTTTATAGTAGCGACCGGATCGCGGCTTCTGCCGATGGAATCACATTATTTGATTGACTTATCTCCATTACTATGTTGCTCTAACAATTTTATCATTGAAAACTAAAATTTCAGCTAAATTAATAAAATATATTTTCAATAAAAATATATTTTCAATAAAATATATTTTAAATATATTTTCAATTAAAATATTTAATGTTTCATTTCATCGCTCTGGTAATAAGGCAAAAGTGCGGCGTTGAGTTCCGCCACTCAACACGCAATGCCTTAAATTCGGCGGAAAGTGGGGAACAGAAGTGGAACGGAGTGTCTTAACACTAGGTTCCCGGGTTCCCTCTGCCTACCCTGCCTCGTGCGGGATACAGCGTGAAGCTGAGTGAATAAAAATTATATAGCAATTTTGCCGTACTGAATATTTTTTAATTAATCTAAATGAAACAAATGCTAAATGTTGAGAAAAAATGCTAAAATATAATCGTGAAACTTGCATTTAAATCTGGTTAGCCGTTTCTGTGTCTAGCGCGTACAAACAGATCAATAGACATGTTCTTGATAACTGACTAAATTGGGCCCTAATGACATTAATGAACATCCTCTATACGATGTTTTTAATATATCTTCCTTGTACAGACGGTGAAGTACCTATGTCACTATGACTGTAAACACGTAAATATACTTAATACCTATTATATAGTTTATTTATTAAAGATTATAAATATCTCGATTCAAAATTACATAAACTAGAAAAAAATATATAATTGGAAAATAAAATTATTTTTTAGGTATTCAGTAACTGTCGTTTTATATTGAATTTCCTGTTGGTTAATCTCAGTACTGCCTTTAGAGCTGATGGTAGCTTACTTAGGACTGTTTTATGGCTGTGGTTAATTAATCACGTACAATGTAACTATTGCACCCGCACGAGGCAGGGTAGGCAGAGGGAACCCGGAAACCCAGTGTTAAGACACTCCGTTCCACTTCCGTTACACACTTTCCGCCGAATTTGAGGCATTGCGTGTTGAGTGGCGGAACTCAACGCCGCGCTTTGCCTTATTACCAGATAAGATATTGGCTAATACAAAATTATTTAGTAAGTAACATCTAATCTAACGATGTATTGTTTTCACTCAAAGATCTTCCGAAGAAAGACCAATAGGACTATAACTACTCGTAAAATGGTTTGAACGTTTTTTCCTTGCTTGGTAAGGAATTTTATTACAGCGCGATGTTCAATTTTCTCCATAGTTGCAGTTTGCTTCCGGATTGACTTGTTCTGCAGGCCAGTACTCGTAAACGAACGGCTCTATAGGGTTGAAATGTTATATATATACTAATTATGAGTGCCCAATTAGTATGACACTAAGCGAGCTACCCTATCCCCACTCCATCCCCTCCATTCCGCGAACTTTTGGACCACCCCTCGTAAATGAAATTGACGCCGTTTATGGAGATCAGTGCCCTGGTAAAACAATTGTTTATAAGTAGCAAGGACGAAAAAACAATTATCTGCATTTGTTGGAGTATCAGATACAACCATTTTGCGGATCCTGCACGACCACCTGGGCATGTCAAAAGCCAGTCAGTCAGCGCGTCGACGCGTCTAAGCACTTTTTGGAGGTGTGTGGAGACGAACCTGTGCAGATTTTGGAGCGGATTGTTACTGGAGATGAAACATGGGTTCATCACTTTGAACCTGAATCAAAACAGGAGTCCATGCAATGGCACAAAAAGGGTACACCACCTCCCAAGAAATTCAAAGTGTCAGCGGCAATCGGCTGGAAAGTTGATAGCCACTGTTTTTTGGGATTGTGAGGGAATATTATATTGATTATAAAGAAAAGGTACCACTATAATCGGAGAATATTTGGCAACGATATTGAAAAAGTTAAAGGAGGCAATTAAAGAAAAAACTTCGAGGAAAATTAGCCAAGGGTTAACAAGATCCGAGTTGCCAAGGCTGCTCTGCACACTCATGGAGTCGAACCACTTATTCACCCACCCTATAGTCCAGACCTGGCCCCTAGCGATTTTTATTTGTTTCCAAATTTAAAAAAAGAGCTAAGGGGAAGGAAATTTTCCGACGATAACGAAGTGAAGGAGGCAATTTCGGCGCATTTTGAGGCCAAAGACAAAAAATATTTTTTCGATGGTTTAGAAAAATTAATTCATAGATCGAATAAATGACTTAAAAGTGATTATATTGAAAAGGAAAAATAAATTTATTGTTATATATTAACAACCCTTTCATTCCACGTACTTTTGGACCTCCCATCGCATTAACTATCGCTAGCTTCTAATCATAGGTTAAAAGAACCCCCTAATCATTTTAAATTTTAACATTTCTAAAAGATTTTCCAATTAACATTTTTATTTTCTTTTCGGCCGACCAAAAATCTGACCAGAAATTACTCAATTTTTTGTAGCTTTTGCGCTGATTTCCATATAACTAAGCTAAGAACCACCTTAACTAACAAGGCTGTTAAAATCATTTTACTGGCCCAGGAGCTATAGGCAGATAGACAATTTCAGTATATCATAATACAGGGTGGGCCCAGGAGTTTTGCGAATTTGAAAAATTCATAAAAAAAAAAAAAAGGAATATTAAAACCAATTTATTTTTAAATTAAAGTTAACATTTGGGAAAATCATTTCTTAAAAATAACATCATCCAGATGAGCACCATCCCGCTGCAAACATTCTTCGAATCTCGACCTCGAATTGACAAAAACTCGTTCGCACATGGCACGCGGAATAGCGGCCATTTCTTCGCGGATATTGGCCTTCAACTTTGCAATCGTGGTCGGATTATTACTGTAGACTCTACTTTTCATGTAGCCCCACAAGAAAAAATCGGGTGGAGTTAAATCCGGACTCCTCGGTGGCCATGGAATGTCACCTCGGCGCGAAATGAGTTTTCCAGCAAACATCTCCTTTGCGGCTGCCAAACTCTCGTTAGAGGTATGGCAAGTGGCGCCATCTTGTTGAAACCATGTCGAACTATTGTACCCTCGAAATTCTGACAGCTGTGGGTAAAAGAAATCGCGCAACATGGCTGTGTATCGCTCAGTATTAACTGTCACAGAATTCCCTCGCTGGTCTTCAAAGAAAAAGGGTCCGATGATTCCGTGTGCTGAAATAGCCGCCCAAACTGTCACTTTTGGCGAATGCAAAGGCTTTTGGTGTTTGAATTGTGGATTTTCTGAGGCCCAATAACGACTATTTTGTTTATTTACGTGCCCATTTAAGTGAAAATGGGCTTCGTCTGAAAAAAGAATATTGTTGAAGCTCCGAAACCGCTCAAACATTGTTTCGACGAAATCACGTCGTGAATTGTGATCATTTGGCTTCAAATCTTGCACTAGTTGAAGTTTATACGGGTGCAATTTTAAATCTTCCTTCAAAATACGACGCAAAGTCGTTCTTGATACAGATAGCTCTGCTGATCGCTTGCGAGTTGATTGCCCAGGATTGCGTAGTACAGAAGCTCCGACTTCGTTTATGTTTTTATCTGACCTTTTCGTCCTTTCGGGCCCCTTAGGTTTCTGATTAAGGGTCGAACCGGTAGCCTCGAACTTTCTGAACCACGCTCTAATCAAACTTTCACTCGGACACTGTTTTAAATCATGCAATCCATAGTGGGAGCGAAATGAACGTCGAACAATAACGCACGAATCAGCATTTTTGTAATAATTTTTTACACAGAACGCACGCTGTTCACCCGTGAAGTGCTCCATTGCGACTAAATTTCCAAGGCCCGAGTTACAGATCCCCACCTCCCGCGCTCCGCCCCCCTCCCCCGTTCCAACGCTATGGCGATTTCAAATTCGCAAAACTCCGAGGCCCACCCTGTATAAGCCTAAGCACAAGTAGGTCTATGGACTGCCTCAATAAAAATGCACTTTAGTTTATGACCCTGCTAAATGCTTATTGCAGTAGCGCCTCCTATATACTAATGTTTCTTTTAAAGAAACATGTATATGATATTTTATTTAAAATAAAAATAAAAATATAATTAAATATTTAATTAAGGGCCATCTTGGTACAACGGCACATCATCTAAACGCGTCGGCTGTGGGTTCAATTTCCACTCAGAGAAATGAATTATTTTCATTTCCTCACTCTTATAACAAGACAAAGAGCAGCGTTGAGTTACACTCCACAACATGAAATGTCTGTGAAATTGACAAAAAAATTGGACAGAATATGGGTACCTTGAACGTAGAGGCTAGTTGTGGAAGCTGATATGAAGAGACATAAAAAATATACATACATATATTCATATTTAACACCTATAATTGTAATCTTTTTTGGCGTAGTGTCTCTACGCAAGTTTGCTTCTGTAAACCCGACAAGATATTGATTCGATTCCGACTCGAGGAAATGAAACATTTAATATTTTTATTAATTCACTATGGTAATAAGGCAAAGCGCGGTGTTCAATTCCGCCACTCAGAATACAAATATCCCAAAATACGGCCGAAAAGTTACAAACGGAGAGTCTTAACGACAGATTCCCAAGTCCCTACCGTAGTAGACCGTGTGCAGAATAAAACTTGAAGCTAAAAAGAAATTGAGTCACATATTTATAGTTAACTCGGCTCTATTTACTCTTTTTCTTGTCTTTCTATCCATATCTTGGATTTGCTGAAGTATTTTTCTGTATTTCTATTCGCTTCTTGGCTATTGTAGGCTTTTGATAGTGGCTCCAAGTCTCATTTAGCCTTAATGCCTATGAATAATTTAATAGTTTCACGCTGTATTCCGTAAAAGCATGGTACGCAAGGGGAACCTGGGAACCTAGTGTTAAGATAATCCATTCCCGTTAAAACACTTGCTATCCATTTTAAAAAAATTGTTTTTCACATATTTTAGTATTCTCCTAAGTAACCTCTGTCTGCCCTATAAATATAAAATGTGGGGCGTCAGTGAAGGAAAAAAAGTATTGGAATTAATATAAAAATGTAATAATGTAGCTGTTTGCGTACAGGCAGTCTAGAATATGTTTAAATCGTCTTGAGTGCGAAAATTTCCTGAGGGGAAATGGTACCTCAATTTGGAAGACAAAGCGGATTCTTGCTTTAATAAAAAAAAATTGAGAAGATAAAATTTCAAATCTTCTGGCTTCTGTACATTAACCAATATGTATACATTTTTTTGGTCCTTCTACAATGGCAGTCCGGAAGAGAGAAGAACAGAAATGGTGATAGAAGCGGTTTTACACTATAATTGTACAGCTTGTAGTTTATATATTGTTAAATAAA
Organism: Eueides isabella; assembly: GCA_019049475.1. Classification (NCBI taxonomy): domain Eukaryota; kingdom Metazoa; phylum Arthropoda; class Insecta; order Lepidoptera; family Nymphalidae; genus Eueides; species Eueides isabella. The sequence continues at coordinate 13,356,670 of CM032401.1, forward strand.
GAGTTAAAAAGAAATAAAATATTCCTCATGGTGATTGAGGTCTTGGATTCCGTTTCAGTGTTTACAGTGTTTGTGATCGATCCCTTCTCGGAAGACCGATTATATTTCAATTAACTTTATTTTCCCCGCACTGCCAAAGCGCGGCGTTAAGTTCCGCTACTCAATATGTAGTCTCGAAATTTGGACAGTATGTGGAGAACGGAGGTATCCTGTGTCTATACTTATATTAACCGAATACCGAACAGAACTGAAAAAAGAAGTTATCAGTAGAAATTTGATGCATTCTGCGTTTTAAAATTAACACTAACTCATTCAGAGGGAACATGGAAACTTAGGGTTAAGACTCTCTTAAGCCAACAATATTTTATTTAATACTTTTACAATAAATATCATAATAATATTATACTCAAATTAATAAAAATCCCTGGAACCAAAAGATCATTACCTCGTCATACCAAAGTGCTTGTAGTTCTTAAATTACTAAACGGATTTTAATTAAAATATATGTTACTTAGAATTGCTGCGATAAAGAAGAATTTTTGACACATAAACAGACAGGTAAAACAGGTTTTTTGCGTTGGATAATAAAAAACACATTAAATTACTGTAAAATATATTAAAATAAGTTAATATAACCAATTTTTACTATAAAATACATAAATCTTAGTAGTACAAAACGAAATTGAAAATCAGTTTAAGAACGTCGCTTTTTGTCGTCGTATGTAATATCTTGAATAAGCGCTCGTCGATCCTATGGAGCCTAAGCCTATTGAATTATAGCTGAGAATTTTCTATATGGAATAGAAACGGCTTTTACAATGCCTATGAAATCTAATACTTATATAATTTTGTTATTACTTGGATCATTGAGTGAATGTAGCTTTTATTGGTTATTTATAATTCTATATAGGCCTGTCGTGGTGCAGCGGCACAAGCGTGTGACTGTAACCGACAGGTTCTGGGCTCGATCCCCAGTCGAGGAAATGAAATATTTAATATTTTCAATTTAAGTATTTAATGTTTCATTTCTTTGCTCTGGTGATAAGGCAAAGCGCGGCCTTGAGTTCCGCCACTCAACACGCAATGCCTCTAGTTTGGCGGAACGTGGGGAACGGAAGTGGAACGGAGTGTCTTAACACTAGGTTCCCGGGTTCCCTCTGCCTACCCTGCCTCGTGCGGGATACAGCTATAAAATAATTTATAGTAATGTCATGAAACTAGCATAGGTGAAACCTGTGAATTACCTTGGAAGCAAATAAACATAAATAAGTTAAAAAATAATATATAATGCTTTATCATTATACATTTTTTTAAAGTGGAACAAATACTTTTTCTTATTGTCAAAAGACCAAATGAAAGCTTGTTAATGGAAGAAAATAATATTTATCATTTAAACCAACAAAGTGTTAAAGAATTGTAAATCATTTCGTCTTTTTTATTTCTCCTTTTATTTATTCATATAAGGGAAGGCAGATTGAATGTAAAGTCAAGGTATTTCGTTTTCCTTTTACGAAAAGTTATTTGCTCGCTCTGGTAATAAGGCAAAGCGCGGCGTTAAGTTTCGCCACTCAACACACAATGCCTCAAGTTTGGCGGAACGTGGAGAACGGATGTGGGACAGAGTGTCTTAACACTAGGTTCCCGGGTTCCCTCTGCCTACCCTGCCTCGTGCGGGATACAGCGTGAAGCAGAGAGAGAATTGTTATTTGCTTAAGTGCCGGAATCTAACACCGCATTTTGTTACAGGAACTGTGTATGTAAATAATTTTGATGGGGCAGGTCAGTATTTTAATAGCTTCACGCTTTAACCCGCACTGAGTAAGATAGGCCCAGGAAACTTGGGAACCTAAGCTTAGGGCACTTTGTTTCCATTAAAAGATTTTCCTTTCGTTCTAACTAACTAACTATATACGTTCTTTCTGTTACCATACATACTGCTATATGTGGGCTTAAGAACAATAAACTCAAGCGTACATAAAAAAACAATAAGTTACAAAGCAATGTTAACACCTTAACGTTATGCTTAACAGCATTAAGCTGGGAATACGTCATGTCGCCATTCACCCCGTCCGTCTCCCTGCCTCCGCTTTTATAAACATGCTCAGGCCATTCCTTTTTTTATTGTACTTTATTCCATTCCATATATTTTTATATTTTGGATATGTTTTTGTATTTGGAAAAGCTTTTGCTGCTGTTGTAATAGTAAATATTATTTATTAATAAATTTTGTTCATATTTAGATTCAAAAATAATTTGTGCTGATTTAATTATTATTATTATTTAAATTGATCTGATTAAGTATTTAATATTGTATTTTTTTGCTTTGGTAACGAAGCAAAGCACAACGTTGGGTTCGGCCACGCAATGTCTCCAAAATTCACCGGAAATTAGGTAACGGAAGTGTCTTAATGGGAACAGTAACATAACACTAAGTTACCAATTACCCACTGCCTACCCAGCCGCCAGCAGTTCTTAACTCAAACCACACTACAAGCCATCCGACACTTAGGTGTTTTATAAAAGGGAACGTTCAAGTTCAGCAGAATGATTCAGGCCGTGTAATTCCCTCGGGTTAATTAAACGGTACTGTGGAAATTGTATTTCGAAACGTGCGACTTTTGTGAATTTTTGCATGCTCTACCATTTTGTGACTACATATGGACATTTTTTTTTCGGCTTCACGCTTGTTCTGGTTCCTAATACTCTACTCAGCCTCACGCTGTATCCCGCACGAGGCAGGGTAGGCAGAGGGAACCCGGGAACCAAGTGTAAAGGCACTCCGTTCCAGTTCTGTTCCCCACTTTCCGCCGAATTTGAGGCATTGCGTGTTGAGTGGCGGAACTCAACGCCGCGCTTAGCCTTATTACCAGAGCGAAGAAATGAAACATTCAATATTTAAATTGAAAATATTAAATATTTCACTTCCTCGACTGGAGATCGAACCCAGAACCTGTCGGTTACAGTCACACTCTTGTGCCGTTCCTAATACTTATTTAAAATACAGTTTTAACTGCGCGTTGTATCCCACACATGATGGGCAAGGCAGAATGAACTCGGGAATCTAGTGTTAAGGCACTTCCGTTCTAGATTTTCCACAGAATTCAAGGTATTGCGTGTTACTCTGTGCCGCGTATTGTCTTTTTATCGCAGCGAAAAAAATCTACACTATATTTAATTAAGTTTTCTAGTTAAGAATGGAAATCAAGCCTTTCTATAAAAAAAAAAAGCTTACCTTATTTAAAAGCATTTCTTAGTTTACGCTATAATTTATTTAAAATCTCGAGCTAAAAACTTAGAATACATTAACGGATAAGTGTCCTTTATTTGTATTCCGGCTTAAACTTTATTTAAATGTATTAGTAAGAGATGTTTGTTAAAATGTTGAGGTCTAACGTGACTCAGGGACTGAAGCGTGTGACTGTAAAAGCGACAGATTTTGAATTCGATTCCCACTCGAAGAAATGAAATATCTAATATTTACATATAAAATGTACTGAACGGAAGTGGAATGCAGTGTCTTTACACTAGGTACCCAGAGTACAATTAAAATATTTAATATTTTCATTTCCTCATTTTGGTAACGAGCGTAATCATAGGTTCCGCTAACGCCGGGAACGAGTGTGCTTTAACACCAGGTTCCCATGTTCCCTATTCTACCTACCTTGCTATGTGCAGAATACAGCGTTAGGCAAACAAGAATTGCAAGTTTTATTTTCAAGTAGAAAGAGAGTCTTGGCGAGTCCCCAATTGACCTTCAAGAACGCAGCATTGATGATACTGGGGTAAGGTCACGTATCATCAAAGCTTGCAATATCAAGAAATTCAATTCTTTTTTTTTTCCGTTCAACACGCAATGTCTCAAGAATACCGCAGAGAGAGGGGGACGAAAATGTCTAAATTGGAACTGCAATATTTTACCGAGGTTCCCAGATTTCCTCTGCCATCCCCGCTATGTCCGGGAAACCACGTGAAACTGAACATGTGTAAGGCTTTGGTTTCTGGGTGAATGCCACACAACGCACAGAAGACACTACGTGACGTAGAACACCTTACGCCCCGTCCTTAGGGAACAAAAAAAGTCCTGAAATTTGTATAGGAACGAGAAAAAAATGATCATGATTGATTTTACACAGTTCTCGCAAACTGATAACTTCAAGTATAAAAATATTCTTCTTCTTAGCTTCACGCTGTATCCCGCAAGAGGCAGGGAACTTCCGTTCCCCACTTTTTGCGAATTTGAGGCATTGCGTGTTGAGTGGCGGAACTCAACGCCGCGCTTTGCCTTATTACCAGAGCGAAAAAATGAAACATTAAATAATTAAATTGAAAATATTAAATATTTCATTTCCTCGACTGGAGATCGAACCCAGAACCTGTCGGTTACAGTCACACGCTTGTGCCGCAGTCTCTAAAAAAAAATATTATATTATATCTGAGAAAATATCTATAAAAAATATTAAATCCTACTGTATAACCTTAAAAATAAAAAAAAGAAGTCAAACATATCATTAAGATTAACAGTAAGGCATGTCGTGGCGTAGGGGCAAAAATGTGCGTATGTAAACGTTACAGGTTGTGGGTTCAATCCCCCCTCGGGGAAATGTATTATTTATTATTTTAATTTAATCGTTCTGGTCATAAAGCAAGCTTTGGCGTTGAGTTCCGCCAATCAACACACAATGCCTCAAATTCGGTATAAAATGTGAACGGATTGGAGTGTCTTAACACCAGATTCGTAAGTTACTCCTGTCATATGCGGGATACAACGAGAAACTGAAAAAAGAAAAGAAAAATATAATATAAAAAAAAATGCACTAGGATCTCTATGAGAATATAATTGATTGAAGAATGGGTCCCAATTGGTGGAATATTACAAAGAAATATACATTTATACCAACATGCATATACACACACACAGGCACACACACACACACATATATATATATATATATATATATATATATATATATATATATATATATATATATATATATATATATATATATACTTTCACACATATATACAATTATAAACACAAACAAGATTCAAGTATAACCCTTATTTTGCAGTCGGGAAAAAAATATATCGTTAAGCCTTATACCAGCCCTAGTTGATTGAATCCATTGAACAAATAACAAGAAGGTTGTTTTTAATCTGCGATTACACAGAAATATCGATGAAGTGAAGCCGTGTAAAGTAAAATTTCGATGGCGACCTTCATTGAAAGCTTGCAGCTGGTTTTAAGATAAATTGTGTTTAGAGTGTGTCTTTTTGTTATTCATATATATCTCCATATCCATAGATATCTCCGTTTTACACTATCTTTAATATGAGGCATTGTATGTTAAGTGACGGGACTCAACGCCCAAAGTGAGATAAGAAAATATTAAAATTTAACTACCTCGAGCGGGGATCGAACCCTTAACTTGTCTTGTTTGCCTTTTTGCCTGCTTTTACCTCTTTACCAAGAACAAATTAAAAATGATATCAAACATTTTACGCTGATATTGAAAAATAAAATTTAAAATTGTATATTCCGTCTAACAAGAAGCTTTCAAATACGCGAATGCACTTAAGCTACATACAGAGTAACACGTGAACTTTTAAAATGAATTGAATTTTTAATTTACTTAATGGCGTATCAATTTTTAGTAATCAAATCTTTTTCGGATATATTTTGATACTTTATTAATATAAAAACGGGCCTGTAGTGAAGGGTTACAGATTCAAATCCTATTTAACTAAATGATATACTTCATAAATAAAATATATCATTTGCCGTGTGATCCCGGCTTAGAATAGGATCACCCTGGTACTGATGGTGTCGTAAGAGGCGACTAAAGTGCGTGTGGTAGAGTCCCGTTGCCAGCAATGGCAACACGCATGGGCAGACTCGACCGGATTGTTACCACCCCCGGTATTTAAGACCGGCGTTAAGTAGTGGCTTTGGTCACTGCGTTTCGCATTAGGTAATGCCGGGCCCCGGTGCCCATCCACCTTAAAAGATGGCAACGCTCCTGTAGCTCCTCTGGAGTTACACGGGGTCGTGGGCGACGGTGATCACTTACCATCAGGTGACCCGTACACTCGTTTGCCGTCTCTTCTATACAAAAAAAGATTAATATTTTCAATTTAAATATTTAATATTTTTATTTCTTCGCTCAGGTAGAAGGGAAAACGCGGCGTTGAGCTCCGCCACTCAACGCACCATGACTCAAATTGGACGGAAGGTGGGGAACCGAAGTGGAACGGAGTGTCTTAACAATAGGTTCCCAAGTTCCCTCTGCCTACCCTGCCATGTGCGGGATACAGCGTGAAGCTGAGTGAATGAGTGAATATATTTCATATTTTACACCGCCACTCAACACGAAAACAAAGTGTGTTAACACTACGCCCACAATTTCTTTTTTCGCCTGCCCTACTAGGGATACAGCGTTAAGCAAAAAAATACTTCCATCAACCTGCATCATCTTCACGTATTTAAATAGATATGTCTAAAAGTACAGAAAAGTACATGATACATTCTAAAAGCCAAAGATGACTCTAACCCTCCGCACAAAGGATTAGATAAAATCTTTAAACCTGCCTAAAAAATATAGCCTATAAATTTTATAGTTAAATTTCATATCTACAATTATATATTTTTTTGTTATGCGATAAGCGTCAAACAAAACTATATGTACCTAAATATGAAATAAAAAAATATTGAAGTTTGTCGGGGCGCAGCCGCACAAGCTTGTGACTGTAACCGACAGGTTATGGGTTCGATCCTCACTCGAGGATATGAAATATTTAATATTTTCATGTCTTCACTCTGGTAGGTACAAGCCAAACGCGGCAGCAATGCCGCAGTGGAACTCAAGTTTCGCCTCTCATCACACAATGCCTTAAATTCGGCAGGAAGTGGAGAAAGGAAGTGGAACGGAGTGTCTTAACACTAGGTTCCCAAGTTCCCTCTGCCTACCCTGCCAAGTGCGGGATACAGCGTGAAGCTGAGAGGGGAAGAAATGATTTATTTACAGTTTTAATATAAATTATAGTTCAAAAGCATAACGAGTGATATAAAATATTTACAATTTAGATGCGGGCTTTCTAAGTGTTTATTCAATTTGCATGAGTTGCTTCAGAAGGATATCATTATTAATTAACATTCTAGTAAACATACCCTTTTATGTCACAAAAAATATAACGATGAGTATTCTTATTTAATTTGTTATATTGAAATAATATTTTTTATATTAAGGCAAAAAGCGCGGCGTTGAGTTCCGCCACTCAACACGCAATGCCTCAAATTTGGCGGAAAGTGGGGAACGGAAGTGGAACGGAGTGCCTTAACACTAGGTTACAGCGTGCGGGATACAGCGTGAAGCTAAAAATAAAGAATTATATTTCCTGCTAAATTTTGTTATCGAACCCTTAACCACGATAGATTGAGGATTTGATCCACAGATAAACACGATTGTTTACATAACGTGTGCGTCAAGAAAGATAATAGAAAGATATATGAAATCTTTTATTTCTTTTATATTATTATCATTGTTACTAACATCACATTATTCACGAAGTCTAACTTGAATTCAATGACACATTTTATGTATTAGATTGAAAGTATGAAAAAAAAATGATTCCTCCATTATATATATTGTTTAATGTTTCTATTCTAAACAACTAATAACGTATCGTATATAATAAAAACTTGCTTTTTGGTATTTTTTTTAATTAGCTTCACGCTATATTCTGTACAATGTAGGGTAGGCAAGTAGAACTTGTGTATCTAGTGATGAGACTCTCCGCTGCCGCTCTCCATTTTCCGCCAAATTTGAAGCATTTTATGTTAAGTGGTAGAGCTCAGGGGATCTATGGAGCGGAGGAAAATGAGCTCTTTCTAGAGTAGTGATGCGTAAGGCCACAGTCTAATAACATTGTTCTATATTTTGAAAAAGTCGCGCTTTTTTCTTTAGCGTAACGCCGTTTGTAGAAAAACTCTAAGTTGAAAGAATTTAGTGATAAAACTCTCCTTTTCCTAAATACCACCAACATCAAGTGTTTAGTGAAAAGATTCAACGTCACACTTTATCTTGTTAATAGAGCGAGAAAATAAAACAAAATGTTTGTTTAATAAGTGTTTTTCTAATAATAATAATAACTATATTATAATTCATGAGACACTGTTTTCTTTAACTTTACACTTTATACTGCATACAAAAGGACAGGTAGAAGGCAACTGGGAACCTAGTGTTAAGTAGAAGAAGACTTCCGTTCCAAATTTCAAACATTGAGTTGTAAAACTTAACACTGCTTTGCCTTCCTACTAGAGCGACAAAAATGAAAATATTAAATATCCCTAAGTGGGGACCGAACCCACAACCAATCATGTTTACCGTCGCTTTTACCATTGCACTATGAACGGATATTGATAATAATAAATAAATATTTTCAATCTGATAACATTGACACATCCTTCAAAGATGCCAAGGTGCCGGTCTGCTAGCCGAGCATTAGCAACCGAGCGGGCGAGCGGAGAGCTATATCGATCGCGTCGCAATGCGGCGGCACGCGATACTCAGCTGTACGACGTACGAATGTTATGCAATATTTATTTATTTTGGTTATTTTATAGTAATAATATATATATATTTATATATATATATATATATATATATATATATATATATATATATATATATATATATATATATATATATATATATATATATATATATATATATATATATATATATATATATATATATATATATATATATATATATATATATATATATATATATATATATATATATATATATATATATATATATATATATATATATATATATATATATATATATATATATATATATATATATATATATATATATATATATATATATATATATATATATATATATATATATATATATATATATATATATATATTATATATATATATATATATATATATATATATATATATATATATATATATATATATATATATATATATATATATATATATATATATATATATAATATATATATATATATATATATATATATATATATTTAGTAGTCGAAAGTTAATTTACACGTATGTTTGTATTTAAGTCGGTTCTTTTTATCTCTTTTTTTTGCTTTATTTGTATTGCAGATTTTAACCTCATACCAATATAATATAATTAATATTTCCAATTTAAAATATTGAATGTTTAATTTTTTCGCTCTGGTGACAAGGCAAAGTGCGGCGTTGAGTTCCGCCACTCAACACGCAATGCCTCAAAATTCGGCGGAAAGTGGGGAACGGAAGTGGAACGGTATCTTAACACTAGGTTCCCGAGTTCCCTCTGCCTACCCTGCTTCGTGCGGGATACAGCGTGAAGCTAAAACAAAAGGAAAAAAAAACCTCATACCATATTAGTAGATAGTATCTCCAAGAAATGTTGAACTAAATAATTAATAATTTTTTGAAAGATGTTTAGAGATTGAATTATTCTACAAAATCTCGAGTTAAATAGTCTTGACAGACGGGCAATAGGGTGTTCATATAAAGGCTCCGTTTTTTTGGGTTATGATGTACGGAACATTAAAAATATTTACAAATTAATATTTGTATTCATTTAATATAAATTGAGCGCACCTATATTTCTCAACTTTATTCGTCACGTGACCAAAACCTATGGATAAAATTTTCTAGCATTTTTACTATGTTTTAAAGTGTTATTTCACACTTAAAACAGAAAATACTAAACTTAAATTTAAAAAGCGTATAACAATTTTGAACGAAGCAGTATTTGAACCCGCGCCTCTGGAAAACCGATCCAGCGCTCTGACCAACCGAAGAACTGAAGAACTGAATGAATGGCTTTGTTGGTCAGAGCGCTGGAACGGTTTTCCAGAGGCGCGGCTTCAAATCCTGCTTCGTTCAATTTAAGCTTAGTAAAATTTTCTAGATTTATAATTTAATTTGATAGAAATTGAGAATTTGCTGCAGAAAAAAATATAATAAAAAGTCATTTCTTTTAATTATATAAAAAAAACCATACAAATTTGGTAATTCATTTCTCACAAAATAAGTGCAGACATCCGCAAACATACGCTTGTAAGCTTTTATGTAAATATGGAATACTGAAAATATGGAATCCTTGGTAAGCGAACTCAACTTGCACTTGACCTTCAGAAATTGTCTACCCGTACATTGTGACGGTATTCTTAAATGGAAACATTTAATTAATTCTTTCTCGGTCAAGTTTCTGGTGTTCTGATATTACCTTTGTAACTAATTGATCTAAAAATGGTGAATAATAGTAAAATACGTAAATAAGCTTGACTTACTGAAATTGAAAAAAAATATAAATATATTTAAATATTAATGTGCAAGCAAGTAACGAGGTAGGCAGAGGGAACATGGGAACCTAGTTCTAAGTCATTGTGGTTTCTCGCTTTACACCGGATTCTTGCGTGTTTAGTGGTGGTGGTGCCTTGTTACCAGTTTACAGTCACACCCTTGTGCTCCTGTGCCACGACAGGCCTCGATACTTTTATTATTAATAATGTTTCGGCTTCATCCTGTTTCCCATATGACAGTTGAGCCGTTCATTTTACTGTTTCCACTAAAATTTAAGACGTTGTTCCTCGAGTTACTAAATTCAACGCCGTCTTTTTTTTATCAGCAGAAGCAGAGAAAACAAATGAATGAAAAAAAAAATCTCCAACCACGCATTGAACTCATAAGCTCAACGTACACAGTCGTAATAATAAAAGGTATCACACAACACCGAGAACTTTAATTTCATAAGCCTCTTACGACTGCCAAAATATTCTAAAAACAAAGTCAAAATTACAAATTAAAGCTAAACGGAACTTGTAATGTAAAGGTATTTACGACGGGCTACGTATTTCCAGGTTTATCGAGGATGTTAGAGAATTTAGGTCCAATACATTTTGTTTTCTTCCTTTAGAGTATATTTTCCGTAGTTACACCTGTAAGGATAAGTTTAAAATAGTCTTGAATTACTAATACTTGTTTATTGCATTTTCTTTGTAGTTTCACACTTTTAAGAGGGTAGGCAGAAATAATTTAGTATGAAGATACTCCGTTCCTGACTGTGTGTTGTTGTTTTAAATTTGTGTATCTTTTTACATTAGGCAGCCATGGTTTTATTCTCAAAAACTTATTGAACGGAGGATAATATCGACCATATGTCGCTTGCGCCTTGGACATGCGTGCACACCTGTACATCTAGCTAAGATCAGGGTCAGGGACCACTCACTGTGTGAATGTGGTCTGGACGATGGTACCCCTTCTCACATCCTTTTTATATGCCCCAAGTTAATCCATCCCATATATGATGTCCTTCCTCACAAAGTTCCCCGTCCCCTTAATGTTCAATGTTTGTTAATGTTTGTGTTTAGTCCATTATGTAAATTTTTATGTAAATATATTAAATATAATAATATTAAATTGTAAACTAACACCTTTGTATTATATATTTCTTATTACTAACCCTGTGTGTAGATAATGTATGTATTTATTCTAATATATGTTTTTTTTTGTTATAGGTGAAGACAATTTTTAACTTGATCTCCTTTTTTTAATATGCATTTTCCTATTGTGTAATATATTTTTTTCTACCGTACAACCTACTTCGTGTCTTCTCCATTCAACGTGACATTGGCGAAGTGATATGTGCTCAACTGGCACGCTCGGAACGCCATAATCAAAGAACCATACCATACCATCTTTTTACATTGACGTTGTATCCTACACGTGGCAGCGTAGGCAGAGGGAACACGGTAACCGAGTGTTTAAACATTCCGCCGATTTTGCCATCATTTATTTTGGTGAGAGTTTTATTTCAGTGTTCATTTTTTTCATTTCACATTGTGGAAACAATATATGATAGTGTAATTAAATCCTTACTAGCAAGGTTATTAGTTATAATAAGTATTTGTGACTAGGTTAGTTATATTTTATAGTTAGGTTAGGTTAGAATAATTAAAGATGGATTCTGATCCTCCGCCTCATCCCCTTGATCCTGGGGAAGATGGTTTAAAGGTCTCTTTCTTACATGTATTATATTATTGTAAACAGTTATCTCTTTTGTGCTGGTCAATGCCACTCGTGAGTCTTCCATACAACGTGACATTGGCGAAGTGAACTGTGCTAAACTGACACACTCAAAACGCCACAATTTAAGAAATGAAATGGAATGAAACACTCCGCCATATTATTAAGGCATTGCACATTGTTTCGTCACCAGCGAGGACATGAGAATTATAAATATTTAATTTCCTAAAGTGGAAATCGCGTTTCCATTCACACACTTGTGCCTCTGCGCCACGATGGTCTCTATTATGTTTTTACTGTAGAGTAAGATATAAAAATGTTTAATTTCGTTGCGTAGGGATCTTACCAACAACCTGCCACGTTTACAGTCGCACGTTCAATTTCCCGTGTCACTACAGATCTGATACAGTAATAACGCATGTCCGAAATAAATAATAGAAAGAACCTTGTTTCACGTACATCACAATCACAAACGACAAAGCGAATCACGATTTCAATTCCTTGGAGAAAATTGGAGATAGTTATCTTGTCAGTGGCGGAAGTGATTAATTGTTATATAAGCTAGCTACATAGTGTTCCGGTAGTGTCTTATAATTTGGTAGATAAAAAACAACCATAACAATGAACTAGACTTTTGATAAAAAAATACACTTTGAAATCGCTTCAGCTTACTTGAGAGTTTAGCACGACGACCTGAAATCAATAGAAAATGCTTGACCAAAATATGACTTATAATTAACCGTATGAATTGTTTTCCGAATGAAATGTCTTATTCCTTTTTTTCGTCTTTTTTTCTTCTTTTAAGAAAAAGCCGTTAGTTATGACGTAGTGAGGCAGCATTTGACTGTAAACGATGATTGTGGACTCGATCTCTAGACTACAGAATGATTATTTATTTGTTGTATTTAAATTATTTTAATTTATATGCTCTGTTAGACAGAATTTTTGGCCTGAAAAGGGGCTGGAGAGTCTTATCACTGAGTTCATCTATCTACTTTGCTATACGCGTAACTGCTTAGAGAAAGCATATAAAACATATTTCACAGGAAATATACGTCACCCTCAACGAAATCTTATTTCAGACGTAGAATCAAATGAACCAAATGAAGTGCCATGAAAATTGCGTACGTACTAATGGCATGTGGAATTGTAGACGTCGTATCGTCTCGCTACGAGCGTATTACGTTTAAAGTAATGCGAGTAAGGTTGAGAATTTTTTGGAACCTTTTGGAACCTAAATTATATACAGTGTTAACTTTCCCATATAAAGCAGGGAACGTAGGGGAACCAAGTGTTTAGATAGAGACACTTCTTGTAGTTTTTGAGATGTTATGTTGTGTTAAACTCTGCGGTAAGACTGCTGGTGTTTTTTTACGACTAAAGCTTCACGCTGTATCTTGCATGGTTAATCAGGAAACTTGGAAAGCTAGTGTGCAGACATTTTGTGCCCATTAAGACATCCGTTTTAAACTTTATGCCGGAAATCAACGACGTGCTTTGCCTTGTTACCAGTGTTAGAATTGAAATATGAATGAATATTAAGATAAATATTAAATATACAGATTTTATGACCACGAATTGAACTGACAGGGCTCAAAATATTTCTACTGTATATTTTACTATGCATTTTGAGCAGATTTCATTCGATATATGATAATTATACGAATATACATCTGAACTACTTTCTCGGGATCGTCGTGGAGTAGCAGAACGGGGTGTGCCATTTAATGCGGCGGTCGTAGGTTCGATTTCCTCCTGGGGAAGAAGTTATTTCCATTTATTCGCTTTGGTATCAATAAACCTTGTGTCTTGGGAACCTTGTGTTTTAACACAAGGTTCCCAAGTTTCCTCTGTCTACCCTGCCATGTGCGGGATACAGCGTGAACTGGGTAACAATAAAGCGCGGCGTTGAGTTTCGTCAATGTCTCAAATATTGTATGGTGCGTGGGGAACAGAGTGTCTTAACACTATTTCTGTACATGTTTATTTATCAAGATTGCTGTGTATTTTCAATTAGATTAGATTTAGATATACTAATAGTTATAAAAGAAAACTCGCTCAGAATAACCGTCGTCAGAATAAAGTCGTAAGTAAAAAATTATAATGTAAATATAAAAATAATATTTACTTATAAAAATTTGTTATTTTGTATATAAATAATATTACAATTAATATATATGATAAGCAAATTAGATTTAGGCCTGACGTGGCGCAGCGGCACAAAGGTGTGACTGTAATCGATAGATTGTGGTTTCGATTTCGACTCAAAGTAGCGAAATATTTAATGTTTTCATTTCTTCGCTCTGGTAAACTCAACACGTCACTCAACACACAATGCCTCAAATTTAGTGAAAAGTGGGGAAAGGAAGTGGAACGGAGTGTCTTAACACTAGGTCTCAAGTTCCCTCTGCCTACCCTGCCACTTGCGGGATACAGCGTGAAGCTGAGTGAGAGTGAGCGAGAACATCACATATAAGAATAAGCTAAAAAAGTGTCTATATTTAATTTTTTTTTTAGCTTCACGCTGTATCCCGCACGAGGCAGGGTAGGCAGAGGGAACCTGGGAACCTAGTGTTAAGACACTCCGTTCCACTTCCGTTCCCCACTTATATATATTATATAAATTTAATAAATAAATAAATATAATTATTTTTAAATAGATATTATAAAAATAAACACTTAGTCTTTCCTGCTATATGTGGGATACAGTGTGACGCTAAAAAATACTGCTGTTTTATATTTGTATGAAAAATACTCCAAAATATATAAGATTTAAATGAAATTATTCACATGAACTATTTTCCGCTCCAAATATATTACTCAGTGTATTTAATAAACATAACTGAATACGTCATATTATAGCGTTTTTTTTAGAAAACGTGTGTACGATTTCGTCTAGGGGAGTATTCAATATACTAATTTCCTTGTTCAAGAAGCGGCGTTGGGTTACGTGATCGCATGCGTGGCCTAAGAAGAAGTACTGAAGTGTCTTCTTAATGGAAGCAGAGTATCTATACATTAAGTTCCCATGTTCCCTCTTTTTATACTGATATTTTTGGTTATATATTATTACATTAGGTCTTTTATTACGTTCATTTATTTAAATATTCAAGTGATCTTTACCTGTCCTTTACTTATTCATTTTCACGCTGTATCCTGCACGTAGCAGAACCCACAACCTGTCGTTTACAATCACACATTTGCGCCACTGTACCACGACAGTTACATGTAAAAGATAAAAAATATTCACAAAGTTATTTAATTAAAATTAAAAACACACCAATTCCAAAAAATATTTCCATGTCATGACAAAGTGCTTGTATCTCTCAATCTACTATTCCGATTATTTGAAAAAAACACAACCATAACAATAAACAAGGCTTTTAATTAAAAGTACACATAAGAAACACACACATATACAAACACACGCAAACGCACACATAAATCAAATCATCCATTCAGGAGCTGCAGTGCCGCGGTCAGACAGACAGTCAGTTTAAACTCATAACACACCTTCTTTACGTTCGGGAAAAAAAACGAAAAAAAAAAATAAAAACCAATGCTATATCAGACATTAATATCTCATAATTTCAGCACGTAGAATAGATAATGGAAAAAAATAAGAACTCTAAGATCATATTAATATTCCAGGGTTCGAGTACAGTTTGTATTATTTGCCAGATAGTAGCTAGTGGAGCGTAATTTGTTGCCGGCGACTCGTTATCTAGATATAGAGTTCTAAATTACTAGACATGACGCATCTTGTTAACAGACTTTGGTTAAGACAAAAAAGGAGGTTGTGGGTTTAACCTGTAGACATGTATGTTGTATCGTCAGATTTTAGATTAGACTAGCGAACCGCCCGCGGCTTCGCCCACTTGGTTTACACTATCCTATTAACTAATCTCAAATGCTTTCTTGTCCTAATAGCATTATCATTTTTAAATCAATATGTATTGAAAATTCAAATATAAGCTAAATGATTAAAAATTTCATAGAAATTATGTCGAACTAAATATTCGAAATTGACGTAATTTTTCTTAGTTGTTAATCGATTTAAAACAAATCCACAAACTTTAATCTAAGGAGGTTGCTTATATGATGAGGCCTATCGTGGCGCTGCGGCACAAGCGTGTAACTGTAACCGACAGATTCTGGGTTCGATCCCCGGTCGAGGAAATAAAATATTTAATATTTTCAATTAAAATATTTAATGATTTCATTTCTTCGCTCTGGTGCAAGGCAATACGCGGCGTTGAGTTCCGCTACTCAACACGCCATGCTTCAAATTCGGCGGAAAGTGGGGAACGGAAGTGGAACGGAGTGTCTTAACACTAGGTCCCCAAATTCCCTCTGCCTACCCTGCCATGTGCGGGAAACAGGCCGATTTCAACCATGTGATCCCGGCTTAGAATAGGAACACCCTGGTACTGATGGTGTCGTAAGAGGCGACTAAAGTGCGTGTGGTAGAGTCACGTTGCCAGTAATGGCAACACGCATTAACAGACTCGACCAGATTGTTACCACACCCGGCATTTAAGACCGGCGTTAAGTAGTGGCTTTGGCCACTGCGTTTCGCATTAGGTAATGCCGGGCCCCGGTGCCCATACACCTTAAAAGACGGCAACGCTCCTGTAGCTCCTATGGAGTTACTCGGGGCCGTGGGCGACGGTGATCACTTACCATCAGGTGACCCGTACGCTCGTTTGCCGTCTCTTCCATAAAAAAAAAAACAGTGTGAATATGAGAATTAAACAAGATGTTTCTTGAAAAACCAAATTTATTTAAGAACATTTTACAGAATTTTGTGCCAAGAGTCAAAATATGTTAAAAAGTCTTACGTATTTGGGTAACAAGACCTTTGAATTAAGCATATTTTTTTATCTATAGATATTAAACTTTTTGGTTAGTAAATGACTGACAACACACAGACAAAATTATTAATTAAAAATAAATTTATGTAGTAATTCAATAGCTGCTATTTCTGCTGAAAAAAAAAGAAAGATTTTTCCTATTTTACAATTTAAAATCTACGTAAACGTAGATGAAGAGTAAAAAATTAAGATTGAGTGGAGTTGATTCCCGCTACATAATAAAATGGGGAGCGAAATATTACAACATTGGGTTCCCAGGTTCCCTCTAGCTCCCCTGCTGTGTGGAATACAGTGTGAAGTTAAAAAAAATAATACACTACCCCTACTTATTTTTTTTATGCCACTTCTGCTAGAAACTATTGCTCATATATTTATGCAGGAGCGAGTAAAATATGTACATACATATTATACATACATACTGCATTGAATATATTACTGTACTCAAATATTTTCTTTAACCGTAGAATAGAATAGATTTTTCAATATTGTATTAAAAAATACACTTACATAAGAGTGCTGATTAAAGTAATGTTATGTTTAGAATTGATTAGGATCTTCGTGTTGCGTTTTAAAATTAGCTCATGAAACTTTTTTTTTGCTGTATCGCGCACATGGCCGGGTAGGCAGAGGGAGCTTGGGAACCTAGTGTTAAGACACTCTGTTCCCTTCTTCACTTCCGGCACGGTATTGCGTAGAGATTGGCGGAACTCACCGCCGCGCTTTGTCTTGTTACCAGAGCTACTACTCAAAGGTAAATAAAAATCTTAATGGGAAGGACGTAGCTTCCATTTTAACAGATACATTTTATTTTATTTGTTTCCTACCCTGAAATGTGCGATGGATGTGGAATAATCGTTTCGGTTAATTAGTATCCTTTAGTACAATTTTAAAGTCAATATTTGTAATGTAAATTTAAATTAACACTTCTTAAGACAAAAAAATGTTCCAGATCAGAATCGAACCCAGGACTGCTTCTCTAATAATCAGAGGCACTTCATAAACACTGTATTCTATATAGTCTAAGAGCTTTTAGTTTAGAACGTACAATTTAAGGAGAGCGATAACTTTTCAATCAATAGTGTTGTACGGATTAAACGTTTCCAAACGATTAAGAGCTTTCCAAACGTTTGTAATCCTTCTGAGACTTAGTATGTATTGGCTTTTGTGTATGTTTTTTTTTTTGTTTTTTTTTGATCTAGTATTTTTTTAATTTTCTAAAATTATTTTGAATGATTACATACAATAAATGATATTATATTAACCAGGTTAATCGTGTATATTAAATGTTAAACATTTTCGCAAACCCGATGTTTAGGACACTTTGCAGTAGTCCGTGGTTACGAACATACCACGTGGCGCAGTTTTCCAATTCTTTCTCTTTATAGGCTCTTTCTTTTAATATTAACTTTGATTCTTTACTCATACTCAACTTTACGGTGTATCCCGCACAAGGCACGGTGGGCAGAGGGAACCCGGGAACCTAGTGTTAATACACTCCGTTCGAATTCCGTTCCCCAATTTTGAGGCATTGCGTGTTGAGTGGCGGAACTCAACGCCGCGCTTTGCCTTATTACCAGAGCGAAGAAATAATACATTAAATATTTAAATTGAAAATGTTAAATATTTCATTTCCTCGACTGGGGATCGAACCCAGAACCTGTCGGTTACAGTCACACGCTTGTGCAGCTGCGCCACGACAGGTCTTATTCTTTACTCATAATAAAAAAATAAAGCTTGTGTAAGTATATGATATAATTGATACGACATGGGTACCTTCAAAAAGCGCTTCTACCTACATCTCAAAGGCCGGCAACGCACCTGTAGCTCGCGGTTCGCTCTGGTAACAAGGTAAAAATGCGGCGTTGAGTACCGCCACTCAACACGCAATGCCTCAAATTCGGCGAAAAGTGGACAACAGAAGTGGAACGGAGTGTCTTAACACTAGGTTCCCAAATTCCCTCTGCCTACCCTGCCATGTGCGGCATACAGTGTGAAGCTGAGAGTGAGTATATATAATATTAAAGAATTTAACACGTAGACATTTATTCAAATCGAAATGTATTGAGAACAAAACAAAATTAGATTCTGCAGTCACAACAATGTCTTGTAAGACAAGTTTCTTGAATATGTAACTTTTTCTATCTAAGTTGTTTTAGTAAGTTTAGTTAAACGACTCAAACAGATCGAATATATACAAAAACGAGAGTGGTCTGAAAAGTTTACGACCTATCAAAGATACAAGATTCAGATGTTTTTAACATATTCTAATTGTAACTCTACATACTTCTCCGTTATAGCACTTGGCAGCTCTCTGCAAAATATTTGTTAATGATGGTGAACAATTATTGTAACGAAAAATCGTATTCATTTGACGAAAATCTTTGTCCTCCTAGCGCAATTTTTAGATGAGGGAACAAAAAGAAATCACTTGGGATTAGATCTGGTGATTAAGGCGGGTGGTCAAGCAGGTGAACCATAATTCGTGGACTTTCGTCATGGCAACTGCTGAGGTGTGAGATGGTACGTTGTGAAATAGGATTTTTTCTGCAAATGTGGCCATTTTTTCCCAAGTTTCCCAAGCTGAAAGTATTGTCGCAGCAAGTAATGATAGTATGCTCTTGAGACAGCATAGTATGCTCCTGTAATAGTTTTTTAAGATATCAGATTTAAATAACTCTAAGGTTGTCCTAAAAAACAGCTGCCATCAATTTCCCAACCGACAAAATAGTTATTGCTTTTTTTAGAGCCAATTCTCCCTTCACTGTCCACCGTTTGGACTGTATTTTGTTTCAGACGTGTAATGGTACACCATTACACCATCACATTCCAAGTTTCATCTACATTAATTATTCAGCGCCAAATTCGGATGTGTTTCACCTACACTTCGCCAAAAGAGCATTGAAAATGTTCAACCGACATGTTTTTGGTCTAACGTGAGCAAAAACTGAACCAAACGCGCGGCCAGGTTTTTAATGTTGATTTAATATGTGACAAACAAATACGTAGTATGTTCATAATCTCTGTTATCTCTCTTGCTTTCGTTCAGTCGTCGTCTAGCATTATTTGATGAACTTTGACACAAAATTTCACTGCTGTAAAGTCAGATTGAAAGTTTTAGTTTTTTATTTTTAGTCAAATATTGACTGCCTTGGCACACAGATTGAGCTATTCCTAAGTAATGAATGAATAATTTACAGAACTGTAGCTTGGGCCGCTTAAATTTATTGCGTCAAATTACATATTTTTTATATGATTTGTAGCTTATGGGTTTTTTTACTGTACAAATTGTATTACTGTAAAGTTTGACCTTAATCCTTTCAGTAGTTTTTGCATTGAAGTGAACTTTCACATTTATTAGTTTATTAAGATATTATTATTTAGCATACACACATTTTTGATGAAAGAAAAAAAAAAGTAAAAATCTTAGACACTGAATTGCGTAACTCAACGTCGTATTTTGCCTTGTTACCAGAGCGAAGTAACGTCAATAACTGGGGAGCGAGCTCACGGCCTGTTGTATTTACAGTCGCACGTATGTGCCCATGCACCACGACAGTTCTCACAAGGACGAAAATATAAAAATGGGAAATATTAAGGGCGAAAATATAAAATCACAAAGGCTTCTCCCAAAAAGTTACCAATCATCTATATATTTGAGGCCTGTCGTGGCGCAGCGGCTCAAGAGTGTTGATGAACTTTGCCGACAGGTTCTGGGTTCGATTCCCAGGTTCCCGGGTTCCCTCTGCCTACCCTGCCTCGTGCGGGATACAGCGTGAAGCTAAAAAAAAAAAAGTCATCTATATAAAACGCTTCAGGCTTTATCCTGCGCTCGGTAGGGTAGGGAGAGGGAACTTGGGAACCTAGTGTTAAGTCACACCGTTCCACTTTCGTTCCCCACTTTCCGCCGAATTTGAAGCATTGCGTATTGAGTGGCGGATCTCATAGGCGCGGTTTTACCAGAGCGAAGAAAAGAAAACATTAAACATTGAAATTGAAAATATTAAATATTTCATTTCCTCGAGTGGGGATCGAATCCACAACCTGTTAGTTACAGTCACACGCTTGTACTGCTGCGCCACGACAGACTCAAATAAAATGCTGTTTTTTTTTTATATATAAGTACATAAATACTGCGAGTAACACAGAATAAATAATAAAATTGAGAGCATTCAAGATTGCTTGGTATTCCTTAATGGGGAGATTAACAGATTCGTGGAAACAATATATCTATACATATAACAAAAATGAAATAAATTGCTATATGTACGGGGAATATATGTGAAAAATATTATATACGGATATTTATTAACGCAATAGGAACAAAATCAATGATTTTTAAATTTTGCTTATCTTTACGTTTGTAATAACGGCTCGTACGATTTAAAACGGCTGACAGTTGTATTTTGATAATTATCATTTTTATTTCAATTTGTTCATGAACAGCATAAGTTAATTTTTTTTTAAATTAATTTTCTTTTCTACGTAATCAAAGTCGTAGGCATAATTCGTCTTATTGGCAAAGCTGCAAGCGTAACTTAAATTTTTAATGTGATTTGTTCATACAAATCACATGACACGCTAAGAACTACAAGGACGATCAAGGCTTTCGATTAAATAAAACTACACGTAAAACAGTTCGTTAATTCAGGAGCTACAGTGTCACAAGTAGATATAAGAGCAGCTCAAGCTTATGTGATCCCTTTTTTTTTCTAAATTAATAGAATATTTTTTCACATTGAGAATGTTGTTTGTTTGTGCTTCACGCTGTGTTCCGCACATGGCCGAATAATCAGAGGGAAGGTGAACCTAGTGTTAAAACACTTTTTTTCCCCACTTCCGCCGAATTTCAAGCAGTGGAACTCAACGCCGCGTTTTGCCTTGATAACAGAGAGAAGAAATGATAACATCAAATATTTAATTTGAAATTATTAAATATTTCATTTCCTCGAGTGGGGATCGAGCCCACAAGCTATCGTTTACAGTCACTTGTGCTGCTTCGCCACGACAGGCCTCTATTTTTTTTATATTCTATTTTATTTTATATGATTTGACTATTTTTGTCTTTTTTTATATATATATTTGTATAACACGATGCTAAGTGCCACCACTCAAGACGATATACTTCAAATTCGGCGGAAAGTGGCAAAAGGATGTGTCTTCATAATAGGTATCTAAGATCTCTCTGCCTCCCCAGCTATGCACAATTGCAAAGAGAAACTGAAAAAGAAAAATATTTTTTATGGTAACTTTAGACATCTATTTCACATGAATACCCAATAATATTTCAATAATCCAGCCAATTTAAATAGGTAATTCCATTTAAATCTAATGCACTACAGCCTTCACACTTTACGCTACTTCTAACAGCATTTTAGATCGCTTGTATAATACTTCATTATATAACGCTAGTTGGAGATCTCATCTTGTTCTATAAAAGGGGAAAAATATGTTGCCACGCGAACTGAGTGACATCTTAGCTGGGATGTTGATTTAGTAGGTCAATAATAGTTGGATGGACGCCAACATTTTTTTGTTTATATTTAATAGATACGTAATATTTTACATTTATTATATATTTTTGAATTTTACCATGTATCTCGCATTTGTGGGGTACACGGGAACCTTGTGTTAAGTACATTCCGTTCCCAAATTTCGACTGGATTTGAAGTATTAAGTGTTACGTGGTCCGAGATAGAGAGACACATATATACAATGGTAAACTGGTAACAAATAGCAGAATGTAAAAATGAACATTTAATTTCCTCGAGCGGAGATCGAACCCACAATCAATAACGTATACAGTCCCCCTCCATCATTATTTACGTATCTAAAGTTTGCGGAAACTGTCAAATATGTAGATATTTGTATGGTAGCTTTGGTTTTGTTATCGCTTCACGCTGTATTGCTCATATAGCAGTAACATAGTGTTAAGACACTGTGCCTACCACTCAACTCAACATTGGTTCTTTGTGATTAGTGGTAGAACTGAACTAACAAAGAAATAAAAATATTAAATATTTTTTTCCTTAGAGTGGAAATTGAACCAATTATTTATCGTAATCAGGTTACTATACGCACACGCCTCGTCTTTCATATTGATTTCTCGTTTCAGAAGTCAAGGTCTGTAACGATTGAGTATGTTAATCATTTAATGGAAGAACGGTGTAAGACTGACGTTATCTCTACACTCTTCTAGTTTTTCCCTTATTGAGACGTTAATACGTAATTTAATGCGATCATTGTGATACAATTTTGTGGCTCAATATATATTATTGCTTTGATGGTATGCAAGCGGAGATTTACATTTATCTATTCAAATTTATGACTTGTAGCGTTTAAAGTAGCCCGCTTTTGCTCCTGACTCATGTCTTAGCACTAGGTTCCCAAGTTCCGTTTGATTATTTTGCTACATGTGGAACACATATACATATTTTTAAATGAAACACTTTATATAAAAAATTATATAAATGATAAAATTTAAGTGGATTTGACAGAGTAGGCAGCGTCAAGTTTGTGCTCACATATAACAGAAATTACGATGAACTGAAAGCCACAACCCCTAATATAATCAATTGACAAAAAATAAAAAAAATAATATTAAAAAAATCCAATTCAATTCCATTTTGCAAGAACGTTACGAAAATAATTTTCTTAAAGCTTTCTCTAAATGCCAGCTCCAGAAGAGCGGTTCTGTCTCTTTCATAACTTAATTATCATCTAGCAAAGTTACTTTGTTATTTGGAGTTGAGTGAAGGCGACATGGGAACTTAAAATATTTGTAGCATATTCATTTGGTATCTTTACGATGTGCCTGCAGGGTACGTGGAGGGAACCTTGTTTTAAAGCCTCTTTGTTCTTGATTTTCCATCTAACAGTCGGACATTGCGTTGAGTATTGAATCTCGATGTCTTTGCCCCGTTCCCAGAGCGACGAAATGAAAATATAATAATTTTATTTCTTCGATTGGGGTTAGAACGTACACCTTTTGGGTTACAGTATATTTTATATATTATTTTATTTATTTATTTTATTTATTTATATACTTTATTGTACACAATATTATAACAGATCATATAACTTAAATTATTTTTAATAAAATATATATATTTTATGTATATTTTATTAAAATAAATTGATATTTTTATATTTTTAAGGCAAAGCGCGGTGTTGAGTTCCGCAACTCAACAGGCAATGCCTCAAATTCGTCGGAGACTGGGGAACGGAGGGGAGACGAAGTGACTAACATTAAGTTCCCTCTGCCTACCCTGCCATGTGCGGGATACAGCCTGTAGCTGAATAGAGTAAGTAATTATATACTATTATCCTGCAAGGTAGGGTATGTAGAGGGAACCTTGGAACCTAGTATTCATTTCGCACTTTTCATTAAATCCTGGGGGCCCTGCAAGTTGACTGGCGGCGCTTAACTCTGCGTTTTGTCCTCTCACCAGAACTAAGAAATGGAAAAATTAAATATTCCATTTCCTCGAGTGGGGATCGAAACCACAACCTTCCACATTTACAGCCACACGATCGGGCCCGTGATGAGCGAGTTAAATATGTTAATAAAATTATCTTTGTAAGTAAACAAGTTAACAATATAATAACATTAAGTTACATACATATTTCACGCTCTCTCGCATTTCGCAGAACAGTACTTTGGACGCCTATTGGTAGAGACTACTGCGTGTTACAAAAATTAGCTGACTTCTACACTTCTACAAAGTGTTTTCATAATAGAATAACTGATACGCATACGAAACTACGAGATTTGGAACATTAAAATTTGGGAAGAACGTAATGTTAAAGAAAAGATACGTTCGATTGTATTCTCGAGGAAATTATACATATTTAAAATTTAGGTTTTGTTAATTCTTGTAATGGGGAGTTGCGTTGATGAGATAAAGCGCGGCGTTAAATTCCGCTAGTCAACACGCAATTTCTTCAGAATTTGGCGGAAATTGGAGAAGTGTCTTTATGGGAACGTAGTGTCTTGCAATGTGGGATGAATTAGGAGTTGAAGCTAAAAAAACTTGAATGTAATATTATTGTTTTGACAACTTCAATACCAAATAAGACAAAATATATTGACAATAACACTGGGTTATAATTTAATTAGAAATCAATAATATTAAAATGCCTATGGTGGCTTGATCATCCGTGGCAAAAGAAAATACCATCGCGGATGTTGTTTTATAAGTTTTTAAAAGAATATTGTTGTCATGCACCTCATAGAGTTGAGCCAGCTCACGTCAAGCGCTCAGTAAACGGGCTTACTGAACGCTTGACGTGAGCTGGCTTTCGTGTTTTTTTCAGTAAAACAATGAATTTTCTGGAAAAACTTAAAAATAGGAGAAAAATAGGAGAAAAAGTAAAAATCCCGTAACTCTTAAATATTTTTATATGAACTTTCACCACAATCGGCTCAGTTGCTTGGCTGTGATGGCATCAAAGACAGACTGGCAGAGTTACATCTCAATTATGACATTAAAAATAGATAAATATAAAAAAATAAGTTGTTTGAAGCCTGTCTTGTAATCGACTGGTTGTGGGTTTAAATCCCACTTGAAGAAGTGAAACTGAATATTTCTATGTTTTCAATTAAAATATTTAATGTTTTCTTCTTCACGTAAAAAGACAAACCGCGGAGTTGAGTTCTGCCACTCAGCACACAATGCTTCAAATTCGGCGGAAAGTGGGGAACTGAAGTGGAATGGACTGTCTTAACATTCCCAAAGTTCCTTCTGCCTACCCTGCCATGTGCGGGATACAGCGTGAACTCAAGTTTGCCTTTACAATAAGCAGTAAATATGCAGTTAAAGTATAATTATATATTTATACGGCATATTTACACTATAAATATTTTTATACTCATCCCCTTTTAGTTCACCCTTATAGACAATATAGAAACAAAAATATGTGTATTATCATTATCATCAAAATTCCAGAGTTTGGAAAATGGAGATTTAGGATCGCCAGTGTCTTAATGGGAACGGATTGACTTTACAATTAGTTTCTAAGATCATTCTGCCTACCTAAAGATAAAAATTAGAGTCATTTTGTATCACAACGATGTGAAAGTACAGTATTTTTATTTATGCATAGAGTTAACAACGTAGAGAACCAAAATCAATGTCAGACACATAAATAAGTGGCTAAAACAAAGGGGACGTGGACTAGGGTTGCCGGATATGACGTCACCTCACCCTTCCCTTGCAATACTGAGAAATACCATGTGTCATATATTGATAATTATTTTTTCAATTCAAATTAGTAAGTTATTTGTAATTAAGTACGTAAGTATTATTGTTAGTCATGAGACCAATCCTGGTGTTGAAGCTATATGTACGACAGTCTGTGAGTTTTATTTCTACTTGTTGAAATTAAATATTTTCATTTTCTCGTTTTAGTAATGAGGTGAATCGCAGCGTTGAGTTCCGCCGGTTAACACATAATGCGTCAAACTAGACATAGACTGGGGATGAGTCATAATAGAAACGGAGTGACTTAACACTACGTCACAAATTTTCGATACGGAATAAAGCTAAAAATATGTTGTAAGCAAGGCAATAGCTGTGTAGATGTGATCTTGTTGTAGATATACAGATACTAAGTCAGTTTAAATCACTGAACCCACAATAAGAAAATATCAGAATGACGACCACTGGCGAGGCAAAAAAAGTGCTTAGGACCTTTGGACATGTTAAAAGAAGTCAAATGGATAGGAAAAAAATTATAACGTTGTGAGTGTAAAAAATGGTAAAGAAGATTTATGAAGCAACAGTGAATTGTAAAAGACGCAAGGAAAGACTTTGGAAGAACTTGGAGATTACAGTATCGATGATACTGGAGGAAGGTCGTATTAATCGTATGGGGACCCTCTGGAGGGCTTGTATGAAAAAGTTGATGATAGCGGACGAGGTAGAGACAGCATTTGACGCTCCCTCTAATTACACCGCTAGGAAAAAATAAAAAAAGATAAACAAACAAATATACAAATTGAAAAAATAAAAAAAGCACTAAACACGGAACCAAACTTGTTGCGTTTGCAGCTATACGCTTGTGCCTCTACGCCACTACGGGCTTCAAGAAAAGAATGTGCTTTAAGCATAGCTATATACATAAGTGTGTAGTGAAATTCCTTTGCAGTTTAATTTGGCTGATTTTCAGGCACTGAACAAGTACACATAAAGGCGTAGCAATTATACTTATTTTATATAAAAAAAGAGTCTAATATTAGACCCTTTGACCTTCAATGTCAAAGTTATTGTAATATATTGTATTTTAAATATACTTTATTGAGTGGCTTGACCTTCTGGATGTCCTTCTCTACTGGACTGATACTAGCTATTAATTTTAGTACGTTTGATTTGTTTTTAACATCGCTTTCTATGTTAACAAGTGACAGAGCTCAACGCCGCGGATGGTCCTGTTACTAGAGCGATTAAATGAAAATAATTAATTCAGCTAATTATTATGGTTAGATAGACAAATATAAGAGGTTTTTTTAGTTCCACGTTGTGCCCTACATATAGCAGAGTAGGCAGAGGGAATATGGGAACCCAGTGCTAAGACATTCCGTTTTCTAATTTCCGTCCAATTTTCAAGAGCTACCCCTTTGTTTAGTAGAGAGAGAGAAAATAAAAATAATAATAATATGGCAATTAAACTCCCGACGATCACGTTTATACATAATCACTGTGCCACTGTGCCACGACCGCTCGTATATAATTTTATATTACTAGATAACTTTTTTTAAGACATACCGTGGCGTTAAGTTCCGCCTCGCAATACCCAATATTTAAAAAATGGACGGAAATTGGAAAACTAGGCTACCGCTACCTTTCCTGGGGAACAGGATACTGTCTGAAGCTTGAATAAACAGTAATTCTATTAAGAAACAAATTTCAAAATATACCTTAATTTGTAAAAGAATATTTTTTCGTTAACTTTCTTTTGACTATGGCTCATTAGACGTGGATATTTCAAAAGGCTTTTTTCAGAAGACTTTGCGCAACTTCTAAATGAATTACGTTTCTTTGGAACAAGAATCACCAACTGGATCAAGTATTCATATAATGAGTATATATATATATATATATATATATATATATATATATATATATATATATATATATATATATATATATATATATATATATATATATATATATATATATATATATATATATATATATATATATATCTTCTCTGATAGGATACTAACGGTGTTGAGTTCCGTAATTCACAGTGAATTTATCGAGAACGAAGTCTACTAAAATAAGGTTATCTCTAGCTCGAGACTATACATAAGATATATAAATGTAAGAAAAATCAATTAACATATCTTTTGCATGGGATATTTTTGATTTCAAATATCACTCAGTATATTTTTTCAGGGGTTTGCTAATGTAATAATAACAACCTTGAACTAGGAGGACGAGGCAAAAGTACAATCGTGCAACTGTAAGCACGTCGGTTATGGATTCGAATGCCATTCGGGGAAATGAAATATATGGTGTTTTTTTTTTCTTCGTTAATTTTTCAAAATTTCCTCTCATGCAATTCTAGAAATATTTTGATGAGAACGGTGTGTCCCTATGTTCCCAGGTTCCCTCTTCTTTCCTTGGGGAAAAAAAATATAGCGTAAATGTCTCCCATATATCGGAGACAAAGTAGAGACAAAATAATGTGGAGACAGTCTGTTTCATTAGCACTGCTATCTAAGTGATCTATTCAGTTTCTATGCACGATAGCTACTAGCTATGTAGGTTGAGAGAACTCCTAGCCTAGTTTCAAAATTTTATTTCCATAAAGGCATTGCATGTCGACAGATCTCAACGCCGCGCTTTGCCTTGGCACCAGAGCGAAAAAATGAAAATATTAAACATTTCATTTCCGTGAGTGGAGATTAAGCCCACAACCTGTAGTTACAGCTCCACGCTTGTGACACTAGGCCACGACAGACGGGTAGGCAGAGGAAACTTGGGAACCTTGTATCAAGACACTTCACTTCACTTCCGTTCCCCACTTTCTTTCTTACAACTGAGTAATCTATTTAAATCGAGATTGATATCTTTTACAAAAGTTCTTGCTAAGTTTATCAACTCTATTTTAGGAGCCCGTAATCAATCTTTATTACTAAAGGCGGGATAGTAAATAAAGGTGATGTATACGGTTTCGATGTAAGCAGAGAGTATAACTCTAAAAATCTTAAAACATCGTTTGATTTCTAAATTGTCTATGCTTAAAATAATTAAATAATCATCATAATATATCGTATTTAATGTTCGTTAAACAATAATAAGCGTTTCTGAGTCTGGCTTCTCGAATAATATTTAGAAATAATATACCTATAAGCATTTAAAAAAATACTGGTATTGCTAATAATAGAGTCTCCATAATGGATAGAAAATAGAAAACGGGATGACTTAACAATACTTGAAGATATTTTTTTTTTTAATTATTTCAAATTTATGGCAAATATACAAAATTGCACAAACAAACTCATGAACCAATTAACAAATGTAGCAAGTAAAGATTTCATAAAAAAAACCAAACTCAGTACTGAAAATAAAAAAAAAAACTAATTTTCACACAAAAAACCATTTTTTTTCAAGACTAACAAATATTTTAAACTCATCGTGAAATAATATCACAGTACACTACTTACTTAATTCTTCATCTTCTTCTTCTTCAGCTTCACGCTGTATCCCGCACTAGGCAGGGTAGGCAGAGGGAACGGAAGTGAAACCTAGTGTTATGACACTCCGTTCCACTTCCGTTCCTCACTTTCCGCCGAATTTGAGGCATTGTGTGTTGAGTGGCGGAACTCAACGCCGCGCTTTGTTATTACCAGAGCGAAGAAATGAAACATTAAATATTTAAATTGAAAATATTAAATATTTCATTTCCTCGACTGGGGATCGAACCCAGAACCTGTCGGTTACAGTCACACTCTTGTGCCGCTGCGCCACGACAGGCCTTACTTAATTCCTTCTGTATCTTTCATTTTAATAAACAAATATTGCCTCTAGGCGCAGCACTTGCGAGCGACTGTAAATGACTCAGGCAGTGCGTTCGATCCCGCCTTAAGAAAATTAAATCTTTAACACTTTCATTTTACAAGCAATTTCTCAAAGTTTTATATATGAAAAGAGTGCCTAAACAATAGGTTCTTATGCCATATGAGAGATATAGCGTTAAGCTAAAAATAAAAAGCAATAGAAAAGTTATGAAAAACCATAATAATATGTAAACATAGCCCTATAATTATCTCATATAAAAAAAATATAATATAGTGTTGTCTCTAAGTAAAGATTCAATCCAAGCAAGCGTCCAGTAAATCGATACCAGGCGCCTACCCGCAGGTATCGATTTGAGAAAAAATCGATATCGCCCAACCGGAAGACCAAGTGTAACATACAATCAACCAAAACATCCGTAGAAATTATCGATTTTTAACAAATCCACCAGCTGTAAGGTTATTTCGCCGGCTTGTTTAGACGCAATGCAGATTACATGTGCGTTCTCACTTAAAACCTTTCTCGTGAACGCCCTATCTTTCATCTTTTTCCTTCTACAATCAAAGTAAATGGGTGAAATGAGACAAAAAATAGTTTCTTATACGTCTGCGCGATTCATTCGATTTGTGTTGTGTGCGCGCGCAAAATAGCTGGTTCTGAGTTTAAGTGGCATTCCGAGCGGAGTTGCGATCGGTGACGGTCGTTCAGCGGTCTTGGCTCGGCAGGTAGCCGGCGCCGTCCGCGATGGAGCATGATGAGGACAGGTCTCTGTCCATGGCGACTGAGGTGTCAGCCTCGCAGCCGCCTCCCAGCCCCCTCACGGGATGCTACCTGCTTGCTGTCATAGGCGAGCCCCATACTGATGAGCACAAGGAAATTATCCTGCAACGTCTCGTTAAAGGTAAGCTTTTTTGGTGTTTTTTCGGATTTTTCGTGGAATTCCTTTGGAAATTGGATTTGTCGTAATTGTTGTTAATTTGACGTGTTTTCTGTTGGATTTGTTGTTTTTTTTTTCTCAGAGAAAATGAAGAGAAATTTTGTAATTTTAACGGTTGTGTGCAAATTGTTGGTTGACAAGATGATTGTTTATTTTAACTGACTGATTTATGTTTGGAGTTTGATTTACTGCTACAATAAAACGTATTATAGCCCGCTTTTTGTAACGTTAGACACAGTTAGTTTTAACGAATTGACACGAAGGTTCCGAGTAAAAAATCAGTGCAGCGATTCACCAATCGCGAGTCATAAGCAAAAAATATATTTCACAAAAAAATCGTTAACAATGACAAATGAAAAAACATATCGACCTAGAAAATTAAATATTAGTTCGTAACTAAACCGGACATATTTTTGACAAGTGTCACATTAATGACAGATCTAAATGACATTACGTAACCTTTACGTGACCAGACCTTCCTGGGTAATTCGGGAACAGACAAACAAACATACAAACAAACCAATACGGCAAGATATATATTTTTCCGTAGTAAAATTGATTTTTGGCATCGATTAGTCATTTTACAGGAATCATAGGTGACGCCATCGTTTCAGACATCAAGGACTAACGTTATTTTTTTATAGCTTTAGATGCAGATAAATAATATATTTACATAAATAAATAATACTATAAAATATATAATAACATTTATTTTTATCTGCAGTAATATTAAAAAAAAACATTTTTTAAAATTAAGTACTTATCAGTTATATAATATGATAATATAGAAAATACTGAAAAAGAGTAATAATGAGTCAAGTAATTTTATGTAATTGTCTCTAATAATTATATTTTAGCTTTATTTTTCAATAAGAAATAAATTATTTTGACAAAAGAATGTTTAAATTTTAATATATAATAATTGTAATGTATTTGAAAGAATATATTTTTATTTTAATATTAAATATTAAATACTCTTTCGTAACTGAATAAAATGTGAAAGTAGTGATAGCAAAAAAAAATTGAATTCTTTTTTTATAAATTATATGAATACAAAGGTATGATACATTATGTCATATATGTATGTATGTATGTTCCCATTCACTCACTTAGCTCCACAGCTTCAGGGTAGACAGAGGGAACTCAAACTGGAAACCTAGTGTTAAGACACTCTGTTCCACTTCCGTTCCCGACTTTCTGCCGAATTTGAGGCGTTGCGTGTTGAGTGGCGGGTCAAAGCCGCGTTTTGCCTTGTACCCGAGCGAAGAAATGAAAACATTAAAATGTTAAATTGAAAATATTAATTTTGAAGAAATGAAAACATTAAAATGTTAAATTGAAAATATTAAATATTTCATTTCCTCGACTGGGGATCGAACCCAGAACCTGTCGGTTACAGTCACACGCTTGTGCCGCTGCGCCACGACATGTCATTTAAAGACTGACAATATAGAGCAAATCAATCAGTATCACACCCGCCGCCGGCAAACGGTGATTCATCCGTCTAATAAACAAAATAAAAAATAAACTTGCTTTACGATTACGATCTTACATAACGTATTATTTGTAAATATAATGGTTTTTTTGCAAAGTCATGATATTTTCATGGGCGTTTTTTATATTTTTTTCTTTGAGGCCATAGTATTTGTCTTGCCTGTTAGCTTGGGAAAAGGAACAAAGTACGGCGTTGAGTCCCGCCAATGAACGCTCAATACCTTTAAAAACCTTTAAAATTTCGACGTAATTTGTTGAACGGAAGTCTTTTGATGAATATGTAGTGTCTATACACTGGGTGCCAAAGTTCCGGGATACGCGTAAAACTAAATAAGTATAAAAAGAAATGATTTTAGTACCAAAAAAGACCACGAACTCGGAAAAAGATAAAGCCAAAAGAAGGAATCCCTAGATTTTTTTATTATTCTAAGCTAATATATAAATATATAAATTATATACACATTAAAAATACAAGCAAAAGTGGGTCAGTTCACGAGAACCTTAGAAATTATCATTCAAATAAGACCAAATTATAATCACATTGAATTAAAATATTTATGAAATATTAATTTCTTTAAAAAGTTACCTTTAACTGTTATTTCTTAGTATTTTGCTCTATTATACAAAAGATATTGCTATCAGCTTAAAGCTGTATCTCGCCATATGATAAAGTAAGTAGAGGGAACTTGGGAACCTAGTGTCAAGTCACTTCGTTCTGTTCCCCAATTTCCGCCGAAATTGCGTATTAAATGGCAGTACTCAACGCCGCATACAAAGAATGCTTGGCAAATGAGGAACGGAAATGTCTTAAAAATATATTTTTATTATTAATAATTGGCATATATTTTCTAAAAAATGCTAGTATTTTAAAAAGGATCTTAAGTATCCATTGAAATATATACGTTAAGATATAATCCCATTTTCGTCTTTTTGCAAACATTTTATCATTGCGAGTATCACGGCATAACCAACAACTGTACTTTCTCTAACCAAACTAGGATAAAGTGATAATATGTAAACTAATATCTTAAAAAACAACTCAAAACACAAAAACGACTTCCATTTTAATATTACAACAAATGAGCCTCAAAAACCTGAATCCTCAAAAAGATTAAATCACCTTTAAAAAAAAAGAGCTACATCATAATCAGTGCATCTGTTTAGGAGATATCGTGCTATACATAGACATGCAAATACACACATACGTTAAACTTATAACCCTTCTTTTCATCAGTGGTTAAAAAGGAACTATATTAAAGATATAGTTTTAAATTAAATTATTCAACGATTAGGTATATACAAAATAAAGATTTGCTTTATCTTTACTCTATTATCATCTATGTGATAAGAGTGCATCAGGTACGTGATATATTCGCGCATTTCGTCATCTTTAACAATACAAGGTGACACTGTGAAAAATTCAACTTGCTTAGTATGTATAGACTGATAGAAAGAAAGTAATTGTAATGAAATGAAATGTATGATATTATATCGTGGCGCAGTGGCAGCGTGTGACTGTAAAACGATAGGTTGTGGGTTCGATCCCCACTCGAGGAAATGAAATATTTAATATTTTCAAATTAAATATTTTTCGGTCTGGTATCAAGGCAAAGTGCTTCGTTGAGTTCCGCCACTCAAAACGCAATGCCTCAAATTCGGCGGAAAGTGGGGAACGGAAGTGAAACGGAGTGTCTTAACACAAGGTTCCCAAGTTACCTCTGCCTACCCTGCTATGTGCGGGATACAGCGTGAAGCTCAGTGAGTGAGAGATTATATTAATTCTTGAAAATTTCATTTTTTAGTTTTGAGAAGGAAATGACATTAAATTTCGTATTGTTTTTATTTATTTTAAATTTACAATGAATTCAAAATGTAGCAGGATATTTGCACTTCCGGTTTTCAGATTCACAATTTATTACTATTCACTTGTAAATATAATTATTTCAGGAATACAATAGAAGATATATTTAAAACTTAACAATATATTATTAATGATTTAAAAATTAGTACAAAAAAAGTACCTAGAAAAAATATACTTATCGTATTTACATATACAGAATTAAAGCAGTTAAATAATTGAGACTATCAATTTTACATACATTAATATGCATTTTATGAACATTTAAATTATTTATATCTATTTTTTGGGTCAGCGTATAAATACGCTAATTACCGTTAAATTCTAGTTAACTCACTCAGCTTCACGCTGTATCCCGCACGTGGCAGTGTAGGCAGAGGGAACTTGGGAACCTTGTGTTAAGACACTCCGTCCCACTTCCGTTCCCCCTTACCGCCGAATTTGAGGCATTGCTTGTTAAGTGGCGGAATTCAACGCCGCGATCCAGTGAACTTTGAGAGATATTTCTATTTGAATTATACACAACGTTATGTTCCGCCTAATATCATGCTATACAATGTCAAAAAAATTGGCCGAAAGTAAAGCACGTAATGTCTTAACTCTACGTTTTCTCTTTTACTCTACTACTCTACTCAGCTTCACGCTGTATCCCGCACACGGCAGAGTAGGCAGAGGGCACTTGGGAACCTTGTGTTAAGACACTCCGTTCCACTTCCGTTGCCCACTTTCCGCCGAATTTGAGGCATAGCGTGTTGAGTGGTGGAACTCAACGCCGCGCTTTGTCTCATGTTTCCCAGGAGGTTCCCTCTGCCTAACATACAAATTATGTGCATGATATAATGTGAAGCCAATAAATAAAAATGTTAAGTCATATTTTGATCTATGCAACTGTACTTTAATATTATATAAATCAAAATGTATAAGGACAAATGAAGCGTGCAAATGCTTAACACGGCCCATTGGCTCAGTTCAGTAAGGAACATTTACCTAAAAATGATTTTATGTGTGAAATATATTCAATTTAAATTTTACATTAGATTTTTTATAATATTTCTGGATTATTTAACTTGACGCTGTATCCAGTAAGAAACTATGATTTAAGACAGTTCGCTCTAATTGAGGCACTTGCTGCTGATTTTGAGGCATTGCTTGTTAAGCGGCGGAACCCAACGCCGCGCTTTGCCTCGATACCAGGGCATCGAAATAAAAATTTTAAATTCCGTTTCCGGTCGCACTTGCCTTTCGGGTGGCTACGACTAGCCCGATTATAATATACACACTATTTACTTCGTTCTAAACTTTAGATGTTTTTTAGCTATAACATTAAGTTTAAAGATCAAGACAATCGGACCAAAAATATAGCAACAGACGGACAATTCACATTTATACATAATTATGTATATATATTTATTTACTTACTATATATAATTCCGCTTACTTAGAATACCTGTCTAACATCTGCCCCGGATAGCGAAGCCATAGGAATAAGGTCGGGCGGAAAGTAACGTGATATCAGTTCAAGGGTCACATTGGTGATATTTTTAAACGTTTATTTTTACTAATATATATAATTAGTAATCTATATATTTTTTTTATAAATATTATATAACACCCACTGTAATTGCGACAGGTTGTAAGTTCGATTCCCGCTCGAGGAAATTATATGTTTCATATTTTGATTTCATTTGCTCTGGTTATGGGGCGATGAGTTCCGCCACTCAATATATCTTATTTTAATAAGAACGGAGTCACTAATAATAAGGTTCCTAAGTTCCCTTTACTTACCCTGCCATGGGATACGGCGTAAAATTAAGGCCTGTCGTGGCTCAGAACTACAAGCGTGAGACTGTTAATCCAATAGGATGTGGGTTAGATCACCATTCGAAGAAATGAAATATTTAATATTTCAAATAATTTATATTTTCAAATGAAATATTTAGTATTTACATTTCTTCGCTCTGGTAACAAGGCAAAACGGGCGTTGAGTTCCGCCACCCAACACGCAAAGCCTTAAATTCGGCGGAAACGGGATTGAGTGTCTTAACACTACGTTCCCAAGATCCGTCTGCCTACATTGCCATGTGCGGGATACAGCGTGAAACTGAAAAAAAAAACATTCAACAAAATGTAATCAATCATATCAGTCTAGCATCTAAAGTTAAACAAGTGAAAGTCACGGGTCAGCGCACTTATAAACGGAAGTACAAGGCATTGTTTGTTTCAACAGCATCCTTATACGTAATGAGAGTTTGTAGAAGTCTCTTGAAGTAATACTAGAAGTCGTGTATTTTAGAGAATATATATGTACTTATAACAAATCAATATCTGACCGCTGTCTGTACGTGGAAGATATATTTTTTAAAATCATCGGACGTTTATCAATGTAATAGGGCCTAAGATAGTTATTTTAAAATGTTTTATCTGTTTCTCTGTGTGTTTGTACGCGCTAATCTCAGAAACGACGAGCCAGATTTAAATTTAGTTTTCACTATTATATTTTGGTGACTTTCACTTAAAATTTTGTGTTAGTTTCATTTAAATCGTTTAGTAAATAAAAAAGTGACGTCAATTTAAATCTTAGGTACTTCTTACTTAACTAGGGAACCCTTTATATATCCTGCCATGTGCAGGATACATGTTGCCTCGGTTGTATTGAAAGTTAAACATTATAGCCAATATGGTGTCGTAACTTTAATATTTACAAGAAAACCTTTTTACAACAAAATAAGCTGTTTGCACGTCATATATCTTCTTGACATTTAAAGCCACTTCACTTTAAGGAAATTACTCATGCATTGTAAACGGTAGCTAGATTTTAGTTTGGAAAAATAACTTTTGTTTGATTGTTTTTCCCAGTAAAAAATATCATATTATTTGTAGACGAATACAGTCCTTAACAATTCCACGCCATTTCTTTGTTATTTCTATTTATTCGCGATTTCTTTTTGCTCTTGTATAAAATATTTTAACAGTTTCTGTATAATTTCTTCTTGTTTATATATGGTCATTCTGTTTCGTCTGTTAAGAGGTAAAATTATGACTGAAAAATTATTTTTTTGCCGTTCCGATATGTAATAGGAAAATTCTTTTTCAAAGATTCTTTACAGTCCCAAATAATAAATAGCATAGGTATTTACGTGCTAAATAAATATATATGCTCATATTCGTAGGATATATATTTATTTAAATAAGTAAATGTAAATAATAAACATTTATGCTAAATTTTAAAGCCTAAGTCAAGTTATTTCGTCAATGCATTGTTTATCTATATATCTTATCTATTATTTTCTAACGGAACAGTTTTCTATATGAACATAAAAAAACGTCATAAAAGGCGACAGGCTGTGGGTTCGATCTCTACTCGAGGAAATTCAATATTTAATATTTTAATTTCTTCGGTCACACAATACCTTAAATTCAGTGGAAAGTGAGTAACAGAAGTGACTCAATGGGAACGAATTGTTTTAACACTAAGTATCAAAGTTCTCTCTGCCAACCCTACCGTGTGGGATACAACTGAAAAAAAAAGCCGATTGCAAACACACAGAATGGCCAAGCAATAATTGCTCAAGCGTTTGTCGATATAAAGAATGAAAGTTTTACGTTTTCACGAGCGCGCGCTGCGTTGAACAAAATTGCGTGTGAACATTACGAATTTTAGAGCGTTTCGTAATTTTTGGTCTTCTACTTAGGCGTGACAGTCAATACAATGGGTGTAAGTTCGATCCAAACTTGGGTGAATTAATTATTTTCATTTTTTTCTTGTGTTTTAAATATTACATAGAAAATGGAAAACGGAGAGTCTTAACACTAGCTTAGTTTACCAATCTTGATATACGAGAACAAGCGTGAAGCTAAAAAGCCTATTTATTGTACATTATGAACTTGTAACCTTCATTTTTAGTCAAGTACATACCACCTAACTACAAAGTCTAAAAATAATTTCTATGTCACGTGTAAGGTCATAACAGTATTTTATAGTCTATGTAATTTAAAAGTAAATCCCATACTTAAGAGGCGCAGGTAAGTCAGCTAATACATTGTCGTGTATACGGCTTCTTGTATCCGCTCAAATTGAGTATATCGCTGTCTAGTAGTAAAGATCTCTAAGCCGAAAGTTATAGGTTTGATATCCGTTTAAGGCAAATATTTGTGTAATATCAGTAATTTTAAATATGATATCTTGAGGCCTGTCGTGGCGCAGCGGCACAAGCGTGTGACTGTAACCGACAGGTTGTGGGTTCGATCCCCACTCGAGGAAATGAAATATTCAATATTTTCAATTCAAATGTTTAATGTTTCATTTCTTCGCTCTGGTAATAAGGCAAAGCGCGGCGTTGATTTCCGCCACTCAACACGCAATGCCTCAAATTTGGCGGAAAGTGGGGAACGGAAGTGGAACGGAGTGTTTTAACACTAGGTTCCCGGGTTCCCTCTGCCTACCCTGCCTAGTACGGGATACAGGGTGAAGCTAAAAAAAATAATAAATTCTTGAAAAATGTTACTTTGTTTATTGTTATTTAAGATGTGGTTCTGTTAATAACTATACTTGTTTTTTTGTCTGATCTCGAGTTGGCTGATGGAACTTGGGCACCTAATGTTAAATCACTCTGTTCCCATCTAGGCACTGCAAGTCCCCATTTTCCTAATTTTGAACTATTTTCAAATAATTAGTTCAAGTAAAATTTATTTTGTGTTACGTGTAGCGAGTTAAATGAGTGTGTTCTATTGGAACGGAATGTTCCCGAATTAGGTTCCCAGGTTCCCTTTATCTATCCTTCTATAGGCATGACGCTAAAAAAATAAGCACAAAAGACTGTATAACTACATTGCAATATGACCTAATTTTGAACAATTTCCACGTAATTAGTTCAAGTAAAATTTCTTTTGAATATCGTTCCCGACTTTGCATCGCGTCGGAGCTAAAAGAAAGTCTAACGCGGTACCAATTAAGATCGTCACATACCACTGCTATCTGCCATCTCGGCCGTATCCATTATACTAATACGAGTGTTTGTATGCTAAATAGAATAATAACGAGGAAATCAGTATTTTTTATTTATAATTTTGTTCTTTTTTTTTTTGGTATTATCTTTGTTTAATGATACAAAATAAATTATCGTTAATTATTTTAGAAGTTATTATGGCATTCGGCTGTTAATGCTAGGGTTGCAGATGAGAATTATCGCTATTGCCAACTTTTTTTGGTCATTTGTAATCTTTGTTTGATGCAATGAAATATTTAAAATATTTTAAAAGCCGTCCTTTTTTCCGTTCTTTGCTAGAATACTTAGGACGGCGTTGAGTTTCGCCGCTTGACACAAATGTCTTAATAATTGCACTGTGCTTTGGGAACAGTGTGCATGCTGGAAAAATGACTTTGTATATGAAGCTTTACCATGAAAAACAAAATATGTAACACATATTTGTATAAACAGATTTATCGTAAGTTAATACATATTTTTATGAAATATATACGTTTTTTTCCAGACGTTTATTTAAATTAAGAGATAGAAATTGAAAAATAATGACCGAAACGTATATTTTAATTTGGAAGTTGAATGTAAGCCTTCAATCTCAAACACTATTGATTCAACAAACAAATTATACCATCCAGAAAAAGAGATCTGTAAAAGACAAAATTACGTACAAATTACTCTGAAAAATGGACCAAAATGAGAGCGAGACGTCTCGAAAGTACGTGAAGAGATTAGATTGCGTAACGATTCTTAGATCAAAGGTCGTAAGGTCAAGGTCACCGGTCTGTGCTGAATCCGCGCCATAATAGATAAAGGAACAAGAAAAGAAATTCAGAATGTAACAGACAATTACTCTCTCTAGTGTTTTCTTTTATTTACTTACATTAAGGTTGCTTTTTGTTTTTGGTAATCTATCTACAGGCCTTAATATGAATGAATTAATATATGAGTTTTGACAAGATTTCCTTTGTTAAATATAAACGGAAAAACACAGAAAAGTAATATTTTTTTCTACTAACTAAATTTTTGTTTAGAGGATGTGGTTGCCGTAACGTATGATATTAAACGTGACGATTCAGGCCAACAAATACAAGCAAAACGAGGTATCTACTTTGGCCATTCAATACCCAATGTCTTCTACCCAAGGTCTGTCGATCGTAAAAATTGTGTCTTAACACTTGGATCGCTCCGCCCTCCTGCCTCTGCCTATATACAGGAAACAGCGTGAAACTAAAACAAAAATAAAGAAATAAACAAACGCTATTTAACAAAGTCCATAGCACCAGCAACCTACTTCATGGAGATAAGAGATCTGATAAAGAACTGTCACAGGGTCAAGGTCGCCATTCGTTACCGTACTCACTTGTGTGTATAATGGAAACGTATGAGTGATCTTCACGATTGAATGCAGACAATGTGCTAGCAATTTGCGACTTGACGTCGCTGCTGTGAATTAAATTACGGAAAGGTTTTTGTGATCTTCAACTTTTATGTGGATTTTTTGCGGTCTTCATTTTATAAGTTGAACAGTTGTGGTTTTAATTAGGTGGGCTAGATAGAGCAAAGGGAATTGGCAATAGAGGCGAATAAAATGCGTATTTTAAGAGAGCTCTTTAGGTACACTTGGTTGCAAATCCACAGTCAATTCTGTAAACTCGGCATTCACATGATAAATCCATTGAATGCGGTTTATTTTTTCGCTGAATGGTCGCCGTCATAGACAATTGATCTCGTATCTACACTTCTATGTTTCTATTATACTGAAGTGTTTGTGTATTTCTACGCAATAATCTCAGGAACTGCTCTAAATGAAAAAGTATCGTGAATTTATTAGGTCATTTATAAAAGATTTTGACTGTATTTAAGCTTAAGCTGGAAGTAAAAACGTAGCAGAATTTTTGTTTGTAAAATTCTAGAAATATTTTAATTTGTTAATACTAATTCATAAATTTGCAATAAATTTATTTGTTTATAAACACTTCTGGCTCTGACTTATGTAAGTGTCTATTGACATTAGCATCGCTATCAGATCTATCAAGCACTTATTAATATCCTTGCAAGAGGTTGGTTATATATAACATGATGAAATCATTCCTATTAATAAATTTATAAATAAATAATCGGTTTGAAGTTATAAATATTTTTCTAATCAATATCACTAGATTTTTGAGATATTGTATGTTGTATCGGGGTTAAGGACAGAAAGTCGCGCTCTATGTTGTTATTAGTTATTGTTATTGTTATTAGTGGGGAACGGAAGTGGAACGGAGTGTCTTAACACTAGGTTCCCAAGTTCCCTTTGCTTACCCTGCCATATGCGGGATACAGCGTGAAGCTGAGTAGTAGTAATAGAGTATTATGGAATCGATCACATATCATCACATTAATATGCCAGTGGCATCCACGCCACGACTGCTTATAGGTTCAAACATTAAATATAATTTTTAAATCATATTTATCTTGTAAAAGTAAGAAAACTTGTTTGTAGAAAAAGCCGTTTTAATAAATAAGAGGCCGTAATAGAAAAAAAGAATAATATAATTAATATAATTGTTGTAATACTGTAAATAGTGATTGTGGTAGACGTATTGTAGCGTTGAGTTCCGCAACTCAATACATAAAATAAATGCTCTCAAATTTGGAGTTGCGTGAGTGACTGAATATTAGGTTACTTCTGGCGATATAGTTACACGAAATAAGGCTTTTTGCGCTTTTTGCATACATGAAACAATTACGCACTTAAAACTTTACCTTGTGAGACACCATGCAACGGTAGCTCATCAGTGCACAGGTGAAGGTCAACAACTATATCGTATCTTCAATAATATCCTAATCGTTTTATCGAGCAAGCGCATGATTCATTTTGCAGGAAGTATGCGGTGCACGTTTCCTTGCTGGGGCGCGCGGGTCACTCAAACGCTTTGGACATATTACCGTTATTGACTGTCTGGTAGACAAGTGTTGTTTGAAATCATATTATTAGTACTCAGAGATGTTGATTAGAATTCAATTAATATTAATTTAATTGAATGAATTAGTAATTGAAATTATATTTCGATTCACGCTGTATCCCGCATATCCCGCCCTCCACAGTACAGTAAGCAGACCAAACTTAGTGTTAACACATACTTACCATCATATTTTGAAAGCATTGTGTGTTTAAAGGTGGATCTGAACGCCACGTTTTATTATGATACAAGAAAGAAGAAATAAAAATAATTCATTTCTAAGAAAAGAAATCAAATCCACTAACATCGCGCTGCTGTACGGTCGCTGTACCGCTCTCGCGCGCCTCTATATACATATTGAACATAGAAGACTTATTATACACATTAAATGCGTAGAAATATAAATGTATTGAAAATAGTGAAATATATACATTAAAATATTTGTCTGAACATAGTAATAACAAACATTGCGTCATTAGCCACAAAAATTTCTAGACCTTGACAAATTCGACTGAAATAAGACGGACATGCAAGAACACGGTTATTTAAAATTCGAACGCGATTATCTTAAATATTAAATCTATGACGACAATATTGTGGCGCAGTTAGGACGTGTTTACGGGTATAATAATAGTGGACATATATATATATTCAATTCTAAATATTCAATTAATTCTATATATTCAATTAATTTTATATATTCAATTAATTCTTTATATCCAATTAATTCTATATATCCAATTATTTTTAAGGTCTAAGTATCAATAAATGCCTATGGTAGGCATCTTAAAATATTTTTTTTTTGTTTGAGGTAGTCCGTTTAAGAAAGCTAGGCTCCAAATATAAGTTTTTTTTTTTGCTTAACACAGTATTTTGTATGTAGCATGTTGTTAATATACTCCATTCCTCACTTTCCGCTAAATTCTGGAGGCCTTTCCTATTGAGTGGCGGAGCTTAACGCCGCGCTGTGATACTGTATGTGAAAAATGAAACTCACGGTATGATAGACGATGTAAAAACTAATTACAATACAAACATTCTCGTTCTGATTTTGAAATTTAATAAAGATAAAATTTTTAAATATGCCATTTCAATTAGTATTTCCAAAGAATCTGACGTTTTCTTTCAAGAAGTTTTGCTTGTATAAAGTATAGAACGAGCCAAATGAAAAGTGCATCGATGTTATCTTAGGAAATTGGATCTAAATTGATTTTAACTTTTCTCCGCAGTTATTTTACTTTGCTTTAATAAAAGGAGTTCTTTTAATTTAAAAGAAGTGGTAGGTTAGGTTAGGTTAGGTTTAAAGAAAGCTAATAAATTTAATGGATTTTTCTATGAAAATTTCGTATAGGTTTTGTTTTAGTGATAAGATGGAATGGAGAGCATTCCCATTAATATATTTCCGTTTCCTACTCTACGAATTTGAGGTAGGTTTTTTAGTATGAATATATAAAATTTCGATTTTTTTTTTGAGGCTTGTCGTGGCGCAGCG
This sequence comes from Eueides isabella, assembly GCA_019049475.1. Classification (NCBI taxonomy): domain Eukaryota; kingdom Metazoa; phylum Arthropoda; class Insecta; order Lepidoptera; family Nymphalidae; genus Eueides; species Eueides isabella. The sequence continues at coordinate 13,400,338 of CM032401.1, forward strand.
GCACAAGAGTGTGAATGTAACCGACAGGTTCTGGGTTCGATCCCCAGTCGAGGAAATGAAATATTTAATATTTTCAATTTAAATATTTAATGTTTCATTTCTTCGCTCTGGTAATAAGGCAAAGCGCGGCGTTGAATTCCGCCACTCAACACGCAATGCCTCAAATTCCGCGGAAAGTGGGGAACGGAAGTGGAACGGAGTGTCTTAACACTAGGTTCCCGGTTTCCCTCTGCCTACCCTACGGGATACAGTGTGAAGCTATGTGTGTATGTATGTATGTCGATTTTTTTTCTATTTTTTGAAGATAGACCCAGCTATTTTTAGTTTTATTTAACTTCATAAATTACATTGATTTAAAAAGTGTGCCATTGTATATGCGACCGGTTGGGTGTTCAATGTCTACTCAAGAAAAAAATATTAAATATTACCATTTTTTCGCTCTGGTATTTGCACAAAGCGACTTTGAACTCCACATACATAAACACGCAATGCCTCAAATTCGGTGAAAAGTGGGCTATGGTAGTGGCTTTATGAGAAAGAAGTATCTTACCACTAGGTTCCAAGTTCCTTTCAACCCCACCCTGCCATGTCCGGCATACAAAAAGATAAACAAACACATTGCAGCGTATAAGCTAATACTATACCTAGAAATGGTAAAACATAATTTCTAACTCATGTGAAACAATCCATCATGAAGCTGGCTTAGGCCGATCCAATTAGGCTTTACTAAGGTTTCATAGAAATTTGGATTCCGCGAGACGTGGCTACCAAAACGTACCATTTTTATAATAATAAAAAATATTTTTATCGGTTCAGACTGTATTCAGGGAGGAAAATAGTGAAAATCTACGCTTACCGCCTGATCTCTAGACACAATGACTGACTCGAACGGAACTCAACGCTGCTTTATAAAAATTGAATTTTAAATATCTTTTGTTGTAAAAAATATAAGGAATTGAATATACATTTCTGAAACCTTACGGCGCAGTGGCAGTGTGTACTGTGAACGTAATTGTTGTGAGTTTGATTCACATTCGGGGGTACAATTATATTCTCTTGTCGGTGTTAAGTTCCGCCGCTCATCACATAAATAGGTACTTTAGTTTGATCAAAAGATAACAAAAAATATATATTATGCTATCGTTGCGCAGGGGCAAAGACGTGTGATTGTTAGCGACATGTTGTGGATTCGATACATACTTAAGTATTTAATATTCTCATTTCTTCGCTCTGGTAACAAGGCAAAATGCGGCGTTGAGCTCCGCCACTCAACACGCAAAGCTTCTTCGGAAAATATGGCACAGAACGGAGTGTCTTAACACACAGTTACCAAGTTCCCTCTGCTTAATCTGACATTTAAGCTTAAAAAGCTGACAAAAAAGAAACATTTGTGCAAGATTACTTAAGTAAATCTTTTTACGCCTTTATCTTTGAATGCAGTTACATTGGTGCAACGAACTGAGCGTTGAACGTTATAAAATAAAAACGTTATACCAATAACCGACTGAGCAAGCTCATTGTTCGTACTTTAGAAGCAATAGCCTGTCACCTGTCCGCGATCAATCGTGAAATTGTTTGTAATAGGAAATGTCTTGAGGTCAAAATGAGGCCTGTCGTAGCGCAGGGGCACACGCGTGAGACTTTAACAAGATAGACTGTGTATTCAATTTCCATTCGAGGAATTTGAAATTTTGAATATATTAATTACTTCGTTTTGGTGACAAGGTAAAGTGCAGTGTGTGCCTTATAATTCGTTAGTCAGTGGATAATAGAAGTGTCTTAATGAGAACGGAGTGTTTTGACGCTCAACATCAAAGTATTGCTAATTAAATTGAGCACAAGGGCTTTAGAAATGTTAAGTAGCTTAGAAAAGTCTTAAGTGTCAGTCTTACGGGAAGCTACCACTAGGTTCCCAGGTTCCCTATATATACTATGCCATGTGTGAGAAAAAGAGAAAAGAAAAATATACTAGTGTAAAGGATATTTTGTTAATTTTTGTATAGAGAACGATGTGGTCAGTGTAAGACAGCTTCACGTTGTATCCCGCATAAAGTGTGCTGGCAGGATATCTAGTATTAAACATTCCGTTTCAAACGTTCCGTTTCCAACGTTTTTCGGTTAGCGTAACTAAACTCCACGTGTGATCTTCTTTTTAGAGCTGAGAAATTAAAACTTTTCAAATTCTCACTATTTGAACCCACAACTACTACCTTTATAGTAAAATGCTGTTGCGTTGTGCCACAACGACCAACGGCTGTTACAATTTAAGTCGTAATTTATCTAATGCGAGTTTAATTTAATTTTCCATACATTTTGTATGTACGTGAAAATTTTAACCAAGCGTTTTCAAGTAATATTTCAACTGGTATTTAAACTAAGTATGATATATGGGTAGGCTTTACTGAAGCAAAACGAGCTTATTTACCCATAAGGTTATTAAATTAAAGCTTCCTTTAAAATTGTGCACGTTTTATCGTATATTCTATTATTTTATAGGTTCTTGCGGAGTTATTTTTTCACATGGCGTGATAGGCAAAGAGATTCGGGATCAGTGTTAAGATACTCCGTTCCTTAATTTTACTTTCAATAAAGAAAAAAACATTTTCACTCTTTTCCTGCACAGCAGTCAAGCAGAGGTAACGCACGGCTGAGGAACTCTATTTTGCACGCATCGCCTATTTTTTATCGCGCTTTGTCCTCCAGTAGACGGAAATAAACATAATTAAAATTTATCACTCAGTTAATGGACTATAAAAACAAGAAGAAGAAAAAAAAATATTTCTTAAGACACTCCGTACCGTTCCTCACTATCGTGATGCTTGATGTGTGTTGAGTGGCGGAACTCAACGACGCGCTTTGCTTTATATATTAAATATTTCACTTTATCGAGTGGGTGTCGAATTTACAACTTGTCGTTCACATATCCTTTTTTTAGTTTACACGCTTGTTCCGCTATGCCACGACAAGCCTCAACTTTATACTATTGGCATAAATTTACACCACACAAGACACGAACCCGTGACCTCCATTTGCACTCTCATAATAACATATATACATATAAATAATTACAGATTTGCATTCGGTCTTACTTAACAATTTTACTTTAAGCATCCATTATATGCAAATTTGCATAATAATTTTATTGTTAGCTAAGAGTAAGATAACAGACGAAGGCCGTTTGATCGTATAGCGAATTTAACGCGTCCCAAAAACAATGGTAAGACAGTGTTCATATTTAATAATGAGTTCTGTATATTTTGTATGATTAATATTTATTTTGTAATAAAATTTTAATTACTTACTCTACCCTACTCAGCTTCACGCTGTGCCGCACATGGCAGAGTAGGCAGAGGGAACTTGGGAACCTAATGTTAAGACACTCCATTCCACTTCCGTTCCCTACGTTCCGACGAATTTAATTAATTACATACTTTCCAACTAATGTGAAATATTTTAAAACTCTCCTTAATCCTTGTTAATACTCTCCGTGGGTTAGGGAGTGACCAACGTATATGATAAATACCATCTTTCTAAGTCCAGTAGTATCTTTTGTGCGTCTACATATGTACAGATATGTATCAAAGTAAGACATGACTTCACTTTTAATGTTTTTTTCGTGACCGCAAGGCAGATGTTTCTGCATACATCGTATTGAATTCTAAAAATTATGCATCGCTATTCACACGATGAGCTCATCTGTTTGGACAGACGGGTAGTGTTAAGGTCGCTAGTTTGTACCAATGCTTTATTTTTATATTAGGAACGTCGTATAATTCTATTGATGCGTCTATAACTAATAAATGGGACGACTTCGGGCGACACTTTTGGTGAAAGATTTTGTTTTGTGATTTGTTTGGTATGTTTTTCATTCTTCATTCTGCGGCGTTAAGTTCCGCTGATTAAAATTTCGCTTTTTCAATCAGGAAATGGAGAATGATTTACGAATTATAGGTTTTTATTGGTTATATTGTCTCTTTTTATAGCAGTAATACGTAGGAAATGTTTTAATGAAAATATTGAAATTGGATGGAGAAAATCGACAGGGGAGCACATTCAATAAGTTGCCACAAAAATTTTCTTCTAAGAAATCTAATATCTATACTAAAAGAAACGATAAAGTTAGTTTAAAAGGAAACAATGCTAACAACATAAATAAATTGTAACAAGCGTATAAGAATTTCGACGTACCTTGGTGAGAACGAATGGCTTAGTTGGTCAGAGCGCTTGAACGGTTTTCAAGAGGCGCGGGTCAAATCCTGCTTCGTTGAAAATTATAATACGCTTTTTAAATTTAAGTTTAGTATAAAAAGGAATAAATTTTCATTTTACAACGTTAATTCCAAAATCTATAAAGCACTTTTAATCACATTTTCACCATATTTTGAAGTATCCTCCGTGAAATATTGTCTTTTTGTTTTAATCTACATATTACAATAAACCATTCACGATTTAAAGTAGCCTATACTTCTATAAAGCCAGTTATTTATCAAATCAGGTGTTAAGATGTTATAAATATAAGAAAGTTAAGTTAAAATATTATTAGTATTATATAAATATTAAGTAGTTGACTCCTTCCTAATATTATACTATAGTATAATAATAGGAAAAAAGCCCGTCTACCTCCACCTCAAAGGCCGGTAACGCACCTGTAGCTCCCCTGGTGTTACACGGGGCCGTGGGTGACGGTGCCCGTACGCTCGTTTGCCTTGTCTTTTCCATAAAAAAATAAAAGAAAAAAATACTGTAGTAGCGCCCCGATTACAGATTTAAACTCGCTCTCCTTGAGTAAAGTAGAGAAGGCAAAAAAAGCTTAATTATATTATTAGTCACTGACGCTTAACATATTAAAGAGGTCTCAATTCTTAGAGATTAACTTTATTAGGTCAAGCTTTCACATATTGGAGTGGATGTGAACCTTGATATGTAAAATTATACTAAGAGAAGAAAGTAAAGTGGAACAGTAAATTACAGTACTATTGGTACAGGTTATGGGTTCGATTCCCACCCTACAAAGAAATATTTAAAATTTTAATTTCTTTTGCTCTGGTAACTAGCCAAAACGTGACGTGGAGTTTCGCAATAAAACACGCAATGCCTGTAAAATACGGTGGAAATAGGAAAACGGTACAATTTTAATTGGAACAGAGTGTCTTAACACTTGGCTTCCAGATTGCTACTGCCTTACATCTTATGTAAGTGATACAATGTGAGGCTAAAAAAAATAGCTTTAACGATATCAATGAGGTAATTTTGGTGACATATATTACCGTCGTGCTACTAATTACCACTGTGTTACTTTTTCCTTTATCAAATGTTTTGAGTATAAAGTATTTGATAGTGACATTTTTGGAATATCCTTATATTATATTGGTGCTCAGGTATGAAACTTATTTTCTGCTTACTTATCGTTGCAGGGTTTGAATCTGTATCTCTTAGGGCCATCAAACTTCTTCTTTTCTTTCATAAGTATTAACAGCATTTTTTTAAATGATAAAAATATATGTATAAAGGTACATGGTATTTACAATACAAGTAAGTCGCAATAAGTCAGAGTCTTTTTAAGTCAGATCGCTTATCACTTGCACGTCCAAACATTTCAGACGTGAAATGACGTAAGCGGAGATTTTTGCTTGTAAATGATGCTAAAAATATCATTGTTATGGAAATGCAGTGAAATCGAAACTTATCAAGCCATATCCTATAGTATTTTATATTATATAAAATAGGCCATAGAGGCGCAGTGGTATATTGTGTTACTATTCACACGACGGTTGTGGTTGTGGGTTGGGTGGATTTCTACTTTGAGAAATGAAATATTTCATTTTTTCATCTGGTATGAAAATGATTGTTGAGTTGTTTTCCACGACACTACACACTATGTCCTAAAGTGCTTATGCAAAGTTGTACGATATACAGCATTAAGTTTAAACGTACTTAGCTGTATTTAAATATTGCAAGGTGAACCAGAGGGAACCTGGGGACATACTTTTGAGACACAATGTTCATGAAGATACTTTCGTTCTCATAAAGATACTTCCGACAATTCTCGAGGCTTATGATTTTTTTCATTATTACAAGAGTATCTTAGTAATATTACTTACTTTTAAAATTATATATTAGTATTTTACTTAATGCGACAAGTGCAATCGATTTATTTAGACAATCGTTGTGACTTAAAATACAGAGTGTTTCTTCACTATGTTCCCTCTATCTACACTGCTGTTGCAGGATGAAACATACAATTATACATACATTACATACATACCTATTTACTTATACATCATGATAAAAACCAGCCATCATTGATTAGGGTCGTCCTACATACCTCGTCTATACATAACGACGTGTGTAATAGCTGTTTTATGTGCCAGACCGTACTAAATAGGCTATAAGGATTCCTTTATAGGTCCCTCGAGCTCGTGAACCCGTGGACATTGTCTATTCAGCTTAACTATGGAGATCCGTTTTATTAAGGCTTTTGAAGATCTCGCTTTGGATTAATTATATGATACTATACTTTTCCTGCGGCATCGCCTCCTTGGTCCTAGTGTTAAGACATACCGTTCCCAATTTATAGTTGCATTGTAGAGTTCTATAGCGTATGTAATATTATTTAAACAGACACAACGTGATTGAATAGGTCAAGCTGATTAACTGAGTGGATCCGTCCTGAGATATCTTATTTTTCATATTTTATATGACTCAAATTTATTTTGCATGACATTTTTGAAATATTTCTAGAAACTGATGACAACGGTGATGCAATATTGCCATTAGACTTACTCAGCCAATCTCCTATCTAATCTAGTAAAGATTGTCCAAAACAAAAATATTTTCTATTTCGTACTATTAGTTCTTGAAATAAGTGCGTTCATCAAAACTCTTCAGCTCTATGCCTTATAAAATATTAGGTTGCCCAAATAATTACCATCTATTTAAATTATGGACCCTGATATTTAAACTGCCCAGAAATTCTACAGCCTAAATATAAATTAATTTCGTTAACAAAAGGTGTTTCAGCTATTCATTATAAAATATTTTCAAGATTGGCATTTAATATGTTCAGCTAAATCTTATCCAATTTAGAGCTTCAATTATACTAAGTAATTTGGGATCCAATTTCAGCGTACAGGTTTCATTGGATTTTGTATTAGGATTTTGCTTATCATCAAAAGATTAAAGTATTTTTTGCATAAAAAGAAAAAATACGTCCTGAAATTTGGTCCATAATTGTTCTTGGTAAAAATATATTCTTATATAACAGTTGTATAAAAGATAGATAAGTTTGAAACCATTTCGGGAAATTATCTTTATCTGCCTTGACACTATATATTACCCTATAAATGGTAGGGTAGGAAGTGGGAACCTGGGACCCCAGTGTTAAAACATTCCGTTTCCAAGTTATAGTGGAAGTATAGAGTTCTGTATTCTATACAATTAAAAAAAAATCATAAACAGATTAAACTTTTAAATCACTTAAACAGACTAAACTTAAATGTGAAAAGGTCAAGCTGATTAACTTAGTGGATCCTTTCTCAGATATGTTATATTTTTTGGACTATTTTTTTTTAAATATTTTTTTTATTAAAAATGTAGAAGACCTCTGAAATAAAATAAAATATTTTTCTTTTATTTACTAATGTTGTGTTGATCAAACATTTTCTCCTGCCTCTTTCTTTGTCTTCTCTACGGTTGTTGATAAAATAACCCATTATTTATCTATCTTATATTTTATAGAGGCCTGTTGTGGCGCAGCGGTACAAGCGTATGACTGTAACCGACAGGTTGTGGGTTCGATCCCCACTCGAGGAAATGAAATATTTAAAGTTTTCATTTCATTTCTTCGCTCTGGTTACAAGGCAAAAGCGCAACGTTGAGCTCCGCCACTCAATATCCAATGCCTCAAATTCTGGAGAAAGTAGGGAACGAAAGAGGAGTGGAGTGTCTTTACATTAGGTTCCTAAGTTCCCTCTGCCTACCCTGCCATGTGCGTGATACAGCGTGAAGCTTGTATTATATATTTTTCTCAAGTAAATTTTAACCTATAACTATTGGAAACACGTAGATAAATTTCTACTATACTGTAACGGCGTTGTACAAAAGATAATAGACATTAAAACGAGAAGCAGACTCAGCGTCGCCAATCGATTGAGGCCAGGCGCCTTTTTCCTTACTCAAGTTTAGACTTATTTATTCTATCTAATATACTATCTTAAAACTTTGTACGCTAAGGAGAATTTTATACATCTAAATGAGTTACTTAGTACATATTACTCAATTTACTTATAAGTTGTATATAGGATTTTTTAAATTTCTTTTGTGGCTTAGAGGAATTCCAGTAACTTACAACTAATTTTTAGGGATTCGTTCCTCAAAAGAAAACAAAAGAACTCTCACAGGTCTACTTCGTTTTCTGTTTGTTTGTCTATCGGGCCAAAGATAAACCAAAGACTTTTTTTTTTTCTAAAGATCATGTGGATTTATATAGCTAAAACTAAAATTACATAGCTTTCTTTTGGAGCACAGAGAGTCAAATAAATTTCTAACTAACGCAATTGATGATAAAAGCGTCTTCGGTTTTGACTCAAAAAAGTGGCTTTCAACTCGGAAGCCGCGTAATCAAAATCTAAGAGTACTTTCAGCAGTGGTGGGATTGCGAATCCCACTCGTGTTTACTGTTATAAGTGTGATTTATCTGTCGTGGTCTGTCTATGACACCTTACTTTACGAATTAATGAACCAATTAAGTGTGATTTTTCCAAATTAAAGGCCTTGATCATTACGATATTAGCTATATTTTATGAAATTCTGAGACCAGATAGCGAAAAAGAAAAGCTACAAACACCTTGCAAACATGAAGTGTTGATTTTTTGGTGAGGAATTTTAAAATATAAAATTCCATATTATTCTCTTTTGAACTACTGACTCATTTAAAAATACTGTCTATAGACATCAGCTCTGTGTTTTATTCAACCAAACTTTAATCACTGTTCACATAAAATCGTCGCGAACTTTTCAAATAACCATGAAAAGCCATTTTACTGTGGAATGTAGAAATAAATAATTCTCCTTGTAAACTTCAGCAATATAGATAGTTTCGCTGCCAAGTGCGCTAGTATCGATCTCTATGCGGAGATGACGGGCGCCGTCTTGTATCCCGTTTACACAGATATCGTAATGGATATCCTGAACAATTTCTTTTTTTGATATATATTATTATTTTGTGCTTGTGCCTTCGTCTTTTCTATTTTTATTTGTTGTTTTAAATGTTGGTTTAGAAGTGCTTTCTGAGTGCTGGTGGGTAAGGGTTATACTTTTTCAGAGTGCTGGTGGGTAAGGGTTATACTTTTAGTTTTAATTTTAGTTTTAATTTTTTTTATATATATTAGATAGATATTTTATTTATATGTAGTTATTTTTAATGTATTATTATAATATATTAAATTAGTTGTTTTTAAATTCAAATAGGCCATTATAAAACGCTGGTTGTAGTATTAAAACGATATTCTTAGTTTTAATTGAAATCTTTCACCAGTTGATGGTAAAATAAGTTCACTTTCTATACTTTGAATTAATATTTTATTACATCTAAAATACCAACCTGCCTATTTAATGCGGAATGGTCTAGACTAGTTTTATAGGCTGTAAAAATTTTATAGAATAGCTTGTGATGTGGTACGGTAATTACTTGGAGTTTAACGTTTGTACGCCATAGTGGGGTAGTTGGGAAGTTCCTGAGCGGAAGAATGTTTATAATTGGAATACTTGCGTTCATTCTGTCTGGTTCTAGTAAATACATTATTAGGTTTCGCGTCTTATTCTTCGAATATTACTATAGATTTTTTCTATCTAAATTATATTTTTAGTATTTTGCTACCACGATAGCTTTGCTTCGGATACAGCACAATAAAAGAAATCTAGAATTGTGACGCTCCATTTTACATTTTTTGAACCATCACATTGAATGGCGGTACTCGACCCCACAATGTCATGTGTCATTATTCCTAATGGAATTAACCATTCTTTTCATTTACGGTCCGCCATGTTACTCTCCAAAAATATTAGTTTTTTAAGTTCTCATAGCAGCGTGAGGAAAACTGGGAACCTATTGTTAAGGCACTCCATTTCTATTTCGAATCTTCCGTTTCCTAATTATTGCCAGTTATTCTGAAATCATCGCGTGTTATATAATGGAACTGAACGCCGCAATACTTGAATTATTAAAAATATTTAAATTCGATTTAAAAAAAGACCTTTCATATTTCAATTACTCGTTCTGTTTAAACCAACCCCCAACTAAGCTATGTAGTTCAGCTGTACCAGATACATACCATTTATAGGTTGTCGATCTGAGATGGTAAGTGCGTCGCGATCGATGCGAATACGGAGACGACAGGCGCCGTTGTCTGGCGTTCACAATGCGGGTTTTATGTAAGAGGACGATATTGATACAAATTAAATAGATTCAAAGTAGATATATTTTTGTATGTAAAGTAATATTTTGTTTTCAAACAAATAATGTTGATATGTTTTGAATAAGTAAAACTGATAATGTTAATATGTGTCGATTAGATTATTAGGTATGCGGGATGTTTTGTAATATATATAATTCTAATATTCAAAACGTCATTTAAATGTAAATAGGCAAAGACGCTGGCGGCTGTGACACAGTTAATACTAGTACGGCTACCAATGCTCACCTCTTAATCATAGAGGAAATTTGTAACAATTTGTAATGTGGTAAATAAATAAATATTATTATTATTATATGTGTGTATTTGTTTATTTTATAAGAAGTAATTATAATTATTTTTCAGCTACAGCTGTATCCTGCACATGGAAGGGTAGCCAAAGGGAACCTGGGAACCAAACATTAAGACACTATATTTCATTTTCCACTATTGCCGAAATTGTGTGTTGAATGGTTGATCTCAACGACATACTTTGCCTTGTTACCAAAGTGAAGAAATGAAAATAATAAATATTTCATTTCCTTGAGTAAAGATCGAACCCACGACCTATCGTGCTTATAATCACACGCATGTGCCCCTGCGTCATTACATATTCGAAGATCGAGATCTAGTTCTTTTAACTTATTAAATATTATGAGATTTTCCTCGTACAAAATTTGAGAATATTACAAAATCACTAAAATCAAAATCAAAGTCGTTTACATCAACAAAAAATAAATAAATGATCACAATTAATAGAAAATTTATTAATTATAATTTTATAGTTTAAGTAGAAAAATGACCATTTCGATATCGTGTAAACGGTATATTCCCTGTTACGCTATAACCTCCTTCCCCTAACCGCAACGCCGTTACACGCTATCGAGATAGCATCGAAATTTATTCGCAATAAAATTCTATCAGGAAAGCGATTATTTTGTATCTTGTTAAATGTTGATTTGAGGACAGTCAAGTGACAGGTTGTTGGTTCGACTCCCATTTGAGGAAACGGAATTTTTCAAATTACGTTTCATCGCTCTGATAATGAGGCAAACGTGCGTTAACCACCACTCTGTTCACAGTAGCTACAGGACTCGGAGTGTGAACAGTAGTGTATTAATAGGATTAGAGTGGCTTAACATTAAGTTGCCTGTGCCTGTCCTGCTGTAAGCAAAATACACCGTGAAAAAGAAAATAAAAATAGTTTGTTAATACTTATATCTAGTGTCTCAGAGCACAACCGTTGTAGATACAATTCCGATAAGAAAAATACTTAAAATAAATATTTTACTTATGCTCATTATCATCAGCATTACTTAAAATAGATAAAACGTTAAGAAACTCTGTAGATTCTAATGTACTGTGACTTAATGCAATAAATGCTGGAAAAGCTTAGCAATTTTTTATGATCTTACTACTCTGTACTCCGTATATGGCAGGGTAGGCAGATGGAACCCACATTACTCTATTTTTTGGAGCTTTCGTGGCGCTGGGGTTTACTAAGCTGTTAGTCCAATTCCTACTCAGGGAATCCAATATTTAATATTTTCATTTTCTCGCTCTGGAATTAAAGCAAAGCGCGGCGTTCTGTTCCGCCACTTAACACGCAATTCCTCTATAATACGTCGGAAAGTGGGTTACGAAAATATTTTAATGCGAACGGAATGTTTTAACACTAGGTTCCCAGGTTCCCTTTACCCTCTAATACTGAACAAGATACAGCGTTAAACCTAAAAAATATTATGTATTTCAATATTGTTAACGTACATAAATATATATTTCAATCGTCTTCAATCAGCGTTGTTATAAACTGGTCGTATAGTAATAATAAGTTAATTGTTAATTTCTTTTTATAGAAACAATGACTCATTAATTGAACGTTCAGAAAAAAGTGCAATTTACTATGTGTTTGTTTTGTAATGTCTGAGTCATTTCAACACTTATATGAGTACTATAAAATGTTTTGTTATGTTTTGTTTTCAAATTTAAACATTTCCGTTCCCAACTTTCTGTCCAATTTGAGATATTATGTATTCAGTAACGGAAATACGGGCTCCACTTTGCATGATTACCAGAGACCATTCAAATATTAAATATTCTTCCAAATGGGAGTCAGCCCAACAAACACGTCGTATATCTTTCTGTACCCAAATATATAAAATAGAGGAAACAAAGGGAACTTTCTGCCTAATTTTCAATATAGATAAGAACTTCACGCACTTGGGAACCTAATATTGAGACATTCCGTTTCCCATTTTCCGCCAAATTTGAGGCATTGCGTGTTGAGCAACGGAGCTGAACGCCTCGTTTTGCCTTCTACCAGAGCGAAGAAATGAAAATATTATATATTAAAATTGAAAATTTTAAATATTACATTTCTTCGAGTTAGGAATCGAACCTACACCTCGTTACAGTCACCCGTTTGTGCCGCTGTTATTATCAGAGTGAGGGGAAAATATTTCGTTACCCCAAACGGGAATCAAACCTACAACTGTGGCGTTTACAAAACGGCCTCTTAAAATGTATACATTCCTTCATTTACAAGCGTTTTATTACAAAATATTAAAGCTGCGTCGAACAATTTCTTACAAACTGTGAACAACACTCATTGCCACTAAAAATGTTCTTTTTATTAACCAATATACATACAAACGAATATATTATTTAATATATGAGCAAAAAGGATCAAATTACTTTGTCCATCTCTACAAATCATTTACACTTAATTTAAGCTTGGCTTGTCACGTTCTCTACAAGGTCGCCGATTCAATTCCAGTTATAAGATTGTATTCATGTTACAAGAAAGTTAGTCACGCTATTTTATTTGGGTTACATTGGGGATTTCGTTACCTTTATACTTATATATATGTATAGGTATATAGGTAACGAACAAAAAGGTTCCCAAGTTCCCTCTGCCTACCCAGCCATGTGCGGGATACAGCGTGAAGCTGAGTATAAACATATATGTATGGCTACTCGAGTAAAATTAATAAAATAAAAGCCTGTCGTGGTGCAACGGTACAAGCGTTTAACTGTAAACACGACGGGTTGTGGGTTCTATTCCCACTTGAAGAAATTAAATATTTAATACTTTCTTTTTTTCACCCTGATAACAAGGCAAAGCGCGGCGTTGAGTTCCGCCACACTACACACTGTGCCTCAAATTTGACAGAAAGTGAGGAACAGAACGGAGACTAGCCTGCCATATGCGGGATACAGCGTGAAAATGTGCGTTTCGCTTAGTTACCTTAGTGATAAAGTAAAAATATTGAATATATAATTTGGTAACTCAACTGGTAATCGAGCTCACTACCTGTCCCATATACGGTCACACGCTTGTGCCGTTTAGCCACGACTGGCCTAGCCTGGATATGGATATTTCTTTTTTAAATATATATTTTTACATCCTCTGAAAACACACACACATACACACACACACACACACACACACACACACACACACACACACACACACCGTTTAAGGACATTTAATTCAGATTTTAGGTCACAAGTTTAAATGCGACTTGCAAGACTGGTTTGCATTTTGTTTATTTTATTTGTGAACTTACGATTCCACTCTTAGAATATTGATTGTATTTTAAAATATTTTTTTATATGATTCAATAATTGAATTGGACGAATGTATGAGGAAGGTAGTAGGTTCATTTAGAAAGCGAATCAATATTTAATATTAGCTTTTCTTCTTTTTGATAACAAGTCGTCGGAAAGTGTCTTCATGGGGGCAAAGTGTCTTATCATAACAAATTATAAATAACAAATTCACTATATTTCTTTTAACGTTATTCACAACCATTGCGTGCATTAGGCAGTAATTGCATTAATATTTATACGTACAACGACGAAAATAATTTAAAATTTTAATAGAAAAATCCATCTGAATCAGCTTATGAGTCACACAGAGCATGTATAACTTAGCCCTTTTACCCTCTATTGCCGATAAATGAAATGGTTTCACGCTTTTTCTTTTTTTTTTTCATAAAACTATTATATACCCCACTTTCATAAAAGGGTTAACAAAGGGAACCTAGTGTTAAGGTACTCCTTTCATCATTTCAAGTCAATTTTTTCTAGCCATTATATGTTAAGTGGCGAAACATGACGTTGCTCTCCGTTTAGCAGAGCGCGGAGAAATATAATTAATTTGATATAAATATTCCTTCGAGTAAGGAAATCGAAGCTACTACCGTCAAGATAACAGTTAAATGATATACCACTGTGCCAAGACCGTCTCGATATCCTTTTAACCATGAATAATGTTTATTATATAGAGTTCCAGTTATAATGGTTATGTCTCACGCACGTTCCACCTGACCTTACTGTATTATAAAGCTTGTGACGAAACTGTTCTAATTTAGTTAATTGGTTCATTTTTTAACTGTAAAATTGGTATTGAATTATAATATTTTGACCTGAAAAGTTTGTTCGAGCGCACTTATCTCAGGAACTGTCGGGAAGAATTTAAAAATTCTTTTCGTGTTGGATTGCCGGTCTTCTCAAGTCTGAGGCAGTAACCTTAGTGCATCGGTAGTAAATTGTTTGACGTTCAAAAAATGAAGCTATGAAGAATATTTAGAATAAAATATTTAATTTGAATTTATTGACAAAAGCTGTATTGTATATAGGTAATTAATCTGTGGTAAAATTACCGTCGGCATTTAGAATATCAATGAGTAGCTTTTTTACCTTAACTTTGTATCAAGATAGGCAAAGGACCTAGTATCAAGACACTCTGTTCCATTACCTACTTTTCGCCTAATTTTAGACATTACGTGTAGAGCAACGGAACTAAACGCCGCGCTTTGCTTTATTCCGGAAAGCGAAGAAATCTAAATATTAAATATTTCATTTCCTCGAGTAGATATCAAATCTTGGTTGAACGTGACAACGTTTATACCCCTTTATCGCTTGTACCTATGTTGTCGCTTATACCCCTGCCCTACGATAGGTCTCAACAAGCATATATTAATATAACAAAATGTAAGGAAATCCCAACATTATGTTTGTTCAAGACAATTTACTAATAACTTCCACCCACTCACGTACGAAAGTAAAGGATGAAAGTGAACTCGAAATAAATTAGTCCACTTTACGCTACAAGTCTTATATAATATTGGTCCATATAAAGCTAAAAGTCTTAGATAATCATTTATTTTAGCTCTCAGTAAGATAGGTTGAGGGAACTTGGGAACCTAGAGTTAAGTCACTACGCTCCCATTATGATATCCCACTTTCTGCTGAATTCTTGCCAAATACCTTAACATTATGTACTTAGCTTCATGCTGTAATCCCGCACATGGCAGGATAGGCAGAGGGAACTTGGGAACGTAGTGTTAAGACACTACTTTCCACTACTATTCCCCACTTTCCGCCGAATTTGAGGCATTGCTTGTTGAGTGGCGGAATTCAACGCCGCGTTTTGCCTTATTACCAGAGCAAAGAAATGAAAACATTACATTACATATTTAAAATGAAAATATTAAATATTTCATTTATGGGGGTCGGACCAACGACCTGTCGGTTCCAGTCACACGTTTGTGCCGCTGCGCCACGACAGGCCTCAATTAGGCATTATTTTATAGGAACTCAAAGGCAAATTCAATCATCACCAGAGCGAAAGAATGATTATAGTGAAATATTTCTGTCCCCTGAATAATAATCGAACTTACAGCCTGTGGCGCTTACTCTCTCTCTCTCTCTGTCTCTCTCTTCTTTGCGCAACAATAGATTTCAAGCTTTGGAAAAAAAAACGAAATTAGCGCACCCAACAGCAAAAAGAAGAAAAAATTGTGCTAACTGTAGAATAAATAAATCTTTATTTTCAATCTAGTTAATTTGGATGAGATTGAAAGTAAGATTTGAACCAGCAACAAAAGGGTTAAACTCAGATGCTATCACTACGCCTTAAATAATATTTTCAATTCGCATTTCCTACGGAGAATACATTACGCGCATTATCTAATTGACCTCATGATGTAGAACAATCAAAGCGGCGCGTGTCGACCGTTTCAAGTTTTATGAGCCCATACTTTTGGTGGATGAGGCATTGTATTGAGTGTATGACGTAATGGAAGTTACTGGAAAAAGTATATATTTATACAGAGATTTGAACTCACGCTGTAAACGATTCCAAAGGACACAGGTTCAAATCCCGCTACGTTATTTTATTAATATAAACGTATCTATAGAATTATAGAAAACATTAAATATTTTTTTCTTTCCCAAATGCGGTGTTATTTTTGAAGCTGAAATGAATTGCATTTGATATTTAAAGGGTGTCTGTTGACAGACTTCTGTTGTGGCGTCGTGTAACAGCAGTCATGACAAGTTGTGGGTTCGATTCCCAATTGAGGAAATGAAATATTTAATATTTTATTTTCTTCGCTCCAGTAACGAGTCAAAACGCGGTGTTGAGTTCCGCCACTCAACACGCAGTGCCTCAACTTCGGCACAAAGTAAAGAAAGAAATGTAGCGGTTCCCAAGTTTCTATTGCGTGTTTCCCTGCCATGTGCGGGAAACAGCGTGAAGCTAAAGGAAAATTGTATTATAATATTAAAAGGCTCAATAAAGCATATATTCTGACATATAAAACCAAATATTCTGACATCAGCGAGCAGATCTCAACGCCTCAATTAGTTTAGTTACCAAAACAAGCACATGCAAATAAGTTGTATCTACTCCCAAAGAAACTTTCAACGCAAGTCACTCATCACCATGACGCATGTACATACATACATACATACGATATGTATGTAAATGGCGGCGTTGTAAATCTAATTATAGTGTGACACAAGCTGAGCTTGACATGACTTAAATTATAAACATGTTGTTGAATTTCATAGGCGTTATAATGTTTGGGATTGTTATGGGTTCGATTCTAGTCAAGGGCAATATTTTATTTAAGTATGAAACCTACCCTCATATATTTAGACAGAAAATTTCAATTTGGAGAATATATAATAATATTATTATATATTCTCCAAATTGAAAATTTCTGTCTTATAACTATTAGAGATCTTAAAACAGGAGAGGTTAGTGTAAATATCTCAGCTTCACGCTGTATCCCGCACATGGCAGGGTAGGGAGAGGAAACTTGGGAACCTAGTGTTCAAACACTCTGTTCCACTTCCTTTCCCCACTTTCCACCGAATTTGAGGCATTGCGTGTTGAGTGGCGGAACTCAACGCCGCCTTTTACCAGAGCGTAGAAATAAAATTATTAAATATTTAAATTGAAAACATTAAATATTTCAATTCCTCGAGTAGGAATCGAACCCACAACCCGTTGTTTACCGTCACACGCTTGTGCCGCTGCGCCACGACAGGCCTCTAGTGTAAATATCAATCAATAAATAATACATTCTTTAAACTCATAGTTAAAGCGAAGCTTATGGAAAAGGAAGGATTTTTTTTTATTTTATTTCTTAGCTTTGGTAACAATACAAAGTACACAGAGTCCGCTATACCAGGAATACACAGTCAATCTGAAAAAAGCTACATAAGAAATGCTTCAACCATTTCGAACTTACAACCACCTCATTCGTAACGGTTGTAACTACGCAACAATAGATTGAAAAACTAATTGAACTGCATGACACGATTGCAACAGGAACCAAATGAGGCATAGGGAAAAGCCGACTCTCCCGCAAAAACCGCTAAGCCGATTTCGTTGTGTACATTTTGTATTGTTACAAAACGAGTAATATTATATAGCGGAATTATATTGAAGGGTTGTATTACGTTTTACAGTGAAAATCATATTAAAAATTCTTTATGTATGTAAATTAAAAACATTCGGTAAAAAGAGATGAGACAATGAGAATGGAGTGTTTCGAAAATAGGTTCCCAAGTTCCCTCTGCGTACCCTGTTACGTGCGGGATACAGCGTGAAGCTAGGAAAGAAAAAAGGAGATCTTAAGGACAAGTACATGAAGAAAAAAATTACACTTAAAGTTTTGGAGAAAGATTAAACATAAATAATTTCATAATTAAACCTGGTTTCCATTGAGTAGAGCGGACTCATTAAGGACTACGCTCAACTCGCAACAGTGCACTGCGTACTTGTTGCTTCACCAATAATAGTCGGAAAGAACTGAACGAGTCAAAAGTATTCTAAAGACCGGAGCGAATTAATTACAACATATAAACACTTTCTTGGTAGAAATAGAAACTTATTTTACTTGAAAGGGATCTGTCATTTCGTTGCAGTGGAAACCGGGCTGTCTTCTTACAGAAGTAAGATGATATTGAGATATTATGTCTTTAGGACTGAGTTGGAGAAAATGATACTTGGATAAACAAAGTTACGTAATGTAGCAAATAATGTGTAGAGAATAGAGAAAAAAAATAAGCGGCTTCACATATTTCACCTTGTTTTTGAGAAATTGTTAGCGAAACTAATTAATGATTACTAGGATATGGTAATAAGGCAAAGCACGGCGTTGAGTTCCATCACTCAACACGCAATGCCTCAAATTCGGCGGAAAGTGGAGAACGGAAGTGAAACGGAGTGTCTTAACACTAGGTTCCCGGGTTCCCTCTGCCTAACCTGCCTCTTGCGGAATACAACGTGAAGCTAAAAAAAAATTACTCGGAAATTACCTTAATACCCCAAATGAGAATTGAATTGACAACGTAATTTATAATCAATTCACACGCAATAATTTGGGAACGGCTTCTTAGCACCAGCTTTCCTATGACGCTGCAATCCAGCGCAAGCGGGATAGAGCGTGAAAGCAAGCGGGATAAAACAAGCTCAAACATATATCACCAACAGACAATTTCACTTAACATTCATTACTTGGAAATCTTGGAGCAAAATTGTAAATTTAGTTTCGCACTGCTACAGGAATGCAACGGAGCGGGAGGGCGTTATATTTAGACCGTTTTCATATTCGTCTGGCCCTTTGTTCTGTATCGTTGTTTATTTTTTACTTAGAGCTTTATAAAGAAGGCTGTTCGTTTCTGTTCTTTTTATCAA
The DNA here is from genome assembly GCA_019049475.1 of Eueides isabella. Lineage (NCBI taxonomy): Eukaryota > Metazoa > Arthropoda > Insecta > Lepidoptera > Nymphalidae > Eueides > Eueides isabella. The sequence continues at coordinate 13,419,787 of CM032401.1, forward strand.
TGTTAACACAGCTTCACGCTGTATCCCGCACGTAGCGGGATAGGCAGAGGGAACTTAGGAAGCTAGTGTAAAGACACTCCGTTCCGTTCCCTACTTTCCGACGAAACTAAGGCATTGTATGTTGAGTGGCGGGTCTCAATGCCGCTTTACATTATTACCAGAGCGAAGAAATGAAAACATCCAAATTATTTAATGTGAAAATATTAAATATCTCGTCTAGTCCTCAAATGGAGATCGAACCCACAACCTGTATCGTTTACAGTCACAAGCTTGTGTACTACGATAGCTGACGAACACATCTACTGAGTCAAGTCTCAATAAAAAGTCACAATAGATCTGCCCAAATACAAAACGAACACAGAATACTGATGTTCATAGCAAATGAAATTTACTCCAAAGCACATTTCAAAAGGTTACCTTGGCTCGATTCGATTCCCTCGGTCTATACGTTTTTCTAAGCCATTGAAACTTATTTAAGCTTTAACAATATTGGAAAGTTGTACAAGAAATCTGTAATAATATTGATATGTTTATTTTATTTTAAGAGTACTAACATTTAAACAACAATTGAGCCCTGTCGTGGCGCAGCGGCACAAGCGTGTGACTGTAACCGATGGGTTGTGGGTTCGATCCCCAGTCGAGGAAATGAAATATTTAATATTTTCAATTTAAATATTTAATGTTAATATTTTCATTTCCTCGCTCTGGTACAAGGCAAAACACGGCGTTGAGTTCCGCCACTCAACACGCAATGCCTCAAAATTCGGCGGAAAGTAGGAAACGGAAGTGGAACGGAATGTCTCATCATTAGGTTTCCGAGTTCCCTCTGCCTACTCTATATTTTCATTTCATCGTTCTGGTAACGTAGCAAAACGCAGTATTGAAACGAATTTGGTGGAAAGTGTTGACCGGAAGTGTCTGAATTGGAACAGAATGTTTTAACATTAAGTTCCTAAAGTTACTTACCGTACTATGGATAATCCATAAAGTAATTTTAAAATCTTGATCCAATATAAATTTAAATAAAGATGCGCCCAACTGAAACGGTACCTACAAATGCCTTTGACACTCCGCATTTTATTAACTTCACGGTTCAGTTACTTGAAAAGCTCTATTCACACTTTTATGAGGCCTGTCATGGCGCAGAGGCACAAGTGTGCGACTGTCAACATGACAGGTTGTGGGTTCGATTCGCACTCAAGGAAATTAAATATTTAATATGTTAACTTTTTCGCTGTGATTAGTTTCATGTCGAATTTTACAGGCATTACGTATTGTAGAACGAACAAAATGAAAATATGCTCCTGTGTCACGTAGTGTCACGTATTTTTTTTTTAGCTTCATGGAACCCGGGAACCTAGTGTTAAGACACTCCGTTCCACTTCCGTTCCCCACTTTCCGCCGAATTTGAGGCATTGCGTGTTGAGTGGCGGAACTCAACGCCGCGCTTTGCCTTATTACGAGAGTGAAATAATGAAACATGAATATTTTAAAATTGAAAATATTAAATATTTCACTTCCTCGACTGGGGATCGAACCCAGAACCTGTCAGGTTACAGTCACACGCTTGCGCCGCTGCGTCACGACAAGCCTCGAAAAACATTCTATCTTTTTAATTTTTCCATCTACAAACTTGTACAAAAAAAGGTAACAGATTTCATTGAAACACCAGTCGTTGGCTCGGCTTTGTTCAGTAATTTGACGCAGTGAAGTAACTAATGACTGACTCGATACGATTTTAAATTGTAAAAGTTAACTTAATTACTGTAGCACTTGGAAAAGGACTGGAATAAATTGTATTATAGCCAATTGCGACGTCGTGGTACAGTATCCAGTGTTTGACTGTATATCTGGGTTCAATTTCCACTCGTGGATACATATTATTTTAATTTCTTAACAATGGCAAGCGTGATGAGTTTTAGTTTCGAGTGGAACGTAATCATATTACATTCCCTCTGCCTACCCTTTACGAAATAAAACGTGGAGCAATAAAAATCAATCTATGACCTTTGCTATATTATTAAAGTCAGTCTATAGTATTAAAGTGACAATGCGCAAAAACAATTTCGTACATGAATGTAGTAACATAAGTCATTGTTGAACCACAAAAGTAAAAAAAATAACCAAAAAAACCACAGACGCGACCAATCAAGCGTGGGTTCAAATCCAATCCTATTTTAATTCTCGTTTCGGGAACATTTGATAGCAATTTTGGAATGGCCTTACTTTGCTATTGAAAGCTTTGTGTTATTACTATCGTTGACTATGTATATACTGAGACCTGAGGGGGTTCAAAAAGGTTGAAAATGGTTCAAAAATTATATTACAGGTTCAAATCTGGCAACGTATATGTTAATGATTGAATCGTATTTCAAAATATTATAACAAATCATTAATTCTTCAACGTTAAAGTACTTTTATTGGATAATTATAGTCATTTTATTAAGGAAATGCATAAAAAAAAACATTTCATATATTGCATATAGACAAGCTTATGTTAATGAAAATATATGTACATATTCACGATATGCATAGTGGCACACTGCAATATCGTCTGACTATACGTTGTACGTACGGTTGTGAGTTCGATCCCTAATTGGGGAAATGATTATATATTTTTTCTTACCGCTTTATTAGACAAAGCGCAGCGTTAAGTTCCGATTTAAAAAAATCAACAGCCATTATATTCTATAGATCGTTTAATATTTTAAATCTTCTAATTATTCAATATTAAAATGCAGAATAGAAACAGTGTCATGTTACAATTTTTTTATTTTTTTTCCCTGAAAAAAAAAGAAGCTTTTCAAGAATTACAAGTCTCACAATGCAGTATAAACGTTTTTCTTTTGTACGTCGTTAGAGCTTTCTCTTACAAAGAATTTCTTCTCAAGCTACATAATGGACTTTAGAATGGTAGTCGGGTTTAATTTCTTGGTACTAATTACTTAAAGTAAAGTAGTTTTTTAATAAGTTAATTTGTATGGAAATATTATTTTCCTTGAGTTTTAATCTTAAAAATATATTAAATTATGAAGCAAACATTTAATTTATCTTTTTTATCTTCAAACTGTATCCTGAATTTGGCAGGGAAGGCAGGGGGAACTTGGGAACCTAGCGTTAAAATACTCCCTTCCCATCAATATACTTCCGTTCTCTATACATAATGATTTTCTTTATATAACAAACTAATCGGGTAATCAGTTCCCAGAATTACGTGAGTTTCAATCTTCCATTATTGCATAGGCAAAAAATATAATGTGGGTTCAAATTCCACTCCAGGAACCTATTTTACTTCATCGCTCTGGCAACTAAACGGCGTTGAGTTCCGTAAACTACAATGGCTCGAAAGTTTAGCGGTACTTAGAAACGGAGTATCTCAACACTATGTTCCATTTGCTAAGTATACCTACAATAAAAAAAAAATATTTTTTTTCATATTAAGCCAGAAAAATCTTACATATGTATCTATTACACTTAAATTGACGATTTATTCCCAGCAAATGCACCTCTTTGTCATTTAATATGACTATTGAAGACATTGATATAGATATGACGTTATATCTATTTTTCAATCTACCTATGGCCTATGACGTCAAGGGACGTACTGAGATAATAGTACCAGGCTCTACCATCGTAAAGGATCTGTTGTTATAAAGTTATTTCATAGACCGGAAGTACCTGTTGAGTTCTGTAGGCTAATTTTATTCCAATGCTACTTGTTTATAAATATTCTAATGTTAATAGTATAAACAATTGTTTAAAATAATGTATATATATCATTATACACATATATATGTATATATATATATATATATATATATATATATATATATATATATATATATATATATATATATATATATATATATATATATATAATTAGAAAATTCTGATCATACATAAATGATATATAAGTATACAGCAAAGAATAGAAAAAGTTACTTTATAAAAGCCTTCATTGAGTCAGACAGTGGCTGTCAAACTGTTATAGAAGATCGTATCACGACAAGTTTTCCAATGCCACGTCAATAACAGACGCTGGATGCTTGAATGAAGCATTTAGCTATATATGGGAAAATCTTTTGTAGTCGTAACGTATAGTGGAAATTTATTTCCGTTGAGTAAGTATATTAAGAGTAATTTATAATAAATGAGGCCTGTCGTGGCGCAGCGGCACAAGCGTGTGACTGTAACCGATAGGTTCTGGGTTCGATCCCCGGTCGAGGAAATGAAATATTTAATATTTACAATTTAAATATTTAATGTTTCATTTCCTCACTCTGGTAATAAGGCAAAGCGCGGCGTTGAGGCGCCACTCAACACGCATTGCCTCAAATTCGGCGGAAAGTGGAGAACAGAAGTGGAACGGAGTGTCTTAACACTAGGTTCCCGGGTTCACTCTGTCTACCGTGCCTAGTGCGGGATACAGAAAAAAGAAAAAGAAATATAATAAATATCAATAAGCATTCACGGTGTTTAGTGATTATTTCCTCGTTCTGGTAATTATTGATAATAAAAAACTTACGTTCAATTCAAATGGAAAACTAAATCCAGTTATAGCTTTCACATCTCGTAACAATACAAGCTGATTTTATGAAAAAGAATATTATCTTCTAAATGGCTGTCGTGGCGCAAGGGCGTGATACAGCGACTGTAAACACAACCGTTCCATTCCTACTCGAGAAAATGAAATATTTCCATTTTATTGCTCTGTTAACTTCCGCCAGATTCTCAGGGTTCCCTCTTTTTACCCTAAAAAAAAAAAAAGGTTTTTGTCAGTTTTCATTCGGCTCAGTCATTTTATTTCTTTACTCTGCCAAAACAAAACACAGCGTTGGTGTTCGCAACTCAACACGCAATAAATCGGATTTGAATTATATTTAAATAATATTACTTAAGAAATGTTACAAATGATATTGTTTTTGTTTACAGGTAAGTGACCCGAACGATTACGTCAAGTTGGTAATGCGCACGCGCAGGTAAGTTGAGGTGACTCATTCATAAAATTGTTCTCATGCAGACCAAACAGGAAATGATAAAAATAAAAAAAAATACTGTTAAAATATTATCAAATACTACAAAAATAGTAAGTATTCGTCACTCACTGTTTGTAATAGTAAATTAAACTTTTAATTTCATATTACTTGATAATAAATGAATATTTTTTTTCTTATAATTTATTAAAAGTTTAGAAATCTGTTGGAAAAATATATATTTTTTTAACTTGAACATTTGAGTCCATTTGGGAAATTGGGAAATTGGGAACCTATAATTTAGACACTTTGTTCCCATTAGGACACTTTCGGTTAATGCATTTGCTTTGCTACCACATAGAGTTAAAGAAAACAAATAAACTTATACCGTCAAGCGGCAACCGAACCCAAACTTGTCGTGTGTACAGTTGCACGCTTGTGCCGATGCGCCAAGACTGACTATGACCAATAATTAAATCTTAATGACTTAATATTCAGTTTTTGTCATGTATTATTTTACTGTATCAAACATTGAACGTTAAGAACCATCTTCATACTTTGTTAAATTATAAAAGTTGGGAAAAGTATCTATTTTATTTATATGACGCCTCAAGTGTATCGTGGGGAAGAGATAGAAGCGTGAGTCTGTAAACACTAGAGGTTATGGGTTCTGTTCCCACTCGAAGGACTCTATTTAATATTCTCATTTATTCGTTATAGTAAAGCAAAGTGCAGTATTGCAAGCAAGTTGGGACCGGAAGAGAACTGACTTAACACTAGGTTCCCAAGTTCCCTTTGCGAAGAGTTAGCTTCGTATGCGAGATATACTCTAAAGCTGAAAAAAACATTTTACATAACCTGTATACTGGGAGGACACTTTAACTATAACACATGATATATACCAACCCATCTTCAATTTTCAGACCATTGAAAATTATTACGTATTTATTTTATAATATAATTCACACGTCAAAGAAAAATACAATTCCACTCTACTCTACTCAGCTTCACGCTGTATCCCGCACATGGCAGGGTAGGCAGAGGGAACTTGGGAACCTAGTGTTAAGACACTCCGTTCCACTTCTGTTCCCCGCCAAAAATACAATTCCTTACTTAACAATACAAACACAATAAATTCACAGATTTATTATAAATATTTAGACCAACCAGATTTGAACTAACAACGAAATAAACATACAAATTTGCTATTTTAATATCATATTTGCATAATAACACTTTCTAACTACTTGAGTTGTACACGCTAAGTTTTTGTGGACCGAACGCATCGAAGCGTTGCCATTTTTAATTTGATTATAACAATTTTTCATGTCTATAACACGGTTTTTACTATGAATTGCCTTATTAGGCAACCCTTTTTTATCGATGGATTAGAAGTAAGCGTTATTAACGTGGATTTTAAGTAATTACTTTATATTAGCAACACTTAGCATCACGCTGTATCCGGCATGAAGTATTCTGCTCTGCGTACCCTGCCATATAAGCTGTGGGAACCTGGGAACCTAGTGTTAAGAAACTAATTTTCGTTTTCCGCTTTCCACTGAATTTAAGGCATTGCGTCTTGAGTAGCGGATATCAACGCCGATTAACAAAGCATAGTAAAAAATATGAGAATCACGCTGAAATACGAGTAATTTTTGTTTTAGCTTCAAGTTTTATCCCTAGCGGAGTCTACTGACATTAACCTTTTCATCCATCCGCGAAGTCATACTTTTAACGTGTTCTTTCCTACAGTATGATCGTTGCCGTCTTCGAAGGTAAAACAAGGTAGCTTCTCCTAGTAGAGAACTAACACTCACTTTTCAAAACTTTTTAATGTATATAAGATATTTTTAATGCTATATTTTACATACAACACTGTTGTATGTCTCATAAATTTGGCAAAAGCAAGTAACATAAGAGAAAAATGGAAATAAGTTTTTCCTCAAATTAAAAAACCAACCTACAACTGGCGATTGCAATATTTTACAAACATTATAAAACTAATACGGCAAGTTAAAAAAAATGTAAAAATTTGATTTATACAGTATTAAAACAATTAACCTCTATTAGTATAACTCAACAGCTTCTGACTGTAATTGGGAAGGTCGTTGATTTGTTCTTTACTCGGAAGGGATATTAAGCACATTTCGAAATATTATGTAATATTTTGTAATGTGGTAGAAAGAAGGGAACGCACCCTAGGTTCCCTAGGTTCCTTTTAGTGTTTTCCCTGTAGTACGGCAAAAACATGACGTTGATTGAAAAATATTTACATATATAATTAAAACAAACGGAAACGATTAAACTAACTAAATGAAACATATTTTGTAAATAAAACTATTTAAAAAATGGTCACGTTTAATGAAGCATTGAGGTCTGTTATTGCGCAGGGGCACGAGCGTGTGACTGTAAATGTGATATATTTGGGAAATAATTCCCACGCGTGGGATATTTAAAATTTTATTTTTTTCGCTCTGGTAACAAGGCGAAGCGAGACGTTAAGCTCCGTCACTCAACGGGAACGGCAAGAAATGTCTTAACCCTTAACACTAGGTTCCAAAGTTCCCTCTGCCAACCATTTCACGTGCGGGATACAGCGTGAAGCTGGGAAAAAAAGGAAGCATCTCTCTCTAAAGGACAAAATCGTGATACATCACAAGCGTATTGCAAATAATATAAGTCTGCGCTACTTGTAAGCTAACTCTATTTAAGGCCTAGACTAAAACGTCTAATTCCGGACCGAGAGCATTGCCCTAATATCAATGTCATCGACACCGGTGTTGCCATTTATAAATGCAAAAAAATGTCTTTTATTTATAGGTAGGTTATAGCGGGTTCGTTATAATGAAGTAATTATTTTTAATTGATAAATATTAATTAATATTTTTTTTAAAGGGGGGTTGAAAACCATTTAATTTCATAACTGTTGAGACAAAGTTTTGTCTTTTGTGTCACGACACTTACAATTCAATCCATATAGAAATTGTTTAACAATTATTTCACTCACGCAGCTAGAACACGAACCTAGTGTTAAGACACTCCGTTCCGTTTCTCATTTTCCGCAAAAATAGAGGCATGGCGTGTTGAGTTGCGGTTGCATTGTTATCAGCGCGAAGAATTGAAAATATCAAATATTTACTCTCATTTTCACGCTGTATCCCGCACGTGGCAGGGTAGGCAGAGGGAACTTGGGAACCTAGTGTTAAGACACTCCGTTCCACTTTCGTTCCCCGCTTTTTGCCGATTTTGAGGCATTGCATTTTGTGTGGCGGAACTCAACGCCACGTTTTGCCGAGCAAAGAAATGAAATTATTAAATATTTAAATTGAAAATATTTAATTCCCTCGAGTAGTGATCGACACCACAACCTGTCGGTTACAGTCATAGCTTGTGCCGCTGCGCCACGAAAGCTGCGCCATACAAGAATTATTTCAGTATATCATTCAGTATATCGTAATTAATTCTAACTATAAAGTACCTATTAGTAAAATGGTTTTTGTTTAAATGTCGTAATTGAGAATAGAACCTGTAACCGCTAAGTTCACAGTCAGCGCTATGACAGCCTTAGCCTATATATAGATGGATATGCAATTATCTCAGCTACATCAATATCCAATAACAGAGTAACTATGATTCAATGCCTATTCTGATTGCAATTTTGAATTTGAAGGTTCTATTTGAATTTGTGATTTACAATTGATTGCGTTTTGTTATTGGGTAGTTCGTGTGCAAGGTTCGTGAAATGTAGGGTAGTAACCCTACTACCTACCCAGGTAGGGGAACTAGGGAACCGTTTTGCTACGTTACTGGAATGAATACATTAAAATATTTAATGTTTTATTTCTTCGAGTGGGAATCGAACCCACAACGTGTAGCGTTTACAGTCACACGCTTGGTCCTCGTGGCTGGACAAGCGTCAAACGAAAATATATCTTTTATGCTTGAATTTGCATAAAAAAATACTGATATTTTATTTCATACAAAGATTGCATAGTAATGAAATACGATGATGAAATTTGGCAGAAACCGAGACTTGCAAAATCGATTAAATGGCAATATATATTTTTATATTGTGTACAAAAAAAAATATATTTTTATAGGTTACTTGATACAAAATTTATGTATACGAACGCAAATTTAATTTTGTCAATTTTTATTAAGTTATACTTCCCGTTGACGTAACATCCTGAAATTTATATCAAACCGCCCGATGTGTGTGTGACTCTTACATATTTTTTATATTCATTTATTAATGTCAAGGTCAAATAACAAGTATATAAAATACACTGTTGCTATCCAGTATCCGCCCAGTTTTCCCAAGCTAACCCCTCCCCTTTGCCCCGTCGCCACCCCCGAGTGGGCGGCGCTTAATTACGTAAAACCTCAACTTATATATAAATATTCGTTTATCTTATTTAATTAATTGTTATATAGTTGTTTGAGTACGTGTCTTCTGTATTTGTGTTAGTATTTCTCTTGCGGCTTCACCCGGTTAGAATACATTAATGTATCAGGCATGGAACCTTTGAGTTCTGTCTTTTTAGTTTTATGCTACGTCCTAAATATTAGAAAGCAGATACAGAAAGGCTTATTAATTTAGGCAGAGGGAACCTGGGAACCTAGTGTACAGACACGCCGATTCTAATAAAACGGGGCTTCCGTTCCTCGTTTCTATCCAATTTTTGAGGAATTTTTGAGGAAGTGACTTTGCGTTGTTACCTACTAGAGCAAAAAAATAAAAATATTCATAATTTCATTCCTTTGATTGAGAATTGAACTCATGAACAGCCTTTCCTTGTACCGAGCCACGATAGAAAAGTCAGTATTGGCAGAACTTTTACATACATAAATATTTCCCCAAAAAGGCATCTAATTGACAAGTATCTTTGGTGTCCAACGATTACCAACTATACTACAATGGTTAAGCGTTGATTTATTTGGTACGTTAAAGATTAAATAGATAGCATGGAAAGGCACACTTGTAACCTATCACGTTCTTAAACACCTGACATTACCTCAGTGGCATTTAACTAAATTAATTTTAGACAAAATATTCATTTATTATTAGATACTTCAATACTTAGGAAAAAAATATCATTATCAAAAACAATAATATGAATGCAGAGCCAAGTTCAATGTTGATTAATACATCGCTTAAAAAAAATCGGAGATCCCTTTGGGTGCTGAGTTTTGTGTTTAGTCAATGTCAAGATAAAATTCAAGCATTAAATTTGACTTGGCAATTTTTACAACCAAAAACCAAACTAAATATCAACCTAATAATGGAAGATCTGTACAAACTGAAAGCGCTAACTTACAAATATAATAAAGCCTACAAGTAAAAATATTACGAAGTAAGGAAATTTACAACTTTAATTTTATCCTCAATGAACACAGAACTCGGCACCTCTCACATCTCTAATCTTACCGTCGGAGAAGTCGAGAGTGACCCACTCATTAATCAACATTTAACTTGGCTCTCCTTTCAAATTTATGTTTTGGATGGCATAGAACTCACGATCAAACTTTAATCTTACATGCAATATCTCCTTTAATACATCACAAGGTTTGATATTAGTTTCTAAAGTGCTTCATTTCGTACTAACGTTTACTTAACCGAGCTCTAGAATATTCAAGGCGAATTAAATTTAGGATTAAGAACTTCATTTTCAAGGGCTCTATGTACTAAACTTTGACGGTTTCTGTATTAATTTTAATCACTTATAAGTATTACTATGATTTGTATTACAATATTTTTAAATTATTGAAGAATTGCCTGTTTGATTTGGTGAAAAGTCCTGGGCACAATCGTGCTGCTATAAGCGTGTAAATAAAATATTTAATATTTTATTTTTCTTTGGTTTAATAATGAGGCAAGGACGGCGTTGAGTTGCGCCGCTAAACACTCAATTTTTTATCAAATTCAGCGGAAAATGGGAAACGTGTCTTCTTCGAAACCGAGTTTTGTAAGGTTTCCAAGTTTCCTCTGCTGATTCTATCGTATTTTTTAGGTGAAAAGTAGGTAACAGTGTACCGTTACTGATCCATTTATTGTAACTCTTGAATTAACTAACTTTAAATCATTTATTTTGCTTAAAGTTGTTTCCTCCATAAAGCAGCATAGGCAGAGGGAACTTGGGAACTTAGTGTTAAAAAACCCAGTTCCCATAAGGACACTTACGTTCAATTTTCAACATTCATAATATATTATAGCAGTTCAGTATAAGACATTTTCCATTAAATCCCTCTAATACCTAACAATTGTAAGCTCAGAGCCGGTCGTCGCACGATAACCGGATGAAACGCGAACAATGACGAGTGAATGCTTCTTTACCTTTTGTTGGTTCCTCACCATAGTTTTATATCTTTTGTTTGAAAATTTCCATGAATAGAAATTATTTTAGTAATTTTTGCGAGCATTGTGAAAATTTCACAGTTGCTCAGCTTTTGTTTTGGAATATTTTATTTAGAAGTAGATATTTAATTAAATCAAATCAAAATTTTACTTTGTTTTTACGTGCTAATTGTCCCTTCCACTGGTTGACTGACAAAGATCTCTTAAAGAGATAAGTACATCTTTGTACAGGAATAAAGTATATATTTTTTGGAATATTTCTGTTAAGCTTTAAAGATCGGAGTGTCTTATTTAACACTAGGTTTCTAAATTCCTTCTGCCTACCCTGTCATATATGGGGTACACTACACCGTTTCCCACTATCAGATGGCTTTGAGGCATTGCATGTTGAGTGGCGAAACTATCATTATCATGCTTTGCCTTTTTACCCGAGTGAAGAAAAAAAAAATCAATAAATACTTAATTTGAAAATATTATAAATTACATTTGGCCGAGTGTGGATCGAACCCACAACTTGCCCCGTTAACAGAAACACGATTGTGCCCCTGCGCCACGACAGGTCTAAAAAATGTAATTAATATTAAAACGAAATTTCATAAAATATCGATAGAAAAGCTAATATTTAGTCACAAAAGGTATATTTTCAATATAAGATAAGCGATATTGAAATTCATACTAATTGCCTCTTCGTTCTCAATATATAACTTTTGCAGGTACTTTGTTACTTTCTATAATAAAAGTTCCATCAAAAGCTCTTTCAAACAAGCCACTTATGAAATTCAGATAGCTTCTAATAAATTGATCGATCAAAATTGTATCTTGTTACTATTACATAAGGTCTATATTGAAATACCATACAATTTAATACAAAGCCATAAAAGTTATAAGCTCAAAATGATACAGTGTGTTTGATAGAGTGAAATAAAATGAAATCGTTTTTAGTAATAGCCTTGTTATTTGAGTGTGGTGATTTGTTTCCCTTTTTTTTATTATCTTCACGCTGTTTCCCGCGTATAGCGGGATAGAAAGGGAAAATTATGTTAAACACTTACAATTTTTGAGAGATTGCGTGTGAAGTGGCAAAAAAAAAGTCAGAGACAACGGAGTGCTAAACGCTATGGTTTCAGCATACCTCTTTTGGAAAATGTATGCTGAGTCCGCGGTTTACGGTTGCGGAATTCAACGCCGCGAATTGCCTTATTACTACAGTGAAAAAATAAAAATATTAAATATTTCATTTGATAATACATTTATTGAATATTAAATTTTCTCGAGTGGGGATCGAACCCACAACCTGTCGTTTACATTCACAGACTTGTGCCCGCACATGCAGGAAGCCTCAATATTATTTTATCTTTTTCATATTATTTATTTTATCTTTTATATAATATATAACTTATTTTACTTTGTTATTTAAAAGGTTCATTGTATTTGAATTAATCTAGTTTCAATTATGTAGATTTCAATTAGTCAGAGCAAATATTCACTCATTCATTTCATAATTGCGATCCATTTGAATAGTTATTTCTATATCGAATAGTATAATTTAATTACTACTGCCTATCATGGCTCAGAGATATATGTGTTATTTGTAACTCAACGCCGCACATTGCCTTGTTACCAGAGCGATAATATAAAAGTTTTATATATATTTCATTTCTTCCAGTGAGGATCTAACGAACAACCGGCCGGGTTTACAGTCACAAGTATATGCCTAGTGGTACTTGGGCAGTCTAAAACTGAATAAAACATTATAAGAAGAAAGTATCTTAACTATAGACTTACTACGCTAAAAAAATTAAAGCGCACTATTTTATAGGAAAACAAAACAAATATACCATATAGCTCTGTATATATCTTTTAAAGATGTAATAAACAGTCGCAGCTAATGAATATTAATGGATTTTGCCACAATTGTTCAAAGTTCACAACAATACTGAGCCTGCGTAAAGGTTTTTGAAAGATAAATAGCGTTTGAGTAGCTCATTTCGATCCCACTGTATTGTATTTGGCTGTAGGAGCAAATGTTTGTAGCATGGGTTGTGTTTCATTGATAATAAACAATTAATTTTAGCTCTCATTTTAATTAATTTAATTTAAAAATTAAATGAAAGTTGGTTATTTTATATATTATTTCTTTTGTTGTAATATTTACTAGTACGAATAAGGCAAAGTACTGCGTTGAGTTCCCACTCAATACACGATGTCTCAAATACAGCGAAGTGGTAAAAGAAACGGAGTGTCTTAACACTAGGTTCCCAAGTTCCCTCTGACTACCCTGCCATAGGCGGAATTTTGTCAAAACTCTTGAAAATATCTCTATTATTTATTGCATCCTCTTATTTCCCACAGGAAATAAGTTTATTTTGTTAGCAAAAAATATTGTTTAATGGGTATGGAACTTTTTTCTTATATTCTATATAAAGATCCATCAATGCTTATACTAAAAGAAATCGCTATCTAGGCGTAGTGGTATTATGTTAATACCATAATTGCGGATTCAAATATCAAACGCGGAGCTCTTAAATTTTTTATATATATATTTTTATAATTTTGTTTAAAGCACTGCGTTGAGTTCCGGTGCTCAATACGCAATCTCTAGAGAATTCTTTATTTTATCAAACGAGGTTATCCTGCTATTCAATAAGAACCTCAGAAAGAACTGTAAAACACATATTGCATAAATATATAACATTTCAGTAAAATTTTGTCATAAAAAAAAGAATCTTAAATATTTTTCAGATTATATATTATTTAGGGATAGTTCAGATTATCCCTAAATAATGACCTACTATTTAGGGATAATCTGAACTGTAGCCTCATTAAACTCTTAGGCCTTATCTTTTCAATGTGACATTTATTTTACGTATATATTTCATTATTTTGAATATATTCTATGTACTTTTGCTTTATTCAAATAATTAAGTCTTTTTTATATTTCTAATCTGATGCAAAAGAGGGGTGTTATAAGTTTGACCTGTGTCTGTCTGTTGCTTTGATCTCAAACTGATAGATCGATTCAGATATGGTTTTTTCTTTGAAAGTTACTTTTCTTGTGTTGTTGGTTCTTATATGTTTGATAAAAATATTTATCATACGTGTTGTATCAAAATAAAAGATACTGAATTTAAATTTAAGGTCAACTGAGTGTTATGAAATTGTCACATGAAGCTATGAACTACTTTTTTCTTCGCTTTGGGTTATTTTCATAATGCGAATTCCATAGGCCTAAATATCATAGGTACTATTTCCACGATACTAAATAATATGACATTCTTGTATGCATATTAATACATACTTTTTAAATTTAATGGAATAATAAAGTATGTATTTTGTCTGGAAAGTATATATTTTGTCTGGAAAGTATATATTTTGTTTGGAAATTAAAGTAAAATATTATTTTTCCTTAAACTACGTTCGAATCCAAACCGCTTACATCCAGTTAAACTAAATCATTCTTTGGCAAAATATTGCTAAATAGTTCAATCTGAAATTCTAGACAAATAGTTCCATAGTATTTAGCGAAGTTATTAGCACTGTAGGTGAAAGTTTGTGAATTTGCTTCATTATGTCTTCGATTGTACACAATAGTGTTTATTTAGTAGCAATTTAGATACCATATTGCAAAGTGATGAATTGGAACATCGATTACTAAGACAAGCACAAGCGTGTGACTGTAACCGACAGGTTCTGTGTTCGGTCCCCACTCGAGGAAATGAAATATTTAATAATTTGCATTTTAAATATTGAATGTTTTCATTTCTTCGCTCTAAAAGTAAAACGCGGCGTTGAGTTCCGCCACTCAACACGCCGCCATGCCTCAAATTCGGTGGAAAGTGGGCACGCAAGTGGTACCCTGCGTTGTGCGAGATACAGCGTGAAGCTGAAGCTGAGCTGATTATTAATAATGGTTACAGATTCATATATATATATGTTTATACGTTATATATGTACATAGAGCAGGGTTGCCAAGTAAGGTTCTACCTTCTACTTTCAGTTATAGAGACTTCACTGTGTAGAACGCTGATATTTCTAGCATCACCACAAAAGTAAAAGAAACGTAATTTGACGTTTTATCATTCAAGCAAATGATTTTATATAATTATTTTAGCTTCTCGCTGTATAGGTTCCCGACGCAGGTGAGAGATCAGAGGGAACTTTGGAACCTAATCTAGCCAAATTTTTGAGTTATTGCATGTTCAGTTATATAATGTGAAAACAACATAAACGACCTAAATTATGTTTATGATATCAACCTGTCAGTTTTAATCAGACATTTCATTCTAATTTGAACCATTGACCGTAATTGAAAACTATTAAATGATATAATCATTTAGATGATATAATAATTTAGAAAAGCTGTAAACGCTAGATATTGTGGATTCGATCTCCGTTCGAGGAAATGTTTATGATTCAATATTTTGTTTCCTTCGAAAGCGTGGCGTTAAATTTTACCACTCAACAACCTCAAATTCTGCTAAAAGTAGAGAACGGAGTGTCTTACACTCGAAAACGAATCGCAAGTTCTCTCTGCAGACCCTGTCATGTGCAGTTAATATATGCGGGATACACCTGCAGGATGTGCGGGATACACCGTGAAGCTGAAAAATGAGAAGTCTATAAAAGGAAATCGTGAACAAATTTAATTAAAATTTTCATGAACATTGTAAAAGTTTCATTAGTAAAATTGGTTTCAACTTATAGCTCCTAAACTTAAATTCTTTTTTCATAAATTCATACAAAATTCACGAGGCAATTGAAAACTTACAAAAACCCTTTTTGTTTGAGTTTGAAAACTTCAGAAGATCTTTGATTCATATAAATGTTTAGATTGAATGGAAACTTGTTCTTGAAAACTTTTGAAAACTCACTTTTGTAATGAACTTGGCTCTTTCTGCAAAGTTTCTCATTTTTAAGTTATTTTTAAGGTTACTGGGTAGAGAGATTCATACTTAGCTTTTGTCTAGCTTGTAGGGATTTCTCGACAAGAAATTATGTTGCTAGATAAAACGCGGCGTTAAGTTACAGCGGTAACCATTTGACTTATCTAACCTACTTTACCAACTATAACAATAATAGAACTGTAAACACAATATAATACATTATATTATATAATGTTTTTACAGTTTTTAAAACCCGTTAACAGAATTCACTGTAAAAATATTATATTATATAAATTTTTTACAGTTTTTAAACTTGAAATAAAAATTAACCTGAACAATATTAAACAGCACATGTATACTTTAGAACACTGTTATTACATAATTAGTGCTTTCAATTTAACTTAATTTCAATACTTTGATGAAAATCAACGACACGTTTATTGGTAGGTACTTTAATACATTTTCAATTATAATTTGTGGATGTTTAAAGCTTTATTCAAGTCATTTTAGCCAACTTGTAAAATGTTTAATGTTACACGATGGTTGTGAATACAATTTTGATATGAGCTTTTTATTTTCTTTACGTTGTATCCCGCGTATGATAGAATAGACAATGGGAACCTTCAGTTAAGTCAATTTGGACACCTGATCGTCTTTTCTTTGGAATTGTTTTCTTTTGGAATTATTTGGAACTTTAATAGGTAAAAACGGAACCCTTATAGGATCGTTTTGTTGTTCGTTTGGTCGCCTGTAATGGCCATTTATTTATTTATTTATTTCTATTCATCTTATTATATACAACGTTATGATTGTATTTTATTTCAAACTACATCGATGTATATGCTAGCGTAATTAAATTTGTCAATTTATATTTGTTGTACTTTATGTTGATATACAATCAGTATTACCATATAAACATGAGGCCTGTCGTAGCACATAGCTCAAGCGTGCCAGATTAAACACCACAGATTGTGGATTCGATCCTTACTTGAGGAAATATAACATTACACATAACGGCGTTGAGTTCCGCCACACAACACGCAACGCCTCAAATTCGCTCGAATATGAAGATTTGAACGGGACTTAACACTATGTTCCCAAGTTCCTTCCACCACGTACGATAACCAGGACAAAGCTAAAAAAACACATTTCTATTTAATATTGTCTACAAAACATATGTATGACGCTAGTTTTATATAAAAAGAATTCCCAAAACAATGACTCTCGAGCGATAACGAACCAAATTAGAACAGGACATGTTATATTACCGAGTACATACAGTCAGTGGTTGCGTCACTCGCATATTTTTAAAGTGCGTAATTTTGTTTTGAATTCTATATAGAAAATATTGAAATGCTCAATAGACAAGTGTTTGACTAGTAAGGCGATAGTGGGTTCGATCAGATTGTATCTCGCTCATGGTAACATACACAGAGGAAACTTGTACATAGCGTTCCCTTTAAGCACTTACGTTCCCTACATTTCACTAAGGCATTGCGTTTTTAGTGGAGAAACTCATCCTTGCATTTTGCCTTAGGGGCCGTCCATTGATCACTTGAGGTTCAAAGGTGCAGTAAGATATCTATATATAATAAAGTTAATAACTTTAAGCCTCACCACATATCACCAAGGTTGAAAAGGGGTTTAAAAAATGCTACAAAAAACAATGAAAATATTTAATATTATATTTCCTCGAGTGGGGATCGAACCCACAACCTGTGACGTTTACAGTCAAATACTTGTACCTCTACGCCGCGATAAGACAAGAAAATAATGCTTTTATAAATAAAATCTGCTTACTCATTACTTACAAATTCGTTCATAAAGCACATATTAATCTGCGACTTAAAAAAAAACATATAATCCATTAATTTAATTTTCTCTTCACATCAAAAGTTTTCACGTGAAAGGTTTCCTCCGTTCGGGCTTAAATTGAATTTCGGATGGATATTCATTTTCAATACCTAGCGTAGTATTATATTTTATCGATTTTGTATTTGTCTGGTTGTTGCCAGTCGCCACGCCTTATCGTTTAGGTCACGTTACTGAATACGTCAGATATTGAGTGTTTTGCGGAACTCAACGCCGCATATTGTTTTACTTGAACAGGAAAATGAGGTTAATAAAAATAAAATTGCCCTGAAAGAAATATGCTTATTTATAAAACGAATAAAATTTCAACGTAACCAGATTTGGTCCCCTCTAAACCGTCAAAGAGGCAGTAAAAGGCGCAGGCTCGAATCCCGCTACGTTATTTTTTTTTTACGTTTTCTTACTCAGCTTCACGCTGTATCCCGCACGAGGCAGTGTATGCAGAGGGAACCCGGAACTCAACGCCGCGCTTTGCCTTATTACATTTTAGTAAGTATTTTTCTTACCTAAGTGTGGATTAACACTTTAAAATTAGTAAAAATAGCACCAAGTTGAAATTTAACCCACAATCACTGTATTAACAGCCAAATGTTTTTCCATTGCGCCTAAGCTGAAAATATATTTTAGCTACTTTTTTTTAGTATTTCACACATAAGAGTAGGCAGAGTAACCTGGGTACCTAGTGTTAAGACACTCTGTTCCCAATAACACACTTCCGTTTCCAACTTTCCGCCAAATTGAGGCACTACTTGTTGAGTGACGGAACTCTACATTGTGCATTGCCTCTTCATTATTAGAGCCACGAAAAGAAAATATTAAATATTTCATTTCCTCCTAGGGGATCGCTCGCTTAAGCTCAGGCACCACGACCGGCCTCGACAATCACCTTAATAAAATAACAATTTTCATAAAGCACTTATCTCATATATTTTTTTCACAAAAGGGCCGAGCTTTCGCCAATCTGTCATAATCAGCTGGACCCTATTCAGAAAACTTTCGGCGTTTTTCATACAATTCCATTCTCCATATTGTACGCAGTTTGGAGGGCTTGAAAGTTTTTTTTTTTGTGATTTATATTTCACTCGAAATATATTTATTTTGGTCTGCTATAAAGTTTATGAGTATGGATGTTTGCTCCAAAACTTGCTGAACGTATTCAGATGAAACTTTACATTAACAAAGCTTATGTCTATTAAAAGCTTTTTTACAATAAAATAAAGTTAAGCCGGTGAAGCCGCGTATGTGTTGTTGAAGTTATTATTTTTTTGTGTTATTTTCAATGTATTAGGAATGGAAGGTAATTATTTTGAACTCTACCTTAAAAATAATCACTTGTATTGCTTTACAATTTATTTAGTTATTTACTAAGAAATAAAAAACTGAACATCGAAAATAGGTTTTAAAAGTATACGTCATACTATAAATCTCTCTTACAATATAACGCTTTGAAATAAATCCAATTCATACCTTGAGAACAAAAAATTAAAATACACGTAATTCGTATCGACTAGGTCACAATTGTCATACATTGTAGAATTCTGGGTCGTAAAAGACTTTCCGTTTACGAGTAATTTATGATGATTGCCTAACTCACGTTATATCCTATATGTTGGTTGTTATATAAAATATAAAGTTAGGTATATTTAAACATATTATGCTTTAGCTGGATTAAATTAAGAATTTCGACGGAGCTTGGTGAGAACGAATGGCTTAGTTGGTCAGAGCGCTGGAACGCTATTCCAGAGGCGCGGGTTCAAATCCTGCTTCGTTCAAAATTTTTTATACGCTTTTTAAATTTAAGTTTAGTATTTTCTGTCCTAAGTGTGGAATAACACTTTAAAACATAGTAAAAATATTAAATTTTATTTTTAGTTTGTAGGGTGTAAGACACTTCGTTCTTCATGAATTTTCTCGTCGTTATTTTTAATATTAATTAAGAATATGCCCAACTTAACAGGAACATGCGGTGGCGCAGGAGTGTATGTTTGTAAACGTGACAGTTTGTGTGATTTTGTGGATTTCTTATTTTCAAATTAAATGTTTAATACTTTTATTTCTTCGCTCTAATAACAAGGCAAAACGCGGCGTTGAGTTCCGCCACTCAACTTGCAATGCAAATTCGTGTTTCCCAAGTTCCCTATACCTACCCTGCCCCATGCCATATGCAGGAAGCAGAGTTAAAATGAAAAAAAAAAAACACAATTTAAAGCTATTATTGAGGCCTGTCGTGGCGCAGCGGCACAAGAGTGTGACTGTAACCGACCGGTTCTGGGTTCGATCCCCAGTCGAGGAAATGAAATATTTAATATTTTCAATTTAAATATTTAATGTTTCATTTCTTCGCTCTGGTAATAAGGCAAAGCGCGGCGTTGAGTTCCGCCACTCAACACGCAATGCCACAAATTCGGCGGAAAGTGGGAACCGGAAGTGGAACGGAGTGTCATAACACTAGGTTTCACTTCCGTTCCCTCTGCCTACCCTGCCTAGTGCGGGGTACAGCGTGAAGCTGAAAAAAAAAAAAAAAAAAAATGTTTACAACACACAACAAAAGTATGGGTTTAGGAATAACGGGATTATTTATTTTGGAGAAGATACACAACTATTCTAGTGTATATAGTTGAGTCCTACTTCAAAATAAAAAAGAATATTCTTTCAATTTCCGACCAGTAATGCTACGCAAGTTTCTTGGCAGTAAGAGATTTTTTTTTTAAATTCTTACTGGAACCAAACGAATAGTACTTCTAATTGAGCCATAGTGGCTCAGCGGAGCAGCATCTATACTGTAAACGTGACCATTTTCTAGTTCGATTCCTAATCAATGGATTTTTTTTTTTTTCATTTCTTCCCTCTGGTGTAAAGACAAACTGCAAAGTTACCTTACTTAACACGCAATGTTGTAAAAAATGGACGGTAATAAACGAAGTATTTTAGGTTCACAAAGGTTCCACTAGATTATTAAGTAGTAATATCTGGGAAGTTCCGGGAAACTTCTCATTACTATACATTAGGAACAAAGTAAAACAAGTATAATATTGTACAACGTAACTTTAACAAAGTTACCTGCACGCTTACGTCTCTCACTAAAAGGTTAAAATAGTAAACTTTGTGTTCTGTATGATAACATCGCAAAGTTAGAAACACTAACTGCAACTACGTATTATATAAGCTAGTATTACATATATGGATATTAATGTTTAACTTGGAGAAAGTTGCTTGTTGGAAGTATGTGGACTTGGGAGTATGTCTATTTTTTTTTGTTTTAATATTAATATACAATATGTTTGAATATTTGGATGTAGCTGGGTAAGTACCTAGATATAGAGTGATACTCAGCTTCACGCTGTATCCCGCATATAGCAGGGTAGCCAGAGGGAACTTGGGAACTTAGTGTTAAGACACTCTGTTCCACTTACAATCTTTATTTTCTGTCCAATTTGAGGTGATTGTTTGTTGGGTGGCGGAACTCAACGCCGCGCTTTGCCTTAATACCAGAGCGAAGAAATGAAAACATTAAATATTTAATTTGAAAATATTAAATATTTCATTTCCTCGAGTGAGGATCGAACCCATAACCTACCGTTTACAGTCACACGCTTATGCTGCTGCACCACGACAGGCCTCAAGAGTAATTATCAGATAAAAGCATTAATAATGATGATAATTTCACTAGCAGTTCGTAGAACATAATTTTAGGCTCTTCTAAATAGCAGAGAGAGGAGGCGCCACTGTGCCACGGTTCGCATTGTTCTCTGTGTTATTCCTTGTTTCTAAAATTAATTAAGAGTTCATATTTAGTGAAAAGTAGACAATTTACTAGTAGATAAGAAGATAGACGACATATATTGTGGACACGGACTAATTACCAGTGAAAGACGTTACATAGTAGAAATCTGAAAAAACCATTAGTGTGTGGTATCTTGTGACATCTTTATTAAAATACAACATTTTTTTGTGAATAAACTCATGAAATTGTGATTAGCGCATTCTAAATATACGTTTGTGAGCGTTGAAAATAAAGTATAGACACACAAAAATACTTTTTATCAACAATTGGCAAAAAGTGAACATATTTACGAAATTAACGCCATCTTTTGAAAAAAAAAAAGTTATAAAATCGATAAAGTTTCTTACTGGCTACCTGATTGATAAAGAGGCCAAGAGAGGTCACTACAAAAGAAATCAATCTTTTTGTTAGTTATTTCAATAACAATTATATCATCAAACTAAAAAGAAATTATAATGGAGGAAATCTTAACTGCACTCCGTAAAATTCAAAACGAACTTGACGAGCAGAAAGAAATGATTTTAAAAAATGGAGACAAAGTTACAGAACAAGTTACAAAAAATATTAACTGCATACTAGATCAAAAATTTAAATCCTGGGAAGAAAAATACGATAACCTTAAAGAAAAGCTGGAAAATCAAGAAAAAAGATTGTATTTCTTAGAAAAAACGTCAAGACAGAGAAATATCATTTTATTCGGCCTAGAAGAAATTGAATCATCATACTCCGCCTTGGAACATACCTTAACTAGCTTTATTAATAAGCACTTAACTGTAAAAATTGAACGGAGGGACATACAAGAAGCTATAAAAATCGGCAAAAAAGGAGAAAAGCCTAGACCAATAAAGATCACACTTTTAACACTTGGCACTAAAATAGATATACTAAAACAAAAGAAAGAATTAAAAAATACTCTGTACTATATAAAAGAAGACTACCCTGAGCATATCCTGAAGAAACGGAAAGAGTTACAGGAACAAGCGAAGATTGAAAAAGAGAAAGGAAACTCGGTGATCATTGTGTACGATAAATTAAAGTTTCTTAACAAAAAACCGAAGTCACCATCACAAAGCAAAAGAATGCTTTCCATCTCACCAGAAACTGGCATCAGTGATGAACTAAATACACAGATTAATAAAAAGAACAAGACTATAAGAAATTTGCACAGATCGTGCAGCGTCTCTGAGGGGCCAGTAAAACCAGGTTTATTAAACTTTTTTAAAAACTCTAACTGCCCCTCGAAGAAATTGGAAAATACAAACAACGTCTTGTAGCCATTAACATATCCCTCTCACTTTGAAAAAAGACAAAAAACAATAAACGAATCAAATCTTCCAATCCGGCCGGTCACCGTGGAAGATCAAGACCAAAACCCTCCAAACTTATCAAAAACAAAGCCTACCAATAAATTGCACATAATAACTTACAATGTCCGATCTCTTTCATCTTACGAACGACTGCTCGAGCTAAATGAAGCACTAAAAAACATAACATACGACATAATAGGCTTATGCGAAGTAAGACGCATGGGCAATAACATAGAAGAGTATAAAAATTTCATTTTGTTCCATACGGGATTAAATCGTGGTATATATGGTATAGGATTTCTAGTAAATAAACATCTCAAAAATAATATTGATAGCTATATTGGACTTACAGAAAGAGTAGCACTACAAAATATGAGATTCGATGATATAAAAATATCCTTCATACAAGTCTATGCACCTACAGAAAAAGCAAGCGAGGACGAAATAGAAATGTTCTACACCACAATCGATGAGGCAGTGAAGTCATCTTACAAACTATATATTATAATGGGAGATTTCAATGCAAAAATAGGACAGTCAAAGCCAAGAGAACATCTTATAATGAAAATGAATGGGTACGGAATAAGAAACATAAGAGGACAGAGATTAATAGATTATGCCATAGAACATAAGATTGCAATCTTAAATACTTATTTTAAGAAAAAAAGTAAAAATAAATGGACCTGGCAATCTCCGGACGGCAACCACAAAAACGAAATCGACTTTATACTATCTAACAAACCACACATCTTCCAAAATGTCGAAATTTTAAACATTAATTACCCGTCTGATCATAGACCAGTTAGAGCTACAATAACGCTGAAACACCTAAAAAAGAGTAGAAGTCAATTTAAAAATCAAACGGCAACTTTGAAAAATGAAGACGAAATAATAAAATATAAAGAGTGTCTCATATTGAATAAGTCTCATTATAGTCTAGACTTACAAACAAATCCATCTACACAAACACATTACAACAACTTAATAAAAATTATTAAAAAAAGCCTACATGCCGCTCGAAGTATTAACAAAATAACCAGTAATAAACCGAAAATTATATCCGAACGAACATTAAGTTTACTGAAAAGAAGACAAGAGCTTCAAAAGACTAAAAACAAAACCCGAGCAATGAAAAATGAACTTGCAGCTCTGTACAAATTAGCAAGTAGGTACATAAAGAAAGATTATTCTAATCACAGATACAACACTATCAACAAATATTTACACCTAACAGGAAGCACGAAAAAAGCTTACAAAGAGCTAAAAACTAACAAAACCTGGATTGATGGATTGTGTAGTAATGGTAGTAGATCACACAACCGAAGAGATATAATTTCTATTGCATCTGATTTTTATAAAAACCTCTACCAAGCGCGGACGCCACCACATGACACTTTTTATAACAACAAATATCCTATATTGACGAACAGAAATAATATACCTCCAATAGAAATAAGCGAAGTTGAAAGTACATTAAAAAGTTTAAAAATAGAAAAATGCCCAGGATCAGATCATATTACAAACGAAGCACTAAAAATAGGCTCTGAGACGCTGGCCATAATACTAACAAATCTATTCAACAGTATTATGGAAACTGGTGTAACACCTACTCAGTGGTCAGAATCAGACATTATTTTATTATACAAAAAGGGCGATCCAAACGACATCGGAAATTACAGACCGATCAGCATGTTATCAAGTATTTATAAGTTGTTTTCTACAATTATAAATCAAAGAATTAGCAATACACTAGATACACATCAATCGGTAGAACAAGCCGGCTTCAGAAAAGGGTATTCAACAATCGACCATATTCACACTCTAGAACAGCTCATACAGAAGTACCAAGAAATGAGAAAGCCACTTTACATTGCATATATTGACTACCAAAAGGCTTTCGATACAGTGTCATATGACAGCATATGGTACTCACTGGCAACGCAGATGGTGGAAGATAAATATATTAAAATTATAAAAAGCATATATAAAGACAGCAAAAGCAGGATAAAATTGGAAGCAACCGGCCCTTGGTTCCCTGTGGAAAGAGGAGTAAGACAGGGTGACCCACTGTCCCCCAAGCTTTTCATAGCTATACTAGAGTCGGCTATTAATCAACTTGACTGGAAAAAATGCGGTATAAAAATTAATAACGAATACCTAAGCCACTTAAGATTCGCGGACGACCTAGTATTGCTATCCGAGTCAGGTCCAGAATTACAAGGTATGATAAAATCGCTTAATGAAATAAGTAAAAAAATTGGTTTGGAAATGAACTTGATGAAAACTACGTTAATGACAAACAGCACAAAAAAAGATATAGTTTTAGAAAGTATACCACTGAAATATACAGATCGGTATGTGTATCTCGGAAAACAAATTAGCTTTGAGCGTACAAACAATGATTTAGAAGTGGAACGGCGAGTACAACTCACTTGGAACAAATATTGGGGCCTAAAAGAAATATTTAAAAGTACAATGTCAGTAGAAGTCAAAACAAAAGTACTGAACACCTGTCTTTTGCCATGCTTACTATATGCGTGCCAGACCTGGAAATTCACAACAAAAACAAAAAGAAAAATACTAACTTGCCAAAGAGGGATCGAGCGTAGCATGCTTAATATTAAAAAAATGCAAAAGATAAGACACACGAAAATACGAAGTATAACAAAATCAACAGACGGGTTAGTTCAAGCGCTGAAACTAAAGTGGAAATGGGCCGGGCATGTTGCGCGCCTACAAGGCCAAAGATGGACGAAAAAAGTGACTGCTTGGCCGGGACCGCACGGATGGCGTAAAATAGGAAGACCCAACGCTAGATGGGAGGACGACATTACCAAGATAGCTGGGACAAACTGGACTCAAAAAGCCCAATCAAGGGAAAACTGGGCATCTATGGAGGAGGCCTTCACCTGTAGAGGGGTTCTTACATAATTAAGTAAATTAAAAGAAAAAATATATATAGATAAAATAGTTAAGTAATAGTATAATAGTAATAAAGTTATAATAATAATATAAATATGTACTTTACCAAAGAAAAAAAAAAAAAAAAAAAAAAAAAAAAAAAAAAAAAAAATCACAATGTACGCGTGTATTTGTATGTGTATTATGTGTGTGTATGTTCAATATTTAAATGTAGCAAAAATAACTCTTAGATTACTAACACTTCAAAACTTTATTATTGTAAAGAATGTATCTATTAAGCAAGAATGTAAGAAATAAAAGGCTTTTTTATTTTTTATTTTTATTTATTAAATAGCAGAGAAGCGAAGGTAACTCGTGCTTCCCACGTTTCTCAATTTTAAAAACACTGCGTATTTAGTAGCGGAACTCAACGCCGCGCTCACACACGCGCAATCGAATCCACTGTCATCACTTTCACAGTCAAACGCTGTACCACTGCGCCACAACTCCTAAAGAAATTATATAGTTTATCATCATTTGCAGTTGAATTTAAGAACATGTCTTTCATATAATATACCAAAGAAAATTGATAATAAACACATTACTTTCTTTAGAGTCGGGAAATCGCGTAGAGACGTAGATATGCCATTGGGAATTAACGTGGAGATGAGACGCTTTGAACTCGGTCGTGATTGATGGGACCCGCGCTGATAGGTCTTTGTCTATATAACTAGTATTTGTTTATAAAGATTTTCTTTTTTTTTTTAAGACACTTTTCATGAAGACTTCTTTTCGTTGTTAATTTCCGCCAAGTTCACTCATTCACCCAGCTTCACGCTGTATCCCGCACATAGCACGGTAGGCACAGGGAACGTAGGAACCTAGTGTTAACACGCTTTGTTCCACGTCCGTTCCCAACTTCAAAAACTTGAAAATCTTTAAACTACTCATTTTTTTTATAAGCTACAATGATTTACATATACATGCAGACATGTAATGGCCTGTCATGGCGCAGCGGTACAAGCGTGTGACTGTAACCGACAGGTTCTGGGTTCGATCCCCAGTCGAGGAAATGAAATATTTAATATTTTCAATTTAAATATTTAACGTTTCGTTTCTTCGCTCTGGTAATAAGGCAAAGCGCGGCTTTGAGTTCAATACGCAATGCCTCTAATTCGGCGAAAAGCGGGGAACGGAAGTGGAACGGAGTGTCTTAACACTAGGTTCCCAGGTTCCCTCTGCCTTCCCTGCCTCGTGCGGGATACAGCGTGAAGCTAAAAAAAACAGAAATACAGACATGTACACACAAATACATACGAGTACATACGACTAACTTATAGCACACCTCTGTTTTCATACAAAGAGACACATGAAGCCCGTCATGGCGCAGCGACACAAGCATTTAACCAAACGCAACTGGATGTGAGTTCGATCTCCACTCGAGGAAATGAAATAATCAAAATGAATATTTTCATATATTTCGCTGTAACAAGGTAAAGCGCAGCGTTGAATTCCGCCACGCAACGCTTTATATCTCAAATCTGGCGGAGTGATTTAACTGCCTTTACACTAAGTTCCCAAGTTCCCTACACCCTGCAATGTGCCAAAAAAAACAAACACATAACTCTTCTTTACTATGCGCAATCGGGTAAAAACAAGTACAGTCTCCATTATAACGATGAAAGTTCTGTCTAGGGCGTGGTTCCTGATTGATAGGCGTCGACGCGACGTCTATTTATGTACCTGACGCAACATATATCGTGTGCGACAGTCGATATATGGAAAATGAAAGTTTATATATAGTATATTTTATACAGAAAAGTTGTTTAGAAATATTTGATTTATTAGTTCGGTTAAGAACTGTAGTTGTAATCGTTGTTATATGTAGATTTGATGATTTAAGTATACTAGTGTAATATAGTTTTTTTTTATTTCATTTTCATACCTTTCAGGGGAAATATAACGAATAAGGTTCCCTTTAGGACACTTCGATGGACTAGGTGCTGAATTGGTGACACGTTGTATGTCAAGTGGCGAAACTCAACGCCGCGCTTTGTTTAGTCACCCGAGCGAATAAAAATATTTCGTCCTTCAGAGTGGGAATCGCACCCACGACCATAGCTGAATCCTACTACGAATAACTTTAATATAAACTGAAATAAATATATATATATATATATATATATATATATATATATATATATATATATATATATATATATATATATATATATATATATATATATATATATATATATATATATAAATATATAAACAGCGTTCACCAAACCACTCAACTACAAAAACAAACAATATAAAAATACACATAAATTACCAATATGCATTCTCATGCCCTGTGAAATGGCTATCGAGTATCGACACTAATGTCAGACATGTGTCAACACTCGTCTCAGACACCTATGGCTGCCAGTTGACTTTACCTACATATTTTATTTATACTATTAATATTATACATGTGAAAGCTTTTGAGGATGTATGCTGGTTGCACTTGCCCGTAATAAGTACTGAACCGATTTGGATTGAACTTTGCATTTATATAGCTTAAAGATCAGAAAAAGCACATAAGATGTGTTAATGCAAGTGTGCAAGTGTGAGGTTAGGTTTCTTCCGCTGAAATAATACTATTTTGTTGATTAATCTTAATTATTTTGCTTGTTCTAACGACATTATCACTTTTCATACAAAATCTATACATTAAAAACTAAAATTTTAGTTAAATATTACGGATTTGTTATAATTATAACTTTATATAATAAATGTAAAATTCCAAGCGGTGATTGATTAAAGAGTTCGATTCTCAAGTAATTTTCACTTTGGCCGACAAAATGCTTAATGGATTACTCGTTTCACGTGACGCAGAACTTTTAAATTTTTTCGACGTCTCTACTATTAGTAGAGATTTTTAGATTGAAATTTTAAGGTTTAAATTATGTCATTCCATTTGAAAGGGTTAGTAAAAAAAATCCTATATGTATGTATGTATATATATATATATATATATATATATATATATATATATATATATATATATATATATATATATATATATATATATATATATATATATATACACATACATACATATAGGATTTTTTTTACTATTTACCTCAAAAGCTGAGTTATACTTCAAACTATAGATGCGGAATACAGAGAAGCTAAAACACGTTATTACTTTAACCCATTTAGATCTATAATTATTTTTGTGAAAAATTGTTGTTTTTTTATTTAAAATATATCTAAAAGAGCTTAAATATCAAGAAAAAAATATTTAAAAAAAATTGCAACTAATAGGGGGCCGTAGGGGGGGTGTACCATATAGGGTACAGTAGGACTACATGCATACAAAATTACAAGGTGTTTTGAATATGTTTATTTATTTAGTTTTTGTGTGATACATAATGAAACATTCCACATGGAGACCAATATTGCACTTGACACACCTTGTTGGACATTGTTTGTGGCATTGTCCACATCTAGTTCTCTTCTCCTGTTTCGTGACGTAGTGCTCTTTGCCATCATACCGAGAATCGCAAGTTATGGATGATGGACGACTGGGGCCAAGTTTCTCGCGTTTCTTGTTACCTTCATTAATTGAATTGGCAATACGACGTCTAAAATTGAGCATATCCATATTCCCACCATTATGTCTATAGAGCAACCAAGCATTTTGTACAGATATATCAATACAATGGAGAATTAAAGGCATATACCATTTTTTTCATCGAATGCCTGTTCGTAGAGAAGGTATATTTTGATCAAATAAGATGTGAGTGATGACCAAAATAAGGAACCATTGCTTCATCGATGCTGTGATTCTTCTATCACGGGCAGTGTTCAAGGAACTTCGCATCTAGGAACTTCAGTAGAGGACGAACTTTCGCAAATTTATCAGATTCGTCTAAATTCATGTTATCAGCGACATGGAGGTTGGAGAAAATCAGTGTGAATCTGTCTCTGGACAAGGCAGTAGCAATCAATTTGTTTCTGGAATCATCAATCAATGCATTTTCCCAATACATTCTTCTCCTGTTCACTTGTGAATACCCACTAACAAGCAAAATTCCTTCTAAACATTTCATTTCTTCTATCTTTACATCAGCGGGAAGAAGTTTTCGTGCCAAATATCTATTTGTTTCAGTAGTTAGCAACTCAAACAGCTCCTCAGAAAAGAGTAAAAAAAACCACTCCACTGGCGTCCATTCAACAGGAACATGAAAAACTGGTTGCCAAGACGTAGGTTTTGGTTGCAAATCTCGTTTCTTACAGCTATACTTCATGAGACGTTTTTGCAAGGGTTCTTCAGATCCATGAGGATCTTGTTCTTCAGATTCTGACTCCTCCGTAGGTTCAACAAGTTCTGCTGGTGCTCGAAGCAAGCTTGCAGGCAAATTATTTATATTGACGGCATCTTCTCCACCAGAGTCTTCATCAGTTTGATCCTCATTGGCAGTATCAGGGGGCAGTAAAAAAATATCTAAATTTTGTCCCTGGTTGCTCGTTTCATCATCTTCTTCAAGTATTATTGCAATATCGTGTAGTGTCAATGGCCTGAAAAATAAAAAAAATAAAATGAGTTTTATGTAGCACATTACTATTTTGATGTTACAAAAACCTACTGTACCATATGCGGTACACCTACTTTGCAAATGAATATATCACACTAAACTAGCCTAACTGATACATTTTTGCATACATAATATACATATTATATCTACACTTCAGAACAACACTGATCAATAATGAAATTAATGATAAATAATATAAAACTTACCTTTATGAAGTCATTGTAATCGTTTTCTACTATCTCTGCTGGGTAGCTGCACTTAAATTATCAAATCCACTAGCACAAAAGTAGTTTTTTATATTTTTAACGTAAAACTAACACTCTGAACTAATTTTTAAAACTGCAAAAAAACATTTAATAGTTAGAGGTTAGGTCAAAATATTTTTGCAAAGTTACTGTACCGTATATGGTACGGTAGGCTTATATGGGTTAAACAAGCATAAAGAAGACACCAGAAACATTTATAACTAAATGATCTAACAAGATGTGACAAAAAATAAAATATCAGTATAATTTTAACGCTTTCATCGAGTGGTTCTTATACTGAATATCATTTTTCAGCGCCCTCAGTAATTGGTGCTTCAGACGGTCGTAAAAAATTCAAGTTTGTTTTCGATGGCTCTCTAAATATTTTATATAATATATTTTATTTGGAAATCCTCGAGTTTCTCAGTCGTTTCTTGTGTCTGGGTTACTTTAATGAGGCCAGTATTATGTTTTCTTGGAAATTATCTAGAATTTTTTTAATAAAGTTTTTTAAATATATCTTTATTATAATATGCGCAGCGTTGAGTTACGCCACTTATCACTCAATATCTTAAAGTCACCAAAAAGTGGGAAAGGGAACGGAGTCTTCATTTAAGTTTAAGTTTATAAAATATATTCTTAACAATAAACTTTATTTTCCTAGAATTCTATGTCTAAAAAATAAAGAATGTGGATGCTTTTTTATTTCTTCACTGATTTTAATTATAAATAAATAAAAAAAACATATGGGACGTATCATGTCAATAAATATTATATATTTTAATTTTCGCGCTCTGTTAATAAGAGGCAAAGCGCGGCGTTTAGTTCCGCCACTCAACACGCAATGCTTTCTGAATTTGGCAGAAAATGGAGAACGGAAATCTCATTATGGGAACAGAGTATCGTAACACTCTTTCTCTCTACCTACCATACTGTATGGAAGACATATTGTTGTAAATATAAAATATTTTATCAAAAAATGCTTATACGCTCAGCTTCACGCTGTATCCCGCACGTGGCAAGGTAGGCAGAGGGAACTTAGGAACCTGTTAAGACACGCCGTTCCACTTCAGTTCTCTACTTTCCGTCGAAGTTGAAGCATTGCGTGTTAAGTGGTGGAACTCAACATCGCGTTTTGTCTTGTCACCAGAGCGAAGAAATGGAAATATTAAATACTTAATTTGAAAATATTAAATATTTCATTTACTCGAGTGGGGATCGAACCCACAACCTATCGTTAACAGTCACACGCTTGTGCCGCTGCGCCACCTCCTCCAATGATCATACGAGTACGCCATAAAAGTATATAAATTAATTATTTTTAACAAGTGTTTGTATTAAAACGCGGTCAAAGCTCACTTAGAGCTTTTAAAATAATTATATTTTTCTTTAACCGCAAATTAATGGTTATAAAATGATTCATAATTTTAATGTTATATATTATACTTACTGTGCAAAGTAGGTTAACTATATAGTAAACTAAATACCTACACGCGGCTTCACTTACTAAAACTTACGATTATATTTTAAACTACTCTACGTAACTTCACGCTGTACCCCGCACATGGTAGGGTTGAAAGAGGGAACTTGGGAACCTAGTGTTAAGTCACGCCATACTGTTCTCTATTTCCGAAATTATCCGAGTTCTTTTTAAATTAGCTTTTTTTAATATAAATATCAGTATTTAAAGAGAAATACTGAACGTAAATATTTAGCAGCAAAAGCTTAATATGGGTCGTGGAAAGTAATAAAAGGAAAATCTTCTCTTTCAAAGAAGTCTTCATATCACAAGAAATTAACATAACATTGCTATTCAACTTTGGCAATTTCAACGTATTTTATATAAAAAATATATTTTAAGGCCGCGTGACGTAATAGAACGTTTGACTGTAAGCGCCTGTCGTGACGATAAGCAAGGGACAAGCGTGTGACAGTAAACGACAGGTTGTGGGTTCAATCCTGAGTCGAGGAATTAAAATATTTGATACTTTTAATAATATATTTAATGTTTTCATTTCTTTGCTCTGGACAAGGCAAAAACACGCAATGTCTCAAATTCAGCTGAAAGTGGAGAACGGAAATGGAATGGAGTGTATTAACAGTAGGTTCCCAAGTACCCTCTGCCTACCCTGCCATGTGTGGGGCACAGCATGATGCTGTGTGAGTGTGCTTGTGAATTTCAAGCATGAAGAGTTTTGCGACGATTTTTACGTACATATCTGTAAAAGAAAAGATAAATTGAAGAATAAAATTAAACTTAGTCGAAAATGCCAGAACAGTTTTGTTTTAAAATTTAATTAAATGTTCAATTTAACACGTGCCTCTGTAATTGGATCCCTCGAGCTTTAGACAACCCAGAAGTCTAGAACTCTAGAAACATTTTATTCTATTGTCCTATTCTTTACAATGAACTCGTTAATTAACTTTTTATATAACGACTTACGAATGCTTTAAAAGCTTCCATATTGGAATGCCGTAAACGTGATAGTTACTTTTTATTTATTTATTATTTATTGGATTTATTTATTTATTGGACTTATTTCTTCTTGGATATATTTATTTTACGGATTTGAGTCTCGCTCAGGGGAAGAAAATTTATCCGTTAGGTCCTATGTATCAGTAGAAATAAAGATCTCAAGCTGTATGGTTTAACGTATAGATATTTCATATCTCGGCTTCCACCTTTGACCATATTAATTTATATTTTACAGTTATTAATATTTTGAGCTTTACACTGTATTCTGCATATGGTAGGTAAGGTAGAGTAAACTTGGGAACCTAACATTCCTTTCTGTATCTTAACACTATATCCACGTTAAGACAATCCATTCTCCACTTTCCACTAATTTTAAGCTATTGTCTGTTGAGCAGTGCAACTTAACGTCATAACGCCTTGTTACCAGAGCGAAGAAATAAACATTTTAAATATTTAATTTCCTCGAGTGGGAATCGAATCCACAATCTGTCGTGCTTACAGCCACATACTTGTGCCTCTGCACCACAACGTGCACATTAAAGGAAGTAGGGGAGACCGGGGCTACAATTAACAAAAAAAATATTTTTAAGTGTAGCTCAGAAACGATTCCACTTTTAGATTTGATTTTTGATACAGATGATGTCTTAATGATTTAGGTATTAGATAATTATCTCAAAACAACCGTAAGAGAAATAATGCCATATATATAACACTTTTTTTCAAAAATGGTAGTTGTTAATTGTTACCTCACTTTTGGGGTTACAATTAACAGGTATGGGGTAAGTATTAACATATATGCTGCTGACTAAAATAAAGAGAAATAAATATATGTATTAAATATTTTTTTTTATTAATGAAAGTGAAATTAATACAGCCTTGCATGGATCTTGTTTTTTTATAAACTCACAATAGCAAAGTCACAAAATATCTTAACATAAACGAAAACTCAAATTACATTTAAGTATTTCAACATTTTAAATTAAAATCTTTCTAATTGACTATTTATCAGTCTTAAAATGGTCATAATTAACTTAACTAGACAAATTACTTAACAACATTAATTAAACAACATCTTACATTGAGATTAATAATGGCACACTTTTTATCTTAAAAACTAAGAAATAATACTTTAATTAACATTTTCTTAAACCTTAATTATCTTCAATAAATAAAATATAAATAAAATATAGTTTCAATACAAAATCAACAAAAAAATCAACGACTAGAAACTATTTTAAACATCTACACGAACTAAAAGAGTATCTATTCGTACTCATCATCTGAATTACAATTCAAACAACAGAATGATGTGTTATCGCCTTTGATACACGCTGCTTGGGCCCAGTCCTTGCAAGAGATACATTGGATCCATTCATCACCTGATGTATCTTCGCTATAGGAGGCACCACAAATTAAACAAAAATATTCATCATCGTCGTTAGAACTATTGCTCTCATTTAATATTCTTTTCTTCACTTTTCCTACATTTTCGTCTTTATTTGTATTTCGCTTAGCCTTTCCTTTACCTTTTCCCTTCCCTTTTTTGTTCTCTTTATTTTGGTGTTTTGATATAATTTTCTGCTTTTTCATTTCTCTAACATTATGTTCTTCTTCTAGAGCATCCTTTTCTGGCGTGTCAGTAAGGATAGCAGACTTTTTAGCGCGTTTTCTATTAGACGAAACTCGTGGTGGAGCTTTTGGCAGAGGTCTCACGGTTTCAACTTCGAAATCACTATCACCTGTCTGTATGCCTGATGGTCCAGCTACAGGTTCATTAGACATTTGAGATATTACTTCAGTCAAGCTTATATCCATATTTGTCATATCGTTTAGAACTTCAGGGTTTTCCAAATTTAGTGACAGATCATCAATATTACCATCAGTATTAAGAGGTGGTTCAGAGACTAGTGACTGGTTTTGATTGCTGGGGTCTGGACGG
Organism: Eueides isabella; assembly: GCA_019049475.1. Lineage (NCBI taxonomy): Eukaryota > Metazoa > Arthropoda > Insecta > Lepidoptera > Nymphalidae > Eueides > Eueides isabella. The sequence goes on from CM032401.1 coordinate 13,455,108, forward strand.
TCCGTGACAAAAGAAGGTGCAAAGTCGGATTCTTGAAAAATATCTTCGTTGCATGGCCAGATACCAGACTTTTTAAAAGCGTTGATAATGTTCATTGGGTTTAAAGCTAACGGTAGCGCTTCTTTAACAATTCCAGGAAGGTCATAAATAGACATTGTTTTTCCTGGGTTACTGGCCATCCAAGAAGTTTGTAATCTGTTCATATAATTTTTGAATGGCCCATAAACCCCAACATCAAGAGGCTGTAAGTGATTCGAGCAATGCGGCGGAAATGATAACAAAACAATATTGTTGCTTTTGGCCTTGTTTACCACTTCCACATTTACATGCGAGCAATGGTTATCTAATAAAAGTAAAGCGGGGTCTTCTTTTGAGGGCTTTACGTGATGAATAAAATGATCGATCCATTTAGAAAACTCCTTTTGAGTCATCCATCCTGATTTGTTGCCAGCGCCTATGCACTCTGGTGGCCCGTTTCTAATAAATATATCCTTAAATTGCAGACGAGGGAAGATAAACATACAAGGTATCGAGTTTCCAACAGCATTTGTTGCCACTGCAAGTGTAACTAGTACACCTCTTTCGCCAGACGTCACAGCACCAACCTGCTTTATGCCTCTTTCTGCAACAATTTTCTTCGGCTTTTGAACGGTTGTGATACCTATAAAAAGAACGAAATATAAATATGTATGTAGGTACCTACCTAGTAACAGTACAAAAATGTAAAAATTCAAAAATATAGGAAGGTTCATAAATAAAAATAAAAAGAATTTAATATGCGGATAAAAAAGTAGGCACCTGTTTCATCAACGTTCCAAATTCGGGATGGTTGAAAGCCGTATTTTTCTAGCACTGATCTGTATTTTTCAAAAAAGAGATGGACATTAGCTCTATTGAAGGAAGTAGCTCTGCTTAAGCTGGTGGCTTCCGGGCTTCGTATCGATAACCTCGGATTTCTTCTCATAAAGCCCGCAAACCAATCATTCCCCGCCATTTCATTAGTTTTCCAGGATTCTGGTACTTTTTCAATATTATAAAACATAGCACATTGGTATGCTAGTTTTTTACTTGAGAGGGTAGCAACCCAAAATAAATATTAGCACACTTTAACAAATACTCTGCTATGATTGATTCTTGTTCAGCGTTGAAGACCAATCGAGTTTTTTTGTAACCCATTTTTACTGTAGCACTAGTTTTTTTCTTTTTCACAAAATTAAAAAGTGAGACGTAGCAGATATCAAATTCTTTTGCTACATCCCTGTAATTTCTTTTCTTCTCTATAACCTCTAGCGCAGCCAGCTCGTAGACCTCTATTGATGTGGTGCCACGCGTTGTTTTCCTTTTGTAAGTTCTCATCCTGTCTAAAAAAAACAGAAAATTATCATTCACAAACATTCAGCCACCTTGTTAATTCTAGCCCCCACAACTGAGGTAAGTATTAACAGGTTAATATTAGCCCCATCTATGTGTTAATTATAGCCCCAAAGGTACATTTTAGGTATAAAAAAACATTATAAAATATTGGCTAATAGTTTTGTCAAATAAGAAACTTAGAATTGTTACGTATTAAATATGCTACAAGAAAAACTAAAAACATAACCATAATTCTTTATAATTCTTGTACAAATTGAAAAAATATAAAATAAAAAATGATCGTTACCTGCTTAAAAATATCGACTGGCACACAACACACTCACATGACGCGCGAAGCGCAACTGACCGATACTGTAACATGCGGCGCGATCTAAATGACAAGTTAAGACATGTACTGAATCTGTAGTAGATATAGTTTTTAAGAAATTTGGTTGTTAATACTTACCTCTGTTAATTGTAGCCCCGGGCTCCCCTACACTCATTTTAGCATATTCAGTTTTCTTTATTTTATAGCACTGTTATAAACTTACAAGTCGACCTAATGGAAACGTTTTAAAAATATAATATTTTACAATTTTTCTACTATATATATACATATATATGTAGGTGTGTATGTATAGTTATATATAGCGTTCTTTAACAACACGCTAGTATGTAAACGACAGGTTTTAATATACTTACTTACTTACTTAGCTTCACGCTGTATCCCGCACGAGGCAGGGTAGGCAGAGGGAACCCGGGAACCTAGTGTTAAGACACTCCGTTTAATATAAAAAAGAAAAATGATTTTCTTATGTTAAACAGTTAGTCTGTATATGTTAACGTAGCTTGAATATAATTTAAAATTACGATTTAGACCTATACACTAATTATTTCAACTTCACGCTGTATCCCGTGGTAAAGTAGGCAGACGGGACTTGGGAACCTAATGTTAAGACAGTCTAATGCATAGGAAAAATATATATAGAAATATATATAGACATGTTTACTTTTATAGGGAATTCGGGAACCTGGTGTTAAGAAGGAACTTAACGCAGGCCTTTATATTGTAAAGAAATGAAAATTATTCTTTTCTCAGAATGATAATCGAATCTACAACCGTCGCGTATATCATTGAATGTTAAACAACTGGGCCACGACGTCTTTTTTTTTAAATATCTACAAAGTTCATCATACATATGAAAATAAATAAACACTTAATACGTACATTTTAAAATTAAACTTTACATAGAAATTAATTTAAAAAATATTTAAAATTTAATATCGTGTATAAAACGAGGCCCTTTCAGACGGTGATGTAGCTCTCGGGGAAATGAAAGAGTTTTTCATTAAAGTGCAGTTTGTAAGAGCGCCACGTTCCCAAGGAGGCCTTTGACGCGATATCACAGAACTTATATCGAAGGATTATATATAAGAATGTTTGATTATATATTTTTTTAGTTATTTTACCTGGCACAGTGCTGAAGCGCCTGTAAATGTAACAGGTTGGGAGTTCGATGCCCACTCGAAATGATGAGATTAAACATTTATTTTTTTAAATTCCTCGCTACGGGAAAAATGAAAAACACGGCGTTAAGTTCCACTACTCAAATTATTTCAAACTCAGTGTGACACTCTATGCCCAGGATCTCTGTCTCTCTCTCTCTGCCAACCCTGCCATATGTGAGATACAACGTCAACTTAAACAAAAGTTACTCAGTTTCACGCTGTATCCCGCACATGACAAGGTAGGCAGAGGGTACTTGGGAACATAGTGTTAAGACACTCCGTTCCATTTCCGTTCCCCACTTTCCGCCGAATTTGAAGCATTGTATGTTGAGAGGCGGATCTCAACGCCGCTCACAAAAAAAATAGCCAATTTCAAGGTAAAGGATAGTTAAATAATTTCTTAGTCCAGCTGGTAGGTAATTTTTTAACACTAGAAAGATTCCCTCTTTCTATCCTGCATTGCGGGAAAAAGCGTGATGCAAAAATATGCCTTAGAAATGCAGCTATCAATATTGGCTTTTTTTTAACAAACTTTTACTTATAACTTCAATATTTAACTTTTTAATTGGAAATTTAACGACCAATTTTTGGGACTTCTTCAATATTTATTGAGTTTTAAACAGATTTTGATTGAATCAATAGAAACTTTTGGTTACATTTTATTTTTTTTTCTATTTATTATTAGTCATGTATTTATGCTATTATAAAGCTTAAGCTTTTTATTTTCAATTTAAATATTTAAATATTTATTGTTTTAAATTTTCACTTCGGTAACAAGGCAAAGCGCGGCGTTGAGTTTCGCCGATCAACACGCAATGCCCCAAATTCGGCTGAAAGTGAGGAAAAAAATCGGAGTTTCTTAACATTAGGTCCCCAAGTTCCCTCTGCCTACCCTGCCATGTGCGGCTACTACTGGTTCTAACCGATGTATGCATATTGTAGGGCTGCCAGAATTAACTTAGTGTTAAGACATTCTGTCCCCCACTGTTCACCCAGTTTTCTAGTGATCGCAAGTTGAGAAGCGTAACTCAACGCCGCGTTTTGGCTTAATGTCATAGCGAGATAATGAAAATGCCTAATTTTATCTGAGTGTCAACCAAACCCTCGACCGTAGCGTTTACCAGGGCATGTTCTCAACTACTGTGCCAGAAAGATAAAAAAGTAGGCTTTAATTTATTTCCATTGCATGTCAAATGAAATTGAATCTACATGTAGATAATCTAGATATGCATTTGAAATAGTTCCTCGAAATCCATTTGTTTCGTTATAATAGTTACATTGCGATTTCTATCAGCACAAACAAAATATATGGATTATAAATGGGTAGACTGACTGACTGAACATGGAATACTGCAGTGTTCTAAACGTCGGGTTTCCAAAAATGTATAGAAAATAATATACGCAAACATAAATATCTCACTACACTATGTGAAGGTATACTAATATATTAAAAAGTCATTGGTTTTCTTTGAACGCGTTAATCAAAGAAACTACTGGTTGGTTATTTTTGCATAGAATAGTTCAATTCTAGGGTAAGGCCATAATGATATCTCTGTATTTGCGTACCCACATATGTGACACCCACTGTATTTATGGCCAGAACTTCATTCGGATACTTAGAATAATAATATACATATGGTATTATTTTTAAAAGACGGTATTTTTAATACGTTTAGTTTATTCTTCTTAGTTCTCTCTTCAGTTTTCCCCAAGGCTTCTTGTTTTTGTGAAGGCTGCCTTGCCAATTCTACTCAGTTTCACGCTGTATCCCGCACGAGGCAGGGTAGGCAGAGGGAACCCGGGAACCTAGTGTTAAGACACTCCGTTCCACTTCCGTTCCCCACTTTCCACCGAATTTGAGGCATTGCGTGTTTAGTGGCGAAACTCAACGCCGCTCTTTGCCTTATTACCAGAGCGAAGAAATGAAATATTAAATATTTAAATTGAAAATATTTAATATTTCATTTCCTCAACCGGGGATCGAACCCAGAACCTGTCGGTTACAGTCACACGCTTGTACCGCTGCGCCACGACAGGCCTATTCTACTAAAAATATATAAGCCATGATTTTATGCTTAGGAATAGATTTATTTTAGACTGTATCCTATATATAACATTGAAAGCAAGCAGATGGAACCTGGGCACCTAGTTTTAGGATGCATCGTTGTCGATAAGATGCTTCTGTTCCACAGTTTTTGTCGAATTCTGGAGTCATTGATCGTGTTGAATGGCGGAACTCAACGCTGCAAATTGCCCCGATTTCTACCAGAACATGGGAATGATTCAATATTTCAATACCTCTAGTGGGCATTAAACCCACAATCTGTCGTGTTACGCTTGCAAGTATCGCCCGTACGCCATCATAGGCCTTAACCCTTAATAGATGAATACATTATTTAACTTAACATGTAATTATAAACCTTAAGTCAGCTTGTGGTTGTTTTGAACGTTAAATGTGGGCTAGACAGAAATGGGTTAACAAGTTCTTAGTTGAAAGGGAATATATGTGTTTAATTATTTTGTTATCAACGACTTTTCTCTGAAGCCTTAATATTTGCCTTATTTTTGTATTTATGTATGTTTTTTTAGCTTCACGTTTATCATGCACATAGCAAGGTAGGTAAAGGGAACCTGGGAACCTAGTGATAAGTTCCCATTAAGACACTTTCAATTTTCTCTTACCAACAAATTGAGGCATTGCGTGTTTAGTGGCGGATCTCAACGCCGCGCTTAACTACAGCGGAATTGAAACCTGTCGCATTTAGAATCGCACGCTTTTACCTCTACACGATGATAGATCGGGACTGAATAGAACAAATATCTAAAAAAATAAATATAACCAGTGAGATGCCACGACTGCGATATATTAAAAAAAAAAAAACTAATAGCAGTCGTGGGACTGCCGACAGAAGTGAAAACGGAACTATTAAGTTGAGAGTAATTAAAACTATATGCAAAAATTATATGAATTTTTTTATGTTTTATTTATTAGTTACATATGATGGGTTAAACAAATCATGAACAAAATATAAATACAAAGTGGTTGAAAAAATAATTAATATACAATTATCTTAATTATACATAGTATTTATATTTACACAAATTTCAATGAATTCAAGTTTGAACATTATTTTCATTATTTACATCATTGTCGTGACTCACAAAATTATACTTATCCAAAAATCGTCCAACGCGCACATAATACAGTCAGAAATAGTCGATGTATTAGTGTATACGTGTACACAGGCTACTGCGCGTGCGCTAGTCTGGGTCTCCATAGTGATAGATATACTATTATCATTAGCATGTCGGTGACGCGTACCGAGGATTTTACCCTCTACCAAAACGCTCAACGCGCCTAAAGAAGTTTTCACTTCAAAAACATGGAAGAATTAAGAGGAATAATTGTTTTATAGGCTGGAATTATACTTTGAGGATATTTTTTTCAATTTCATAGTGTTCTAATGACATTTTATATAATATTTAACTATTCAATCGATGGTCACGGGGCGATTAACTCCCTGGGAATGATTGAGATGATCAGCCATCTTAACACTAGACCCCCAGGCTCCCAAAATATACACCACTATGTGAGAAATACAGCGTGAATTTAACAAAAGAGCGATATTTCTTTGTTAACTTTTTGCATATACTCCGCCATGTCTAACCGTTCCATTCGACAAAAACGTAATTTTCTCTCCTCTCGTGTTACGCTTGCAAGTATCGCCCCTACGCCATCATAGGCCTTAACCCTTAATAGATGGATACATTATTTAACTTAACATGTAATTATAAACCTTAAGTCAGCTTGTGGTTGTTTTGAACGTTAAATGTGGGCTAGGCAGAAATGGGTTAACATGTTCTTAGTTGAAAGGGAAAATATGTGTTTAATTATTTTGTTATCAACGACTTTTCTCTGAAGCCTTAATATTTGCCTTATTGTTGTATTTATGTATGTTTTTTTAGCTTCACGTTTATCATGCACATAGCAAGGTAGGTAAAGGGAACCTGGGAACCTAGTGATAAGTTCCCATTAAGACACTTTCAATTTTCTCTTACCAACAAATTGAGGCATTGCGTGTTTAGTGGCGGATCTCAACGCCGCGCTTAACTACAGCGGAATTGAAACCTGTCGCATTTAGAATCGCACGCTTTTACCTCTACACGATGATAGATCGGGACTGAATAGAACAAATATCTAAAAAAATAAATATAACCAGTGAGATGCCACGACTGCGATATATTAAAAAAAAAAAAAACTAATAGCAGTCGTGGGACTGCCGATAGAAGTGAAAACGGAACTATTAAGTTGAGAGTAATTAAAATTATATGCAAAAATTATATGATTTTTTTTATGTTTTATTTATTAGTTACATATGATGGGTTAAACAAATCATGAACAAAATATAAATACAAAGTGGTTGAATAAATAATTAATATACAATTATCTTAATTATACATAGTATTTATATTTACACGAATTTCAATGAATTCAAGTTTGAACATTATTTTCATTATTTACATCATTGTCGTGACTCACAAAATTATACTTATCCAAAAATCGTCCAACGCGCACATAATACAGTCAGAAATAGTCGATGTATTAGTGTATACGTGTACACAGGCTACTGCGCGTGCGCTAGTCTGGGTCTCCATAGCGATAGATATACTATTATCATTAGCATGTCGGTGACGCGTACCGAGGATTTTACCCTCTACCAAAACGCTCAACGCGCCTAAAGAAGTTTTCACTTCAAAAACATGGAAGAATTAAGAGGAATAATTGTTTTATAGGCTGGAATTATACTTTGAGGACATTTTTTTCAATTTCATAGTGTTCTAATGATATTTTATTTAATATGTAACTATTCAATCGATGGTCACGGGGCGATTAACTCCCTGGGAATGATTGAGATGATCAGCCATCTTAACACTAGACCCCCAGGCTCCCAAAATATACACCACTATGTGAGAAATACATCGTGAATTTAACAAAAAAGCGATATTTCTTTGTTAACTTTTTGCATATACTCCGCCATGTCTAACCGTTTCTTTTGACAAAAACGTAATTTTCTGATTTCATTCAAGAACTAACTTGGTCGTTTTCAAATGAAAATGACGACAACTTATCTTATTTCTGGTCTATTTATTTCACTATTCATAGAATCTCAAAACTTTTATTCGTGATTTATTGCCAGATACTTTGTACGAGGTGTATCATGGCGCAGTAATTACAAGCTGTATTGACTGTAAATAAAAAGGTTGTGGGTTTGATCCTACTCAGGGGAACGAAATGTTTAATATTTTGACGACCTGGCAGGTAAAGCGCGGTGTACAGTTCCGCCATTCACCACGCAAAGCTGCTAATGCTTTGTGCGAAGAAATGTGCGTACAGCGTGAAATAATCAAAAACTTTTAAAACTTAACGCCCAACTTTTGAGACATTGCGTGTCGAGCGGCGGAACGTGAACACCGCAAGTGAACACCGGAAGTGAACACCGCATATTATCTTGATTATTATTTATTAAGTTTTTTTACGATTCTATATTTTAATTAATTTAAATTTATACCACAATTTAAAAATATTCGTCGTCACTGGCGGAGATTAAATTGGTATTTTAGAAGGTGACATCTGGAGTCTGGAGCTTAATGAAGGAAAGCTTATTTACATATTTGTCTAATATTTAAAGGAAAATATTTCAAAAGGTTTTACGTGAAATTTTACGTTATGTATAAAAATATTATGCCTGACATATATTATGTATTTAAATCATTTTAAAAATTTACTTATTAAAATTTATTATTTTGAGGTATTTTTTTTTTCTCTTTGAGAAAATCACTTCAATAGTTAGGATACATATATATGTATGCATTTATTCAATAGTTACGATTTAAATCATTATAGATATAATTATTATAAATCAACAATATTTTTTACGCTGTATACCGCACTCGGCAGGGTAGGCAAAGGGAACTTGGGAACCTAGTGTTAGGACACTCCGATTTATTACTGGTATTGCGTATAGAAATTTCCTCTAAGGAATCGAACCCACAACCAGTCGTGTTTACAGAAAAAAAACTCATAACATTAATAATATTAATCAGTAGATTTCTCATAAATAAAGCAACAGAAACATATTTAATTAATTCTTAACTTTAGCCCAAGTTTTTGGCGACACAAATTTATGAAAGTAGACGCTTGACTTTGTGAAGTTCAACTTACTTAATTAGTTGAAATATTTTTGTAAAATGAGAATGGAACGGAGTGCCTTAACACTAGGTTCCCAAGTTCCCTCTGTCTACCTTACCATGCGCGGGATACAGCGTGAAGCTGAGATGAGATAATTCTGTAAAAAATATTTACGTAGATATTTTTTTAACTTACTTATAGAAATGTTGATTAGTTTAAAAAACGTAGCAGTTTATATTTTTTTTCATCGCACTGGTAATAAAACAGAGGGCGGCGTTAAGTACTGCTACACAGAACACAGTGCTTTCAGAATTCGATGGAAAGTGGGAAAGAGAATGTCGTGATGGTAATGGAATGTTTTAACACTGGGTTCCTCAGGTTCCCCATGTGAAGAACATTTATATTCTAAAAACCAATACATACTAAAAGAGAGTATTTAAATTGAATTAAAATTTGTACTCACGACAACCGTATCAAGTTAAGTAATACTCGTACGAACGCTATGATATTTTTTTTGATCGTATTTCTTCTATAATTAAACCTTTATAAAGAACTTTGCTAAAATGTTAGAAAAAAAGTAGTATATTTCTTTAATTATAACTTTTCATCTGCACTCACACGTTAAAATTATTATACTTAATATTTTAAACGCCCCTTCATTAATATTTAAAGTTGACGTTTGACCCGGTGACTTTTGACCTGGTTAAGTTACGCTTATTGCCTTTTAATGGCTTCCTTTGAAAATACTGACCGAGTTTATAAACTCATAGTTTATTTGGTCCTTTGCGGATTGAAATATGTGCCATATTTATATAATGTTCAATTTTATATTTGTACTAGCGATCTGCCTGCGGCTTCGCCTGCATGAATCACACAATTTACTTTGTTTTTCTAATATATGTTATCACCTTCAAGATAATATCTGATACATTGATAATTAAAATTTTAACTAAATTAAAATATCATGTACTAATTTTGTCGAACTAAAATAATAAATATTTCAATTGAAAATATTAAATATTTCAATCGTCGACTGGGGATTGAACTTAGAACCTGTCGGTTACAGTCACACGCTTGTGCCGCTGCGCCACGACAGGCCTCAAAAAATAGCCATAAACTTATATAAAAAAGTACTACTATATTTCTAAGTAAATTGGCCTTATTAAGTTATCTATACGCGTTCGTGTTGAGTGCCTACAACTTTTTGTATGAAACAAATACGGCACGCAACACACATACACACACATACATTTATATATACATATATGTATAAAGAAAGATGAGGCCTGTCGTGGCGCAGCGGCACAAAGGTGTGACGGTAAACGACAGGTTGTGGGTTGGATCTCCACTCCAGTAAATGAAATATTGTATATTTTCAAATTAAATATTTGAGGCCTGTCGTGGCGCAGCGGCACAAGAGTGTAACTGTAACGGACAGGTTCTGGGTTCGATTCCCAGTCGAGGAAATTAAATATTTAATATTTTCAATTTGAATATTTAATGTTTCATTTCTTCGCTCTGGTAATAAGGCAAAGCGCGGCGTTGAGTTCCGCCACTCAACACGCAATGCCTCAAATTTCGGCGGAAAGTGGGGAACGGAAGCGGAACGGAGTGTCATAACACTAGGTTTCACTTCCGTTCCCTCTGCCTACCCTGCCTAGTGCGGGATACAGCGTGAAGCTGAAAAAAAAATATTTAATGTTTTCATTTCTGCGCTCTGGAACAAGGCAAAACGCGGCGTTGAATTCCGCCCCCAACTCACAATGCCTCAAAGTAGGTGGAAAGTGGGGAACGGAAGTAGAACCGGAGTGTTTTAACACTAGGTTTCCAAGTTCCCTATGCTTACCCTGCCATGTGCGGAATACAGCCTGAAGGTGTCGCTCCACTACGCCTTAGTTAATTTCATATAGACTTGAAACTAAATTATAACTGTAATATAAATTTGGTATTTATATTATTTTTTAATATAAATAAACATATTACTTTTACAAAAAATATTTACGAAAAATAACCTATTTTTTTTAGTGACCAATATACTACACACAAACATATATACCTACAGTGAACGAGAAAAGTTCAGAAAAGCTTTACTTATTCGAGCTTTCCTCAACATTTCAGCGAAGTTATTAAAAATTAAACGAACATATGTGAATGTATGTAACTCTACTACAATAGTGGAAACAAAAGGCCAGGGCGAGAGTAATTAAAACTTGGGATTCATTGTAAATTACGTATTAATAATTTTCTGAAGCTGTAACATTAAAAATGCTACTTTTATATTGTGGCAGGAACTGTAAAGGCGATAATTACGGGTTCGAAACCCGCTTAGTTAAAACCAGTTGCAGCGTTTAATTCCACGATTAATCACATAATGTCTCGAATATAAGCAAGAAATTACCCTTAGCCTGATATAGTGGTGAAACCGTCCCTACGCTCTAGTAAGAAGATAGAGCTTGGCGCGGCGTTGAGTTTCGCCATTCAACCTAATGTATTGGATAATCGGAGTACTAGAATATCTGTGCTAAAATTATAATTTAAGTAATATAAATTGAAAAATAAAAAATGCAAAACTTTTTAAAAATAAGCATTAATTTAGGAAAAAATCTAACCAACCTTGTATAACGAAGCGTTTAAACAGAACAACACGTAGCGACTACTGAACAATGTACGCTCTTGACCTCACCCATTCATCTCACTGCGAACTAGAAATAAGCTTTTAGGTCTCACCAAAGATATCTTTGGAACTTTAAATATCTTCTTTTTAACTATTCCTCATTATTATATGAAATAAAACAGAGTGTTCACACTCTCTTTTTTTCATATTCTCATTAATAATCACAAATAAGAAACTCAGACAAGGGTTAGATTGATATCGGAGAAATATTTTTAAATTCTTCTTTTAGGGGAAGGGAACCTATTATTAAAACTCTCTGTCAAGGTTTTAATGTCCTCAAAAATTAAGGTTATCAGTTATTATTTACGTTTCATCCAAGAAAAATAGAACCATTAACCTGTAAATAGATGTTTCAACACTCAAACCGATACCACTTATAGCTTAAAATCTAATTTCTAAAAGTCCATACAAAGCTTTTTTCTTAGCATCCCAAAAGGGATTCGCAAATAAGCTTTAATAATTCTACTTAAGGATAAAAAAGCCTGGGTATTCTGTGAAAAATTCTTATGAAAACACGTTAAAAATGCCACGAACCCTAATGCCGTATAAATATAATAGTACTTTGAGGCAATATCGCTGGTTGAACCAGGAAAACAATCCTCGAGGGACAGGAAGTAATATGAGAAAGAGCACATACATACATAATAATTCACAGTATTTTGACCATACAATACGTATTGTTATATATATGAATACTAAGATATCAGAAAACCAAATATTAAAATAATCTTGAGGCGTGTCTTGATACTAGGTATAAAATTTTAAAAAAACGAATATATGTTGGTAATTTTTATGTTCGTTTGATTCAAAAATGCTTGCAAAAGTTTATTTGAATAAATAATGATTTTATATTACTTTCGTTTTGAAAACAATATGTATACCTACATTGAAATAAAAGAAATACATTGTTAAAAACTATTGTATTATATAGATATAATTGTAATGACGGTATAAATAAAATAGTACTCTGTAGCAATATTGCTACTGGGAAAACTTTCCTCACGGGAACGGAAGCAATAAAGGAGATTGAACACACAATGCCTAGCGCCTCTACAAAATACATAGAATCGTGAGCGTAGAGCTGCTATTGTGAAAATATTTATTATTATTTCAGATTATTTTTTGCACGGTGTTAAGTTCCGCACCTCAACACGTAATGCCTAAACTTCGGTGAAAAGTAGGGAACGGAACTATCCTTCTATGGAGTGCCCTAGGTTCCCAAGTTCCCTCTGCGTACCCTACGGAATACAGCGTAATAAACTTAAACTTAAACTCGTAAAGTAAACTTGTGCTTTTAAACAAGTTTACTTTACGAGATAGGCAGATTGAGCTTAGTATATAATAATGTATAAGGTTGTGGGTTGCCCCATTCAAGGAAATAGAATGTTAAATATTTTCGTATCTTCGCTTTACTAATGAGACAAAGCGCGGCGTTCAGTTACGCAATACCTCGTTCGGTGGGAAGTGACAAACGGAGGTATCTTAACAGGGATAGTCTGTCTTAACGCTGGATTCCAAAGTTTCCTCTGCCAATCCTGCCATGAGCAGAATACAAGAGCTGCGGGATATATAAAGTTGACTAAATATATTTTATTTCTTATATAATGACAGATTTTATATATTCAATGTTATTATTAATATAGTTTTTCTTTTGTTCTAGGACTCCTATCATGGGATTCAGGCGAGCATCAGGTCGATCTGGAGAAGGAACTGGCTACCCTCACGGCCCAGGCACCCGAGGGGGAGGAAGCCAGATACGGTTGGTACCTTTTGAAGATTATTTTTTTTAGTTATGTAATAACTCCAGAAATCGGCGGAAATTGGAAAATGGAAGTGTTTAAACGGAAACGGATGGTGTGTTAACAATATGTTCCCAGATTTCTTCTGAATCTTCTGCCATATACGGCATTCAGAATGAAGCTAAAAAATTCAAGGTCATAAAAATCCAATTAATCTAAGCTTGTCTTAATTGATTTAATCTGAGCGCTGACAGTTATTTATTATATTACTTCTCACTATAATTGTTTTATAAAAAGCTTTCCTATCGTATTGGGTATAGAGATTTTAAATAAGGATGTTTGTTGATCTTTCACGCAATAACTTCTGAACGGATTTTGATGAAACTTTAAAGTTATGTAGCTCATAAAAACATATTATATAGATATTTTGTATAATTTAATGTTAGCCTACAGTAATAAGAAAAATGTTTTGAGGCCGGCATTGAGGCCTACAATATTAAAATTATTTTTTTTGAGGCCTTTCGTTCGACTGTTAATTCGACAAGTTGTGGGATCGATCTCCCATTCGAGGAAATATTTTCGTTATATTGCTTTGGTAGCAAGGCAAGGCGGCGTTATGCTCCGCCCTTCAACACACAATGCCTCAAATTTGGCGGCTCAAGTAGGAAACGGAAGTGACTTAATGGGAACAGAATATCTTAACACTAGGTTCCCAAGTTCACTCCGTCTACCGTCCTATGTGCAGAAACAAAAAGATTAAGGCACGTCAGTCGCTGTTTACTAAAAATTATAGAATCAAATATATATAATCCGATTCTTCTTGTCAGATAAAGTTTACTTAGTAATATTTCAAGATTTCACGCCCACAATTTTCCGCTGAACTTGCGTTTCTTTTAGCAAATGAAAAAAGTTAGTAATAATTTATGTCCAAAACGTGGTTGGGTGTGTGGTTTTCATACATCACGGTAATTCGTTAAAAATGTATATAATAAAGATCTTTGTGGCTCAGTTGTCATAAGTATATTAATGATTTTCTGTTATAATAAGACTTCGACATAAAAAGAAAGTTGTTAAGTAAGCGTGTATCTGTGTGTTCATCTGTTTGTTGGTTGAATTTTATAAAAATCGAATGCTCAGTTTTCAAACTACAAGCACATTGTCAAGATAAGGTAGCGATTTTTTGAGTCAAATATTCATTAAAATTACTAAGTTTTCTACCAAATATAAAGAAGACCAAATATTAATATGGCGGAATAAATATATAAATATATAGTATAATATAAATATATAGTTTTAAAGGCTAGAGCTGAGTTTTACTTCAACAATAGTATAAATGTCTTAATAGTTAATTAAATGGCTCAGGACACTCCTTTTCCACTTTCTATTTATTATTTGAGCCCTTTCACGTTGAGTGGCGTAACTCAACGCTGCAATCGATACTGTTAGCTGGATTCCCATTTTGGGGTACCATCCCTCGATTTTGAAACTTCACATTTATATTTTCCTCTTTATATCATATTGGACTATTAAAGTTACACAAGTGCAAATATATTTGATAAATGATTACTTGATAACGGAATATTACCAAACGGAATGGCGTATATTGTTACGATAACAGTCGCTAGCAGAATTATGAAGTAAAAAGATATATTATAATATATGTCTTTATCTTGCAAGACAATCTATTATATGGAATATGGAATATATAATATCGAAAGTGGGGATCGGAGAGGAGTGTTCTTAACATTAGGTTCCCAAGTTCCCACTGTACCCCTTTTTATTATAATTATTTTCAGCGTGAAACTGAAAATAATAATAAAAGACCTAAAGAATAATCAACGGCAACGGATGGTCATGCATGACAATAAGTTCCGCCATTTAACATGCAATATATTTAAAATCAGTTGAGAAGTGGTTTGAACCACTTATTTTATATTTCTATGGAGTTTAGATTTCCTAGAAGTCTAAAAAAAACAATCTAAACCAAACTATAGACAATTACTATCTAATACTTCCCCGAGGCTTTCAAAACCCATTCAATATTCTGAACAGTTATTGGAATCCATCAAACGTGTAAGCCATTCCATTAATTTGCAGTTTCATAACATTTATATTTGGCTCTGTTCCAATAGAACAGTGAAATATACGCGCTATCTCAATTTCTAGATGAATGACTTTCACAAACATAAATTCATTTAACATTAGTTGGATTGCTTTAATAGGCAGATATATAAAAAAGGAACCTAGGAACCTAGTGTTAGAATATTCCTCTTTCTTTAACGTCCGTTCTTCACTCACTCAGTTTTGAGTGGCTGAGCTTAACCCCGCAAAATAATAATAATCATTTATATTTATATGGTAATAAGGCAAAGCGCGGCGTTGAGTTCCGCCACTCAACACGCAATGCCTCAAATTCGGCGGAAAGTGGGTAACGGAAGTGGAACGGAGTGTCTTCATACTAGGTTCCCGGGTTCCCTCTGCCTACCCTGCTTCGTGCGGGATACAGCGTAAAGCTGAGAGGGAATATGTATGTCACATGCATGTAGCAACTATACTGAATCGGTTGGATAGTTACGCATACATAAAAAACTTTCTCATTTCTTTATAAAAAGGTCTAAAATTAGCTCCAGAATAAAAATTTAAATGTACGTTATGCAAATAAACCTAAATTTCGCTTCTGAAACAGTACGAAAATAGTAAAAGTTTTTGCTCAGAACAATACACTGTCGAGCATCACCGAAACACTTTTACGCAATTTCCGCTTAAAAAATGCTCAAAAAAAAATTGTAGCGAAAAATGCTGGAAACTTACGTGAGTATGAAATTTAAATGATGCAGGGATTTTTTACATGTTTTGCTTTTTAACTTTCATTTGAGAATGTTGTTTTTTTGAATTAAGTTTACGTGGTGTTGTTTAGCGGAACTCAACGCCGTTCTCAATGTAACGAATATCACTGAAAATTAAATATTCTTCCTACCAGGATTTTGAACTCGCATTAACATTTTAAGTTCTACCCGTCCGTCTACCGGTCTACCCGTGATCACGGACTACTGTAAAGTGTTCGAAACGTCGGGTTTCCCAAAAATGTTTACCATTCAATATACGCGATTAATCCGTTTAATAGTGTTTCATTTAAAATGTGTAACAATCGCGAAAATCAAAGACAATTTTAAAATGTACATTAATTTAACAACAATTTAAACTAACAATTTATGATTGCTTATATTTTTAGCAATAATTATATTTTTTTTACCTTCACGTTGATTCCAAAGCAGAGTATGAAAAGGGTACCTAGTGTTAAGACACTCCGTTCCACGTAAAACACTTTCGTTTTCTAATTTTTCCGTCAAATTTAGGCCTTGCGTGTTGAAAAAGCCGTAAAATATTACTTTCATTTCTAAGCTAAATTTATCATATTTTACTCCCAGTAAGAACTGGCGTTAAAGTAATTTCGTATTCAGATCCACAGCCTGTTAATATAAAGTAGAATCTTTTGCTCTAAGAATAATAAAAGATAAGAAAAAGTTTATATCTGAACCAGAATTTCTTCAAAAGTAAGAAAGATAACGCTATCTTTCTTACTTTAACTTTTGTTTTCAAAAATATAAAGTTATATATTTGAAGCCTGTCGTGGCGCATCGGCACAAGTTTCTGCGTTCGATCCCCAGTCGAGGAAATGAAATATTTAATATTTTCAATTTAAATATTTATTATTTCATTTCTTCGCTCTGGTAATAAGGCAAATCGCGGCGTCGAGTTCCGCCACTCTACACGCAATGCCTCAAATTCGGTGGAAAGTGGGGAACAGAAGTGAAACGGAGTGTCTTCATTTTCATATTAAATTTAAAAAAAAATTTTTTATAATTAAAATAAAAGTACCAAAAAAATCTGTACCTCGTCTTGCCAAAGTGTACGAGTACCTCCGAAGCCTCTAATCCGATTAACACAAAATATACATAGCTAAGAATCACCGCAAAGGAACAAAGCTCTCAAATGAAACCTTATTCAGGTTCAACATTTCAGGAGCCACAGCCAAATAAATATACAGACCCCATATCGTTTTGTAGATTGACAAAAGAAACCAAAATATTTTACCCGAGGCCTGTCTTGGCGCAGTGGCACTAGCGTGTGGCTGTAAAACGATAGTTTGTGGGTTCGATCCCCAGTTAAATAAAATAATTAAATGTTTCATATTTTCATTTACTTGCTTTGGGATCAAGGCAAAGCGCGGCGTTGAGTTCCGCCACTTACGGAAGTGGAACGGAGTGTCTTAACAGTAGGTTCCCAAGTTCCCTCTGCCTACCCTGCCATATGCGGGATACAATGTGAAGCTGAGTGAGAGATATCTTACCATAATCACATACAAATGTTACAAGTCGAACAAAGACGTAAAAACCGATAACGGCACGTCGACTATTCATTTCATTCTGGTGGCTGTTTTCAAGAGCCTTTAATACGATCTACCATGATTTTGTATAGACGTGAATGAGCTTAGATTATCTGAACGCGTTGGAAACTTTTTCCATTCTATTTCAATACACATTGTTTAAAAGTGATTTATTTCACTTGATACATTTTAAACGATATTTTTTTAACTTAATATTTAATTCAGGTATTTAAGTTATTTAATTCAATTTTTTATCTCTTGTGAGATAGCCAAAGAGAATGGAGTGTTACGGTCTTTGCATACCTCTTTCGCCTCGTTCACTTATCTCGACCTCTTTATATATACTTACCGAGGGGTCCTAGTGTTTATTACGTGACTTTCCTTTCTTGGTACAAACATGGTGTTCAGTTCCATTATTACTATCGAAGTAACACCCTGCCATTTTTATCAATAATTCTTGGATCTCTCTAGATAAGACGGTGGGCTGGAGATATTTCTACGTTTTGTCTACCAAAAAAATACCAATAATATATGTTACTAAAATAAATAATTCTATATAATAGCATAGTTTACATATTTTAAAATACCTTGGTGGCACAGTAGCACAAACGTTTGACTTTAAATGTGACGGTCGTGTGTACGATTCCCGCTGTGAAGAATGAAGTACTAAAATATTTCTAAGTGACTCTTGTCACAAACGTGGTGTTCAGTTCAGTTCGGTTAAGCTCCTTCACTTAACACGCATATCTCTATAATTAGACAGTGTGAAGGTAACGGAGTGTTTTTACACTCTATATTTCCAGCTTTATACAACGATAAAATGAAGAAAAGAAAAAATATATAACTCAATATTATATTTCATATTCAAGAGCTACAAGCTCAGAAAGCTCGTTAAAGTTTAATCTGTTGTTTCTCTTTAAGTAGTGCCTTTGTGGGGCTTAGCTGGCATAATTCACTTATCGTCGTAATTTCTACTAGAATTAAACTTATACATTAGGTACTTATTGCTTTAACGTCTTATTTACTTATAACAATAGCTTATTAAGCCTGAGATAGGTTGTGGATTCGATACCCTCTGGTAACAATTCAAAGCGCGGCGTTGAGCGCCACCTATCACGACGTAATGTCTTAAATTCGGCGGAAAATGGGAAATCAGAACAGAGTGTTTTAACAGATGCCATGTACAGGAAAAGAAAAAAATAATAGCTTCTTATCAAAAAATGTAAATAATTAATTTTCTTTAGTTGTATTCGAACACTGAATTTAAAAATATTAAATATTTTATTTCTTCGAGTGGGGATCGAACCCACAACCTGTCGTTTACAGTCACACGCTTGTGCCGTTGCGCCACGACAGGCCTCGTTACTTGTACAGTAAAGTATAAAAAATATAATTTACTTTAAAAGTATAATTATAAAGGGGCAAGAGATAAAAAGCCTTTTGTGAGAAGCCAGATTTTTGTATCTACAATTCATTATGAAAGACCTCTAGGTGTTATTTAAACTCGGCTTAAACCGCTTGAAAAGACTTACTCTTCAAATTAGCGTTTTTAAGATTTATGGTACAGATAATTTAAATATTTCTTATTACGAATTATTTCAAATTTGCATCCGTTTTGGTAATCATAGCAGAGTAGACGGAGAGAAATAAAGAGAGAGTAAAGACACTCCGTTTCCATATTCCGTCTAACTTTCAAGACATTGAACGGTGAAAACTCCTTGTCTACCAGAGTGCTCCGAATTGGGGTCATAATATTTATATAAACCATTCACGATGTATCCCGCACATGGCAGGGTAGGCAGAGGGAACTTGGGAACCTAGTGTTAAGACACTCCGTTCCACTTCCGTTGCCCACTTTCCGCCGACATTGAGGCATTGTGTGTTTTCCTTGTACCAGAGCGAAGAAATTATAACATTAAATATTTAAATTGAAAATATTCAATATTTAATTTCTTCGAGTGGGGATCGAACCCACAACCTGTCAATTATAGTCACATGCTTGTGCCGCTGCGACAGGCCAATAACATTACCCATAATAAACACTATCTTGTCATTTCTCACTGAAAAAGTCTATATATTTCATCTTAAAACAACCATTACGCGATATAATGTTAGGGAAAATTCATATTACCAACATTCCGCTCAGCTGAGTGTGATAGAGATAAACGGTTCAATTTTGGGCGTGGCGGCGGCCATTAGTTTTGTTTACACGACAAGTTCAAGGGCGATGTTGGGGCTTGAATTTTCTATTATATAAAGCTTTTTCTTCTAAGGGTTTGACCTTTCGTGCGAAAATCTTTGATGATAAGAAAAATGTTCGTGTTATAAAAAAAAGGACTTTTGTTGAGGCTTCGCCAGTTTTATTGATGGACATGTTAAAGAGTGTATGTTTATGGTAACTATGATCGCGGTGGTAGTAAGTTATAATATATAGGCTTACTTAACATTTTTTTTTCAATTCAATTCAGTAGTTCCGGAGATTAATAAGTTCAACCAAAGGACCTGTTCAGCTTTCTAATATTACGGATTTTCGCAATCATTTATATATATTTCGATTTAAAATTTTTCAGTATTTAGCATTTCTATTTCTATGCTATGGTAACAAGACAAAGCGCAGTATTTGAGTACCACCACCTAACATTTAACGCCCCATTTTGGAGTAGTAAGCGAGAAATGGGTGGGTTTTAATGGGAACGAAATGTCTTAACTCTAGGCTCCGACGCAGAAATACAGTAAAAGGTCAAAATAATTTGCTTATTTTGTTTAAATAACTTTAACTTTATCATTAAATTAAAAAACTTTGTTACAGGCGAAAGATTGATCCAGTATGCTTCAGAGAATCTCGTGACAGAAATCCTGATTCACCCACAGATGAACACGCTGATGCAATGTATGAGGAACTTGCTCAGCTCGTTCACAAGGCATAGACACCTTGTGCACGCCGGATATACTTTTGCCGGAAACGGCTCCTGGATTATGCAAGTAAGTGAAATTGTGATAAAAAAGTATAAATTTAATACTCAGCTTCACGCTGTATCCCGCACATGGAAGGGTAGGCTGAGGGAACTTGGGAAGTGTTAAGACACTCCGTTCCACTTCCGTTCCCCATTTTACCGCTGAATTTTGAGGTATAGCGTGTTGAGCCACCTTTTACCTTGTATCACAGCGAAAAAATTAACAAATTAAATATTTAAATTGAAAATATTAAATTTATTATTTCCTCGAGTAGGGATCGAACCCACAACCCATTGGTTACAGTCACACGTTTGTGCCGCTGCGCCACGACAGGCCTCGTGGTAAATTTAATATATATATATGGATGTACATACTTTTAACTGTAACTAATGTTATTCAAGATTTATGGGTGTGGTATTAATAATTTAGCACCATAAAGCACCTTCACGAAAAACTAAATCATTTTTTAATTGGTACAAGTAAGAGAATTAGTTTATGTTTTTACAAAATATTAAAATTAAATAGCTATGTATTTTAATTGAAAATTCATATCAATTCCACAAATAAATACAATTTATGTGTTTAAAAAAATAATACCCTGAATAAAAGTGTTCTATGATTTAAATTTCCATCATACGAAAATCATATACTTTGTACATTTTTTTGCCAACGCTACGCGAGCGCTACGCCAGCGCTTAATTTCCGCTTCACTTCAACTCGACATTAACAGATTGATATTAAATGACATTGATTTATCCGGGAAATGCGCTTTGACGTGCAGTGTTTACCGTGTAACATTTTCTCGCGCTTTCATTTTACTTTTTTTCATATAACTTCACTCTCTTTCCCGCGTTTTAAGGTAGGCAATGCACTCCGGTCTTCATTTTTCATTCCAATACGTGATATTACGTATATAGAAGCAGAACTTTGTTTCGCAAGAATGGTGAAATAAAGGAAGGAAATGAAAATATGAAATAATTCATTTCCAAATATGAATATCAAAAAACTGTAGCGTATACCTACAGCCGCACACTCTCCTCTACTTCCATTTAAAATTACAAACAGAAAAGATTCTTAGATGATTTCGGTACTATTCTTGAAAGCTTAGCACCCTCTTTACCATAATTTGTTGTCTAACCTTAAAGGAATATTACAGGATTTTCCCGTATCCTTGGTCCCTTTTTATTTGCATTACATTTGTATCTTCGTTGTGTTTTTTTTTTCTAAAATAAATATAATTTAGAATGAATTTATTTCACTATCTAATTAAGGAATTAGAATTTAAATTAAATATCAAAATCAAATAAATCTAAAATGTTGAAAAACGCTACGTTAGTAATGTCACACCAATTTAAAAAAAAATAGAAGCAATTCAGTCGTGGCGTGGGAAATGAATAATTTTCATTCAGAGCGAATGGTGATAAGAGAAAACGCGGCTTTGAGTCCTGTTGTTGACTAATATGCAGTACTGAAAATAGAGAGAATTTTATATCAATATTGCATCTGTTAACTTGCTCTATGTGGGATACAGCATGAAACGAAGAAAAGAGTACAAAAATTACTTAAAATTTTCGAGTAACTAAAAGTTTTTGGGCTGAAACATTCCATTTCTCCTACACCTCTATGTACCTTTAAATTATATCATAAATGTTCCCGTTCCATTATCATTCCGTGATGTTATCTTCATATCTTACAAAATTACTTGTTTCATTTATTCATTTTTTTTTTTTTTTTTTCATCTTTACGCTGTATCCCGCACTAGGCAGGGTAGGCAGAGGGAACGGAAGTGAAACCTAGTGTTAAGACACTCCGTTCCACTTCCGTTCCCCACTTTCCGCCGAATTTGAGGCATTGCGTGTTGAGTGGCGGAACTCAACGCCGCGCTTTGCCTTATTACCAGAGCGAAGAAATGAAATATTAAATATTTAAATTGAAAATAAAATATTTAAATATTAAATATTTCATTTCCTCGACTGGGGATCGAACCCAGAACCTGTCGGTTACAGTCACACTCTTGTGCCGCTGCGCCACGACAGGCCTCTTTCATTTATTCAGTGTTTAATATATATTTTTTCTTATGTTATATAAATGCAATTGTACGTGTAAAAGAAAATACTGATAAAAGGTTTTAATTATTTTTAGCGCGTAAGAGAAACGAGCTGATAATCCTTATTTGAACAGATTCCTTTTAAATAAACTTGTTGTACTGTTCCACTAACAAATAGTTTTGTATTACTTCGCTCGCTCCTTAGAAGTAAGCGAATTAGTTTCTTCTTTTTCTGCTAGTACGGTTCCGTTCAATTATTATTGGTGAAAACAAGTAAACTATATAGCAACTCTTGTGAGCTTACAATAATGCAGTCCTTAAAGGACCCACATGGTTCGCGGTGTACAGTGGTCCTTAACATCCCCTCGAGTAAAGATACTAATCTAATGCTTTTGAAATATATAGAAATGGCAATTTAATATTTAGTGACTAAATATTAACGTACGTATTGAAAGGCAGGGTTCAATATTGCCTTTTGTTTTATGAGAACTCGTCGTGACGGTTTTAAATAATGTACTACTTATTAACTTACTTACTTAGCTTCACGCTATATCCCTAGCGGGATAGGCAGAGAGAACGGAGCGCCAAACGATGCAGTATCAGCATACCTCTTTCGCCTCGTCCACTGTCATCAACCTCTTCATACATGCCCTCCTTGAGTTCTTCTTGGGTGACCTTGTGTTTTTCACGTGATCCTTCTGCAATATCGTAAATACTGCATTTTCGAAGGTCATCCCAGATCTCCTCCTTCTCTTACCACTCACTTTCAATATGTTTAAATCTGAATAATATATGAAGAAAAAACAACTATTACTAACTTAAGTTCTTCTTTACAGGATGGGACATTCTCCCTCGCGGACTTTACTGATGCTTACCAAGAGAACGAAGTGCAGCGCGTCATACGCGCCTATGAGAATTCTATTTCCATTGATATTCACTGCTCGACCGGCGGCGGGGAATGGCAGAAGCTGCCCGATATGCCGTTCGTCAAGCATTGCAAGATTAGGATCAACCCCACGGACATACTCGACTCTGGCTCTCAAGCCATCAAGGACTTTACCAGTAAGTACTTAGATAGTTCTAGAGAAATATCTTCCCTTGATTGGTCAGATAATGACAGTAGCAAAGTTTAAACAAGTGAAATAATTCTTGGATTTATATATTTTGAATTTTTAATTTTGTAAATTATATATATTTGTTCCTTGTAATTTTTAAGACGTGGATTCTGGAAACCAGTTGTAACTAGCAGTTTTGTTTGCATTGACTTTAAGTTATAAAAAGGTAAATTCCACGATTCCTTTAGAATTTCAAAAAATCTTATCCAAATACACTCCTTAAACCATCACATTTTTTACTTTTTAATTTCACTACTATATTTGAAGTATAAAATGTTATTGACATAATAAGAAGAGGTAAATAGAAGATAAAGAAGGAAACAATAAAGTCATAGCACAGGAGCACAAGCGAAACTGTAACCACAACAGGTTGTGGGCTCGACGCTCTACTAACGAGGTAAAACGCGGCGTTAGGTTCCGGAATTCTAAAAATATAAAAGTCAAAAATAAAGATAATTATATAACAATATATTTAAAAAAAGTAATCGTTCGAAAGAACTATAAAAGAGTCAGTAACAAAGAAAAGTATATCAAAATTAGTAGACACCAAACATCGAGTCAGTCAATTGAATTGAAATCAACGCTATTTAATTATGAGCAAAACGAACACGGCTTGTTAGATTTGGTCGTAGGAGAGCAAAAACAGAAGAGCGCTTTGACAGGAGAATTTATCGCCGCTTTTGATGTCCTGAAATAGTTTTTGTGAATCTGAATTTGGTTTAAAAACGAAATATATAGTTAAGTTATTTTTCAAAACCTATTATTTTTTTTAGTCAAATAAGATGTTATCCTGCTAATATAATAAATGTGAAAATATGTGATGAAAGTATGTGAAAGTATGTGAGGGATGTTTGTACTGCTTTCACGGAAAAACGACTGGACGGATTTTGATCAAACTTTACTATAATATAGCTAATAGATCAGACTAACAGAAGCTATGATTTATTTAAAATCTAATATTTTTTTCTTTACTATCACAATAAATTTAAGATTTTTTGTTTATTAAGTAATAATTATATAAAAATCAGCTTCACGCTGTATCCCGCACGAGGCAGGGTAGGCAAAGTTAACCTGGGAACTTAGTGCTAAGACATTCTGTTCCACTTCCGTTCCGCACTTTTCGCCAAATTTGAGGCATTGCGTGCTGAGTGGCGGAACTCAACGCCGCACTTTGCCTTATTACCAGAGCAAAGAAATGAAACATTAAATATTTAAATTGAAAATATTATATATTTCATTTCCTCGAATGAGGATCGAACCTAGAACGTGTCGGCTACAGTCACACGCTTGTGTCGCTGCGCCACGACAGGCCTCAGGGATAATAATTTATAACTTATTTTCTGCATTTAGACAATAAAAACATCTTGTTACGGTTTACGGTTATGAAGAACATAAATATCTTGTTACGATTTGAACAATCTTTAACTTTGCAGATATTACTAACCTTAAAATCAAACTTGTATTTCACCCTCAGATTTCTATTCCAAGCGCTGAATCAAAGCAGTGACTTCTAAAGTAAAGCCACCCATCATTTCCATCCATTGTTTGTGTCTGCTTTGCATATGAATACAGCAATTTACTTTGAAGCGACGCGACGGCTTGCAATTTCAATATAGGACTGAGGACGCTATTTTGACAACTTTGTTCGAGAGAAACTAATTTTGAGACACTTCGCTCTTCAATTTGATAGATGATATTGATAGATCGCGGAACTGAACGCCGCGTTTTGCCTAACCGATTTACATGCATTTACACAATACAACCTACCGAATGTGCTGTAAAACTTTGTGACGCTGCACCATAGTGATGACTATGAAGAGTTTCTTTGGTTGTACGTAGATATCTCAGGGATTTCTTAAAAAATCCGTTTAATGAGGAAGAAGTTTTTTTTGTCGATATATAGCAATGTACATTCGTTTAGAGTTGCTTTAAGCATTAAATTGTGTCATGTGTCATGTGCCACGTGTCATGCACAATTCCTATTTATTTAACCACGCGTGATAATGATGAATGTTGCAAGCTGGTACACTTCTATAGACTAATGAGACCGCTTCTAAAACTTCTGTAGATGAAAACACAAAATTAACTCAAAGACGAAATTCAAGGTTTGTCATACTTGCTTGTTATAAAGCCAAGTTATACAATGTGTATGGAGGTAATAAAAGATGACTTTGGGCGCTCACATTTCAAATGTTTGTTAGCTAAGGCACGTGGGTTAAATTAAATAATTGTAATATACATTGAATTTCATTAAATTGTATACGTTTATCAAAAATATTGTACCGAGAAATAGGTCTTCGTAAATGCCTTTTATAAATCCACATTGATGATACTGTTGAAAAAAAAAAAAAGATTACTAAGAAAATAAATTCTTAAGCCTGATTTAAAGAGACTCAACATTTAATTCTCTAAGTAATTTATATGGAAATAAAGATAAAATGGAAGATGAGAAGGATTAGAACAATTCAGCGCCGTTTAACATCCATTATTTATACTCTTTGTAAACGTTTCAAATTAATTTTAACACCGACGCAAAATAATATAACAATTTTAATGTAGCTTGATGAGAAGGTATTGCTCATTGTTAAACGTTTGAATGGTAAATAAGAATCGCAGGTTCAGATCTCGGGTTGGTCAAGTATTTATACGTAATCTAAATAAGAATTATTCTCTTTTTCTCGCTTTGGTAAGATAGTACGGCGTTGAGTTCCGCCATTCAAGACGTAATTGAGGCGGAAAGGGAAGAACAAAATTTCTTGACATTAGATTTTTTCTAATAAACTAATTTCTGTCAAGTTACAAAGAATATAAATACTATTAACATAAAAAAATATTTAAAAATATTTGCTTCACGTCTTTTCCCATCTAGTAGAATGGACAGCGGGCGAAATTTAACGCCACTGTATGTACAGCTGGAAAATGCTAAAAAAAAAAACATCGTACCCCAACTAGGAATTGAACCCAACCACAACATCTATAATTAAGGGAAATAGTATTTGTATATACAAGTTTGAAGGACAAAGCTATTAACACTCAGCTTCACGCTGTATCCCGCACGTGACAGGGTAGGTAGAGGGAACTTGGGAACCTAGTGTTAAGACACTCCGTTCCACTTCCGTTCCTCATAAAGTTATTAACGAGCTCTATAATACAAATTTCATGCAATAAGAAACTTCGAAGCAACTATTCTATTGTGAGACGTCACTTACATACCCGCGCCCGCACGTGGAATTACGAATTCCGTTAATTTGTCGTGCTCCGAGCAAGTTGGTCTGTGCCTCAAGCGATACAGGGCAAGTCATAGGCGATAGCGATTTATTTAATTGTATTTATATTTTTTGCAATTGCTATGTATCTGTGACTTTTTATGAATGTTCTTTATACTATTTTTTTATATTCAAGAAGAAAAAGAATGTACGTAAGGAATGGATTGTGATGACACCAGCTTATCGTGGTGTAGAGGCACAAGTGTGTGAAAACGTGACAGAGTGTGAATTAGATTCCTATCTAAAGTAAAATATTAAAAAATACATGAAATATTGAATATATAACAAGGCAAAACGCGGCGTTGAGTTCTGCCACTCAGCATACAATACCTCAAACTCAGTGTAAAATTAAGACCAGAGCAATGTTGTGGTAACGGAGTGTCTTAACGTAAGGTTCCTAAGTTCCCCTCTACCTACCCTGTTATTTAAAAGAAACAGAGTGACCTTTTCGAAGCTTTACGAACATTTTAACAGTTTATATTTCGCTTATAACTTGTGCCGTCAAGAATTTCACGAGCGCTTTCCTCATTGTACGTAACTTTTGCTTGAATAATGGAAATTCTCAATAGTAGTATGTAATATGTTCTGATAAGCATAATTTAAATTAATTTGAGATCAGTTTTACAAGTTTTAATTAATTTAAGCGTTCAGTATTTTGTTCACAAGAGGTATATAAGACTTTCTTTTATGAAATAGAGTTAACAGTATAGTGGCGCACCAGCATGTGACTGTAAATGCGATAGCTCGTAAGTTTGATTCCCACTCGATGAAAAGAATTATTTAGCATTTTCATCTCCCCCCTCTGGCATAACGAGGCAAAGTGCGGAATGAACATTTTGCCACTCACACTCACAACTTCTTCCAAATTCTGCTGAAAGTGGAGAACGAATAGTTACTTACACTAGGTTCCCTAGGTCTTTTGTCTTCCTAGCTATATATGCAGGTTACAACGTCAGCAAATAACTTACTTAGCTTTACTCTATATTCCAAGCGGGATAGACAGAGAGAGCGGAGCGAACGCTACGGTCCCAGCATATCTCTTTCGCCTCACCCACTATCATCAATCATACATGCCCTCCGGGGATCCTTATGCTTTTTACGTGATCCTTTCCCAGTATCGTAAATATCGTATTTTTGACAGTCAATCTCACTCTCACTCACTCACTTTTCCATTCATAAATATTTTTTTCCATTCTTTCTTCACTCATTCGCTCGACGTGCCCAAATCACCAGAACACGTTCTTCTTCATTCTCACTGTTACATTCACGCTAGTACCTACCATTCTGGGTATGCGATTAGCTAACTCGGCATATCTCACGAAGAGATCGCATCTCTACAGTACATTTCATACATTCTTCTTCTATAATATCCACGTTTCGCTGCCGTACAAAAGCGTCGGTACCAATAGTAAACTGAGTTCGGCGCAGCTATGCTAACGTTTCGCCGTCCCAAAAATGCAGCTAAGGCACCGTTGACTCTGTTACCGGTAGCAATACGTCTTTCCAAGATTCATTTCGTATCTTCCGTCTCTACTAAACATATTCCCAGATATTCGGACAGCTAAAAAAGTACATGAAAATATTTATCATATGTATTTACACATTCAGCCTTTCCAAGGTACCTTTCACGAAATATATCTGTAGAAGTAAACCCACTAGGAATAACTCAAGCGTAACTAACCCTTAGCTCTAATGGCCTACAACTATTTCCGAACAAGTGAACACAGAACGTTAGAATCGTTTTATATTTATAAAATAGATTTTGTCACTTTTATAGGTACTTGGATTGCTTTTTTTTATCCTTTCAAGTAAATTAATATTGTGAATCTTTTCAAGGTCAAAAATTAACGTTCTCAGTCCAATTAATAACAAAAAAGTCATTGTCAGTCCAAGAAAAATTTCACAGACACGGCAGGGTATTCTACTGAGAAGAGCTTTTTAGCTTCACGCTTTATCTGGCACATAGTAGGGTTGGCATAGATACCCAAGTTCTCTCTGCCCTAGAGTTAAGACATTCCTTTCTTATTAAGACTCTTATTTTTCCCAGTTTCCGGTGAATTCTAAGGGTATTGCGTGTTGAGTGGCGGAACTCATTGCCTCGTCACCAGAGCGAGAAAATGAAGATACTAAACTCTTGTCAATAGTTGCTCTATTGCAAGATTATTTACAATTAATGAATAAAAATATTAATTTTAAACAATATTGCAACTGTTGTAAATAATGTTGCAAGTGTCGTAAATAATGTTTCTTTTTTTCCGCCCAATTTGAGACGTTACATATTGAGCGGCGAAACGCTGCACTTTGCCTCATTCCCAGAATAAAAAAAATAAGATATTAAATAATTGAGGCCTGTCGTGGCGCAGCGGCACAAGCGTGTGACTGTAACCGACACGTTCTGGGTTCGATCCCCACTCGAGGAAATGAAATATTTAATATTGTCAACTTAAATATTTAATGGTTCATTTCTTCACTCTGGTAATAAGGCAAAGCGCGGCGTTGAAATCCGCCACTCAACACGCAATGCCTCAAATTCGGCGGAAAGTGGGGAACGGAAGTGGAACGGAGTGTCTTAACACTAGGTTCCCGGGTTCCCTCTGCCTACCCTGCCTCGTGCGGGATACAGCGTGAAGCTGAAAAAAAAAGGATATTAAATACTAGTGAACCGCCCGCTGATATATAAAGGTTCACATACACAGCAGCTGTAAAATTCAATCATAGTAATTAGACCGGAAGTTTAGTTTTTGCTTTAGTCACTAATTAAATTGTCTAGGATAGGATAGGTCGGGCTGATGGCCTCGCAAAACAATTTAGGTCACTGGCGTCATAGCGTACCTTAGGACGTGTAACTTAGTTTGTACGCTCTATATGAAGGTGAGGTCTTTAATTATACGGGTAAAGTAGTTAATGGACTCTAGCTAGTTTATCTTTTGATATTTATAACGATAATAGTATCGTTATAAATATTAAAATATAACTAAGTAGAGTAGGCCTGGCGATAGAGCTTGGTTTTATTTAAGTGACTGTAACCGACATGTTCTGGGTTCGATCCTCAGTCGGAAAAATGAAATATTTAATACTTTCAATTTAAATATTTTATGTTTCATTTCTTCGCTCTGGTAATAAGGCAAAAAAATGCAGCATTGAGATTCGCCACTCGACACGCAATGCCTCAAATTCGGCGGAAAGTGGGGAACGTAAGTAGAACGGAGTGTCTTAACACTAGGTTCCCGGGTTCCCTCTGCCTACCCTGCCTCGTGCGGGATACAGCGTGAACCTAAAAAAAAAGTAAAGTTACGCTAAATTAATATATTAAATTCTCTACAAAATTGTTATTAACTTAGAAGTACTTTTTGGTTTTCAACGCATACTATTGCATTGCGTGTTGAGTGGCGGAACTCAACGCCGCGCTCTTCCATATTACCAGAGCGAAGAAATGAAAATATTAAATATTTAATTTTAAAATGTTAAATATTTCATTTCCTCGAGTGGGAATCGAATCCACAATCTATCACACCGGCCACACGCGTCAGTACAGTCATTCTCTCTTCTCTCTACATATATTTATTACTACAACAATTTCCTATTATTATTTCAAACAAAAACACAACTAAAACAACAAACACAAAAAATATAATTCATACCACATTAAAACAATATAACAATCTTAATTTCCATTATAATAAAAAGTAATATAGCCGAGAACAATAATTTTATCTCGCCAGCGGCAATCTCTAATGAATCCCAGCGGAAAACTTAAGCGGACGAACATTTATAAAAGCACTCTTCTGAACATAAAAATTGTACAGCTAAATACTGGCTCATTGAGAAATAATGCCTATGTATATTATATATATAATAAGTGCCAGTTAATTTGTACGGTGCAAAACTTTTTTAAAAGTTGGTGAACAATTTTGTATTGATTGGTGGTTTTTGTGAACTAATTAACAGTTTTTTTTTTTTTAAAGTACGTAAACTGTTGTTTGTATTTTGTGGATGTTTTATTTGTTTTTGTATTTTTTATTTCATCTAGTTTTGAATATATAAGATAAGGCATTGTTCATCGTAAAGTGTTCTGAGAAAATAAAATATTTTCCAATTTTTTTATTCTCGCTGTGATAACGAAGTAGGGCGCGGCGTTGAGTTCCGCCACTCAGTACTTAATACGTCTAGAAAGTGTCCTAATGGGAATACAGTGTCTTACCCCTAGTTTCTCGACCTTCCCCAGCCTACCTTGCTTTATATGGGATATAGCGTGAAACTAAAGCCAAGATAAGCTAAATAAAGCAAAAACCTGTCACGTATACAAGTCACATGCATATGCATGTCCCCTGCGCCATGACAGGCCTCTGGCCTCTTTTGACAAAACCAGTAAAATAAAATGCTTTTTTTAAATACATATATACTTTTCTAAACCATTATTTTATTTACAGCTTACCTGGACCCATACATCGTGCCAGCCAGCTTAGAACAGCTGCTGGTGTCAAGCGACGTTGTCGGCAACATCCGCTTCAGTCACCCCACTCTGTACGTGTTCCCTGGTGGACAGGGAGATGCTGCTCTCTTTGGGATCAACGGATTCAACATGCTCGGTAAGTACCAAGAAACTTATTTAATTATTTCGGAATTCAGTTCCAGTTTTTTTTTAAATTGAGGAGTAAGGATCAAGGAGAAAGCATATATTTTAATTTATGTCAAATTTACAGTGAAGATATCTATTATCAGCGTTTACCACTAGGATGGTTCTGATAAGCATTATTATATTATGTGTGATCCCGGCTTAGAATAGGATCATCCTGGTACTGATGGTGTCGTAAGAGGCGACTAAAGTGCGTGTGGTAGAGTCACGTTGCCAGCAATGGCAACACGCATGGGCAGACTTGACCGGATTGTTACCATCCCCGGCATTTAAGACCGGCGTTAAGTAGTGGCTTTGGCCACTGCGTTTCGCATTAGGTAATGCCGGGCCCCGGTGCCCATCCACCTTAAAAAGACGGCAACGCTCCTGTAGCTCCTCTGGTACTACACGGGGCCGTGGGCGACGGTGATCACTTACCATCAGGTGACCCGTACGCTCGTTTGCCGTCTCTTCCATAAATAAAAAAAAAGCAGCCTGATGTCATATATTTACCGGGTAAATGCTGGTATATGAGAATATGTCAAGGGTGATTATGTTCACAGGAACAAGCTTGCAGGCATATTTTAGGTATGGCATGCAATAGGTTAGGTAGTTTTTGTTTCGTATAAACGACAAAACGAATTTGAATCCCTATAGTTCGACCAATTTTTATGGCAAATTATGATTTTTTTTTTTATTTTTTTTTAATTAAATAATTAAAAAATTGAAAATACTTACTTATCAAATATTAAAATGCATCTTAGTCGTTTTTATTAAAATCTGAGGCTGTAGTAGTGCAGCGGCACAGTATATGACTTTAAACACAAGAGGTATTAGGTTCGACGTTTTAGTTTATCAGTTATTTTCATTACCTTGTTACGTTAACAAAACAAAATGTGACATTTTCTGTTTTTTATTCTAAGTTGACACAGTATAAAGCTTATTTTTTTCTCTTTTTGTTAACCCCTGATACAATGCCGTAAAAAATTCAGGAACGAAAAACGACAAAAAGTAATTTGATGTCTTGAAAAAGAATGGCCTGAACTAATATTCTTCTTGGCACATTTCCAACACTCGCCAAGGTTAGCGTCCGCCGGGAATCGGTGATTTAAGCTTCTTTTTAACAATTTTCTTTTATAATTTTAACGTACTTCTATAGAAATGGGAAATTTTGTCGCTTTTCTACTAATTTGGACAAAAAGTGCCTTAAAACTACTTGTTATAACTACTGTACTAGTTAGTACGAATTTGAAAAGAAAACGTTCTTCTCATATCATTCTGGCTTCACGTTGTTGCCTAAGAACCTAGTGTTAACACACTTCATTCCCCTTAACACAATTCCGTTCCCTATCTCCCGCTGAATTTTGGAGGTTTTGAGTAGCGGAACACAACGCCGCGTTACCAAAGCAAGAATATAAAAATATTACAATATCATGCAGTGCTGCTACGTGATGAGAGAAACGTCTTCTATTTTGTCTCTCTTTTTAAAATTTCGCCGGTTTTTGTTCATATTTATAATATTTTTTATATTATTAGCTGAAAAAATTATTGACTTTCAATAGATAAAAGTTGTCAAACGCAGCTTGAATTCAATTAACGTTTTCTTTGATGTATATAATATTTTATAAACTAAATACTTTAAAACTTTTTATTGACTTAATTATATTATTAAGGTATTAAGGCAAAGCGCGGCGTTGAGTTCCGCCACTCAACAAGCAATGCCTCAAATTCGGCGGAAAGTGAGGAACGGAAGTGGAACGGAGTGTTTTTACACTAGGTTCCCGGGTTCCCTTTGCCTACCCTGCCTCGTGCGGGATACAGCGTAAAGCTAAAAAAAATATTGACTAAATTTGATACCATGCGATAAATTTTTGCACTTTAATTTTTTAAATAAAAAAATATAATACAGCCAAAGATCAGCTGTCGAGGCACAGATGCACTAGCGTGCTATTATGCAGGTTCGAATCCCAATCGTGGGAATAAAATATTTATTATTTTTATCGCTTAGCTAGCGAGACAAAGTGAGGCTTCGAGGGCCGCCACTTAACACGCAATACCTCAAGAATTCGTGGGGAATTGCGGCACGTATTTTGCTTTGTGGCATGTATACAGTGTGAAGCAAAAAAAGTCATGTTAGGTTGGGCTTCTTACTATTATCAATGTATAGTAAACATAGACAGAGAAAATTACACCAATAAGAAATAAAAACATAGACAATAGGCTGCAACCACCATTTTAGTCGGCGTTACGAAAAAGTTTATACGAAAAAAACTTAATTTGGCTGTTTGACATCGAGCTCACGGAGATGAAAAGAAAAATTATCATTAGCAACTACCTGATGCACGTTTTCTTTTATTTTACAAGTTATTTCTTATATATAGCTTCACGCTGTATCCCGCACATAGCAGGATATGCAAGTGAATCTTGCAAACCTAGTTGACACTCTGTTCCTACTACATTACTTCCATTCTTTAATTTCTGCCAAATTGTCAAGACATTGAGTGTTGATTGGCGGAACTCAACGCCACACTTTGCCTCATTAAAAGAAATGCAAATATTAGATATTTAGATTATCTAAAATTGAAATGGCGGTCGTACCCTTAACTGTCGCATACAAACTCAACCAGACATATGAATCTACTATATATAGAATAGGCCTCAACTATTAATCGCTGGCATTGTTCGAGCGCAACCCTTGCTGTAGTTAAGTCGATTGTCTTCTTGTTCACATTTTGGCTGACAGCCAAAGCAACTTGTGCTTCCGTTGCGCGTTTCAAAATCTATATAAAATCGTAGTTTTTTTACAACGGCACTCTAAATAATTAATTTGATATATTTTTTTAATAACTTTACTGCTTCGCGCGCTTTATTTTGTTGTTATATCTCACATACTTTAACATTTCATAAAATTATTATATTGATTGTGTTGGGCCAGTCAAGGGGTTTGCGATAAATTTTAAGTTACATTTCAAGTAAGAATAATAATAAAAAAAAGGTACTGGACCCTGGACCGACTGGATGATATTTTAAAGTAAAGTTATGGTTGTTGATAACCAACATATAAGACTAAAAATTTTTGAAATTTCTCGGGAAACCTCAATCATCGTTGTATTTCTTTATTCATACAATTCTAACTACTACGTTTTCAGCGTACATATAATATGATTTTCATAAATACTATATTTCCAACATGATTTTAGAATTTTTAATTCGTATACAGATTTTCATTTCCATTGAATGCTTGTTTCCTATTAGCAGGGTAACCTTTCTGTCATATGTGTGGTGGTACTGAACGCTACGTTTTGTCTTTTTACCAGACTACTATTTACTCCATGTGGGCATCGAACTTGAAATCTTAACGTTTACAGTCTAACATTCTGCTCCACAAACGCTCTCTCTTATCTTTACTACAATCATTCCTTTTTATACGGTATTTAAATTTAACATTTTAGTAGCATTAGTTGAACAATGGTCTAGGGTAATTACAGGCAACGCTCATTTAAGAGACATTTGGTCCACATTTCTCAAAAGAATGTTCCTTTTGATTGCCTAAAAAAGTGATTGTGGAGAAAAATAATTGTGCCGTAGTGAATATTTTGTGACCGTAAATAAGATGGTTGTGGGTTTGATCTTTATATTTTTATCAGATTTATTCCTATCCATTACTTACTATTCAACTGTCAACAGAGGTCTCTCGTTGCACAGGTAGCAATGCAAAGCGCGGTGTTGAGTTCCGCCACTCAATTCGCAATGACCCTGATTCGGTGAAAAATGGGTAATGAAATGGTCTTAATGGGAACGGATTATCTTAACACTAGGTTCCCGAGTTCCCATGCCTTCACACTCATGACGTCATATATAATCTAATTTAACAGTGAGTATTCCCGTATGTTATTGTGTATTGTAAAGTAAAAAGTTACATGACGCTGCAAAAAAAAATTTAAACAATATTTTTATACAGATCTTATTTTGTTCAATAAATATATACAAAATATGCCTTTTAATTGTACTCCAGCTAAGCTTGTTACGTGATATTTTATACACATTAAACAACCATTTTTGTGACACGAGAAAGGCGCTTTTACCAGAAATTTGACACTTCAGGAGAGTGCTCTTAGCGTCTTCAAAGATGACTCTTTTTAAACACAAAAATATTATACATGTATTAATGCTTAGCATTCTATTAAAATTAACTTAAAAATTACTTTCATAGTGAAGGCTTTTGTAAAGAATGTTGTAACTATTTTTGACCATCGTTCACAGTCAGTGAAACTCCAATTACATCTCGAGGTCTGCATATTTATATATCATTTTTTAGTTACCACGAAAACAAAAAACATTTTAAAAAGAAAAAAAAAATATCTAAAAATGTAGGTTTTAATGAATCCCGCAGAGATGAAATGTAAACAAAAACTTTTTCATTCGATTTTCCAGAGTATTTCAGATTAAACTAAAGGCACATCGAATGTCAATCGGTTTATTTGTTTGTTTTTTATTACGTCCCTAGAGTTTGACAGCTCGTTTATATTATAACAGTCAGTATTAATATAAAAAAATTGAATTTTCATTCTAAAAGTAGCTTTATTAAGAAGATTAACTATTAAACATTTTTTTTTTGTTTTTCATTTACGATATTTAATTACTTACGTAAAACTCTGCAATCTGTGTCACAGCTCAGAAATCACAATAATGTCATATGTAACGTGATAAATGAAGTATATAATAGCTTTTCTGTTCCTACTAGTAATTTAATACATATTTTCTCTTTGACATTGAACTAAATCAACTATTGTGGCTTGCAAAACCACATGATTGACTTTCTTTTGTAATGAAACGACTTACACCGTATAAGTCGATATCTATCAGGAAAACATCTTATGGATTCTTAATTTACATTAAAAATTATTTACATTAAAAAAAAATACATTAATTAAATTCACTGTATAATATAACTAATTTTAATATGTCAATATTATAAAAACACAAAATGTGACATCAGAATTATCAATGATGCCAATAAACGATAGTAACTACTTCTAATTATTACTATTTTTAAGTATTTTATAAAACATATCTTTTCATACTACAATACTTACATTCGATTCTACATAGGGGTAATAAATACATTAATTCCGTTCAGTACCTTAATATTAAAACCTAGTTGAGCAGAAAACGATTTCGCCAAGGCCATGTTGTTTGGACAACACAAAAAAAAACGTTGTATATCTAAATATATCATCTGTCAGGTCAGAATAACATATAAGTGTCAGTGACAATTATGCAGGTGTACCAAACGTTCTTATCATTAAATTGAATCAAAATTCGCGCTAAATAAGTTTAATTAACAATATAATTTAATATTTTACATAAAAACATGAGTAGTTTAAAGATTAATATTCAAATTAAAAGAAACATTATAAAGATAATAGTGTGCTTCGTATTAAACATAATAAAATATACTATTACAATATAAACTTTAATATCAAAAAACCTAGCTAAAGTTATTACCGATGGCTTCGATAGTGCCTTCAAATGGAAATTACTTAAGATTGTATGACACATGATTCAAATGTGTGAGTTAGGTAACTATGAGTGGAGGTTCAGTAAACTACATTTAAAAGATCGATAACTGCCTTTAACGTTTTCTTGATTAAGAGACTGTCTAACATAGGAATATTTTTAATTTTTAACTAACAGTTTCTTAAATTATCATATTTAACCAAAAACCCTCCCATCTTATAATAGTAACGTACAGACATGAAACCTTCTATATTAAATCATAAATTATGTACATATGCAAAGGTATTCCGTATATGAGATGTATTCACATTAATCAACTGTATTTACAGCTTCTGCATAATATTATTTAATACCATCAGCATATTAATTAAAATTTCAATATTGTAATAAAATTATTGTACTATATTGAAAGCCTTGATTGAATTGAAGCTTGTTTGTTAAGAGTGATGTTACAGGAAACATGTAAATGTAAATTTAAATGAAAATATTTATATTGTTTATTAGTGTATTATTCTATATTTTAAAATCTCTCATAAATTACTTGACAATTTTGATTTGATTTAATGAGTGTAAGTTAAGAAATATTAATTACTTTCATTGATTGATTGTCTGACACTTTAGCGAAGAATGAGGGGTTCAGAAAGGTGTGATATTTTATTATATAAAATATAATAATATTTATAAGTATGAAGACCAAATTTGTGTAAACAAATTGAATTTCCATACTGCCATTTTAAAACAATGATCGTTATAGATGATTTTAATAATGTGACTAAGATATAGACATAATATATAAATAATTTCTTATTTACAATCTATCATTTAACTTTTTCCAGTTGACGGCGGTTTCTCCAGAAAGTCGTGTTGGTGGGACTTTGCAAGACATTTGGACAGACTCGATGCGGTCCTCTTTACCAGACTCAACAATTGCTCGGCCTCCGGCATGGCCTCGGTGCTGCACCGCAAAGCAACAGCTACTGTTTATCCCCAGATTGGTCATTTCTTCTGTAATTTAGAAGTGAGTTTTTTAATTATATTTAACTTTATGATTTATGGAGAATGCAATTGCATGGTTGTTGGTTCAAGTTCATTTTCCACTATTTAGTAGGTTTGCATTTTCTAAGATTTGGATGGAAATTTAAAAATGGAGGGCTTTACAACTGTTCTCTGAACTTTTCTTTCACTATATATAGTCTTACAGTGTGAAGATATATACAAATAACATAATTTTATATATAATAAAAGGTTCCGCCTAATTTAGAAACATTTTATATTTAATGGCACTCACTCAGCTTCACACAGTATACTGCACATGGCACCTAGTGTTAAGACACTATTTAATGGCAACTTCAAATATTTATTCAAAAAAAGAAGTTATAAGCTTCGTGTTTTGCACGTCAAACAATATACCACTGGTTCACTAAAGTTACTGCTTCAGACTTGAGAAGACCCAGCGCAAGAAACTCATTGGAATGTCTTTTTTTTTTTAGTGGTACTTAATACCATAATATGTCTAACCAAAGCTGAAAACAATCACTATATGAAAATGGAACTACCTTCAATGGTGTTTAAAGTCACCAGTTGTTCCTAATATACTGTAATTTATAAGTAAAGCTCTAAAAAATATTGTAAATAAGAGACAGTGAGAACGGAGTGACTTAACACTAATTCACATAGTTTAGTTAGAGGGCAAAAGTTGTTCTTATAGTAGTCCTTATTTATAAGAATAATTAACATTAGTTGTTGTATATATATAAAAAAAATCAATACTATATTGGAAATTTATTTTGATATATAATGATATGTATGATATATTTGGCTCATATATTTTTGTAAATTATTATAGTTTAGTAATTGGTATTTATACTAAATCTTCTGTTCTGTTCTTGGTTCGTCCGATTCAAAATCATTTTATGTTCTTATTCAAAAAGGAAGCTAGAAATAATATAATTATTAATAAAAGAAAAATATAATCTACGCATCGTTGAGTTCCATGACTCAACATATAATATAGGTGATACAAACTGAACCCAAAAAACATGTATACCGAAAAATTTCAGGAACGACGCTCCTTAGCCAGCCCCGATGGAAACAAGGACACAGATCCTCTCCTCGTATCTCTGTTACAAACTGGATCGGACATGATGACAGACCTACGGCATATAAACTTGAAACCCCAACACTGCTATCGGAGTCCTGAACCGATTAATTTGTATCATAAAGTTGGACATGGTAAGAGGTTTTATATTACAAAAAAAGGTTATAATCATTTAAAAAAGAAAACATCTTTATAGAAAACATGAAGATTTGAGAGCAGTACGTGGGGCCACACATACGACTGTAAATTTTACAGTTTATGGACTGATCCCCAATAGGCGAAATGCCTAATTTTCATTTCTTCGCTTTGGTAACAATACAAAGCGCAGGGTTGAAATCCGCCACTCACAGTATCTTAATGTTAACGGAGAGATTTTAAACAATCGTTGTAGCTTGATAAGGACGTATGGCTTAGTTGGTCTCTGACCACTTCAAAGCTTCCAAGGGTAGCGGGTTCAAATACCACTATGTTTAAAATTGTATGTTTCTTTTTATTAAATATAATTATATAACTGTTAATATGTCTGTCTCAGCTATATACTGATGATTTTCTGTATCATTTTCAGGTACCCTAGACATGTACGTACTAAATCCGTCCAAGGACTCCAAATATGTAAGAGAATTTCTCAAAAGATGGCACAATAGCGAACCAAAATTGTTCGAAGGCGCAAGTATATCGGGACAGTACAATTTCCCAATTCCAAATTTAGTATCAATATGCGCCCTTCTAGTATGGCGACCAGCCAACCCTGACGATACTATCACAAGAATTATGTTCCCAGGATCGACGCCGCAGCATAAAATATTTGAAGGGCTCGAACGGTTGAGACATCTAGAATTTTTACAGCATCCATCTTATACTGGTAGGCAAATGGCCGCAGCACCTGTAGCCCCTACTACAACAGCCACAACTGTAACACGAACAACTAAACCAGTTACGAAAACTATCAAAGAAAGAACTGTTACGGAAAAAAGAGAAGTTGAAGATACAAAACTGATCAAAGACGAAACTGACTCCAAAAATATAATAGA
Source organism: Eueides isabella (assembly GCA_019049475.1). NCBI lineage: Eukaryota > Metazoa > Arthropoda > Insecta > Lepidoptera > Nymphalidae > Eueides > Eueides isabella. Next base: position 13,495,607 of record CM032401.1, read on the forward strand.
CAATAAACTACTTAGTGAGTTAGCTGACAGTGAAGATAAGAAAATTGAATCGATTTTACATGATGCTATTACTGCCAGAGTAGATACTAAGCTAGATGATAAGTTCGCTCAATACGAGAGCACTGTTTTAGACGGTCTGCCAAAAAAGAAAGATGTCAAGAAAAAGGTTGTGGACAAAAAAAGCTAAACGCGTTGAAAAGACTGATGATACTAAAGACTCTATTTACAAAAGTACTGATGTGAAAAAAGCTGATATAGAAAGTAGAACGAAACCTGAAATAAAGAAAAAACCTGACAAATTAAAAACAGAAGCTGTGGCTTCCGCAGTTAGTAAAAGCAAAGTAGGTTATAGGGTAACCGCAAGAAGTACTGAGAAAAAGACTGCCTTAACCACAATAGATAAAAAAGAAGATAAAAAGTCTCCCCCGGTAACACCCAAGAAAATGATGGATACAAAAACACCTACAACCATAGTAAAAGATAAAATTAAATCGAAAACGAGAAAGTTAAGTCCAGGAAGCACTCCTGCTAAAAGCATGAAAGAAGCAAATAATAGAAGAGTTGCTGAATCTAAATACAAACAGGTTTCCCCGAAACGTGATATTACACAGAAAATTTTAGATAAAAAAGAAACTAAAACAAAACGAGAACCAATTTCTCGGAGACCGAGACCGTTAGCGTCACCTATTAAAGGAATAAAAGCATTAAAAAGCCCTACAAAATCGATGAAAGGAATAAAAGCAGATACGTCAAAGCTTAAAGGTTTACAAAGAGTAAATTATGAAGACATATTGAAAGATGCTAAGAAATCTGACGAAGAAACATCTAAATCGCTTGATGACATAAAACAACAAGAATTGGATGAAAGAGAAGAACAAGAGATTGTGAGAGAAATTGAGGCAGTATTCAATAGGGATAGTGAAGCTGAGGAAAAAATTGAATTTGTTGGAAGATCGGACATTGAAAAAATAACTTGTTTATTAGACGATGCTAAAACGGAGACTACTGCTGATGGTGAATTCGAAGAAGAATATCTTATTATTGAAAAAGAAGAAGTTGATCAATACACAGAAGAATCAATTGCTGACAGAGAAAGTAGCCACGAAAAAGAAGATGAATTACAAAAACATTTAAAAGACAAAGAGGAATCTGAAAAGAAAAAATCAGATAAAGATTATCAGTTTGAGCAAATTGTTGATGTTATAAAAGAACCTGAGAAAGAAGTAGAATCCAAGGAACATTCCGTAAGTGTAGAAGAGAAACAAGATATAAGCAGTGAAAAGAAAACATCTGACAGCAAAAGTGGTGTAGTCAAACCAAAAGATTCCCTTGAAAATATTATCCAAGAATCACAACCAGATGAAAAAATTTCTACGACAATCGAATCCGGCGCAACTACTGCACCTACTTTACCCGAAGATGAACGTATTCCATTAGATGATATAAAAGAGGATCAACTTGTGGAAGAAAAGCATATTAAGGAAGAAACCAAAGAGGTTCTTCCTCCCCGAACTCTTGTAGATACACAAAAATTAATGACATTTGATAGAAGTCCAAGACTTGCACAACTTCCTGGACCTATAAGAGAAATAGTTAAAACGCCAGATGAAGTAGCCGATTTACCATTACATGAGGAAGTCGACTATCGAGGCTATGAAGATAAGAAAACACCACTCGAAGATGATTATAAGCTTAAATCAGGTTTAGGCTTAGATAGTGATATTAAAGTACCTAAAGACTTGAACCTTGAGAAACAAGAAAATTTATATAAAGATTCAAAGACAATACAAGACGACATCATTGTGAAAACTGTACGCCCCTCTCATGCAGAATTAGTAACAGTTACACCTGGGTCGGCGCCTGAGTCACCTATGTATCAAGACCACATTAAGCCACTTATACCAATTAAAGATTTAGAACCTGTAAAAGAATATGAAGATTCTGCTTTTGCATACGGACAATTTACGGAAAAATTACGGGAGACTCATATAACAACTATAGATTCTCCTATAAAAGATGATGTAGTTATAATTGAAGAAATATCTTCTATGCCAGAAAAAATACCATCTATACCCGAAGATGTAGAGAAAGAAATAGAAGAAGCTCGTAAATTAGATACTGCTGAAAAACCACTGTTAAGTCCTAAAGAAGTGGAAAAAATAGTAGCTGATGTTGCGGAGGTATTAAAATCCGACAAAAGCTTAGATGAACTTATAGCAGAGAAGTCACCTATGCTTCGAAAATCTCCTGAAATATTTACAAAACTAGGAGAAAGTACAATTGAGGCAACGAAAACTTTCTTATTTGAAGAAAAAGAGAAACAAATCATGCAACACGAAGTTATAGGTATTGATAGTGGCTTGCCCGCTGAAGTTGATAAAAAAATCCAAAAGGAAATATCTCCAGTAAGATCAATGACCTCTGAAGAAATAAGCGAGGCATCCGATAAGACAGTTTTAAGTGAGGGTAAAAAAAATAAAAAGGAAACGCATGTTGAAAAGACAGAAACAGAACTTTTTGAAGTTAAATCTGCAGAACTACAGAAAGGAAATCAAGTTAATGGATTTTCTTCAGAGTTATCGTTAACAATTGAAAAGGATGAAATTGAAAATGTAAAAGAAAAACCAGATATTCCAATTGAAGAAAGATTAAGCGTGACTTTTGAATCTGCAAAGACATTAGAAAAACTAGAAGAAAAAATGACAATGTTAAAAAACAAGGAGGATCACCAATTATTAGACAAAGATAAAATATCGAAACCAGAGTTAAATGAAGCTTCTTCAGAAAAACCAATAGATAAAGTTATTGTCGAACCATTTAGCCCTAAAATGGAAATTCCACTCAGTAAAGCTCTTGAAAAAGAACTTCTTACTGAGTATAAATCAGATTATACTGAAACAAGTAGTGAAACAACACACAAATCTATACCAACTGACAAACAGGAGTTATCAAGTCCTGATTTAATACAAGATATTAAGGTTATGCCAAAACAGATCGTACCTGATGAATCTACAGTCTCTGTCTTTTCTGACAAACTTGATGAAAAGCAAGTAAGTCTAGACAAAGATAAGAGGAAACTGTCCAAAGATGACGACAAACTAGAAAAACAGGATGAGAAAAAAAAAGAGAGTAAATCTATGATAAGTAGTTTTATGAATAAATTTGATGAAAAAATTAGTAAGGCAAAAGGATTATTCACCAAAAAAACCGATAAATCCATTGAACAAGATGATACGACTGTAAAAGCCGATGCTCATAAACCTGAAGATAAAAAATCTACGACTGAAAAAACAAACGAAACTGTTTTAAATTTCGTAAAACCCTTTGAAACATATATTATGTCTTTAATGACATCTCAAAGGGAAATCATTGAAGTACTAAAAGGCTTTTCAGAATATGGAGAACCAGAAGAAAATGTAAGTGTTAAATCTGAAAACACTATTGTCGAACAAGTAATAATAGTACGAACGACTATAACACGTATAATAAAAACTAAATATGCAGACAGCTATGGTATTGTAAGAAAGTTAAGAACTGTAACTTTAATTACAATTACTGACATTCGTCCTGATGGTTCTATGTCTACAGAAATTGATGGTAATACTGCTGTTAATGATATTGATGATAAACTTGCTGCTGAAGTGAGGCGTTTTAATATTAGAGAAGAAATATCGTACAGTGAGAATATGCTAGAAAATACTATAAATTACAATGGCCAGAAAATAATTGAAAAAACTAATATAAAAATTACAAAGGAAATTGTAACCAACCAAATGAAATTAAGAAAAAAAATAAAGACTACTGAGGAAACCAACAAGAATATTCATTTGTCGAATAATACAATCGAAAATGTTAGGATAATAAGATTTTTTTATGCAGATTATAATGCCATAACACAAAGAATAACAAATGAAAAGAGTTTAAAAGTAACAGTATGTAGTACTAAATATATAAAAGATTCAAAACAAGCACTGCTGTTACATGACATATTAAAAATACAACATATGATAAACGACGCTAACTCAGAAAATATAAAAAAAACATTAAGACATGAAGATGACACGTTACCAAAAGCAACAAGTCCTGTAAAGGATATTGAATCAAAGTCTGTCATTGCCAAACATGAGGACAAAGCACCAAGCCCCGTCGATGAGAAAGAAATTAAACCTGTCGTCAAACCTCAAGAACAAGAGTCTTCACTTGCAAACGAAACCGAAACCACAATTATTTCCGAGAAACTAGAAGATAAGGCTGCCAGTCCGGTAACAGAGAAAGTATCCGAACCGACATCACCTAAACTCGATGAAAAGGTTCCTAGTCTTGTTGAAGGTATTGATGCCAAGCCTATTATTAAAGAACATGACGAAAAAGCTCCTAGCCCCGTCGACGAAACGAAAACCAAGCCTGTGGTCGAAACAAAAATAGAAAAAGTAAGTCCAACGAAGGGAGACCGAATCTAAACTGATTGACAAAAAACCGGCAGATAAGACCCCAAGTCCAGTCCTTGAGAAGGTATCTGAACCTACTCCAGCTAAAGTCGACGAAAAGGCACCAAGTCCTGTAAAGGATATTGAATCAAAGTCTGTCATTGACAAACACGAGGACAAGGCTCCAAGCCCCGTCGATGAGAAAGAAATTAAACCTGACGTCAAACATCAAGAAGAAGAGGCTTCACCTGTAAAGGAAACCGAAACCACAATTATTTCCGAGAAACTTGAAGATAAGGCTGCCAGTCCGGTAACAGAGAAAGTATCCGAACCGACATCACCTAAACTCGATGAAAAGGTTCCTAGTCTTGTTGAAGGTATTGCAGCCAAGCCTATTATTAAAGAACATGACGAAAAAGCTCCTAGCCCCGTCGACGAAACGAAAACCAAGCCTGTGGTCGAACCAAAAATAGAAAAAGTAAGTCCAACGAAGGAGACCGAATCTAAACTGATTGACAAAAAACCGGCAGATAAGACCCCAAGTCCAGTCCTTGAAAAGGTATCTGAACCTACTCCAGCTAAAGTCGACGAAAAGGCACCAAGTCCTGTAAAGGATATTGAATCAAAGTCTGTCATTGACAAACATGAGGACAAGGCTCCAAGCCCCGTCGATGAGAAAGAAATTAAACCTGACGTCAAACATCAAGAAGAAGAGGCTTCACCTGTAAAGGAAACCGAAACCACAATTATTTCCGAGAAACTAGAAGATAAGGCTGCCAGTCCGGTAACAGAGAAAGTATCCGAACCGACATCACCTAAACTCGATGAAAAGGTTCCTAGTCTTGTTGAAGGTATTGATGCCAAGCCTATTATTAAAGAACATGACGAAAAAGCTCCTAGCCCCGTCGACGAAACGAAAACCAAGCCTGTGGTCGAACCAAAAATAGAAAAAGTAAGTCCAACGAAGGAAACCGAATCTAAACTGATTGACAAAAAACCGGCAGATAAGACCCCAAGTCCAGTCCTTGAAAAGGTATCTGAACCTACTCCAGCTAAAGTCGACGAAAAGGCACCAAGTCCTGTAAAGGATATTGAATCAAAGTCTGTCATTGACAAACATGAGGACAAGGCTCCAAGCCCCGTCGATGAGAAAGAAATTAAACCTGACGTCAAACATCAAGAAGAAGAGGCTTCACCTGTAAAGGAAACCGAAACCACAATTATTTCCGAGAAACTAGAAGATAAGGCTGCCAGTCCGGTAACAGAGAAAGTATCCGAACCGACATCACCTAAACTCGATGAAAAGGTTCCTAGTCTTGTTGAAGGTATTGATGCCAAGCCTATTATTAAAGAACATGACGAAAAAGCTCCTAGCCCCGTCGACGAAACGAAAACCAAGCCTGTGGTCGAACCAAAAATAGAAAAAGTAAGTCCAACGAAGGAGACCGAATCTAAACTGATTGACAAAAAACCGGCAGATAAGACCCCAAGTCCAGTCCTTGAAAAGGTATCTGAACCTACTCCAGCTAAAGTCGACGAAAAGGCACCAAGTCCTGTAAAGGATATTGAATCAAAGTCTGTCATTGACAAACATGAGGACAAGGCTCCAAGCCCCGTCGATGAGAAAGAAATTAAACCTGACGTCAAACATCAAGAAGAAGAGGCTTCACCTGTAAAGGAAACCGAAACCACAATTATTTCCGAGAAACTAGAAGATAAGGCTGCCAGTCCGGTAACAGAGAAAGTATCCGAACCGACATCACCTAAACTCGATGAAAAGGTTCCTAGTCTTGTTGAAGGTATTGATGCCAAGCCTATTATTAAAGAACATGACGAAAAAGCTCCTAGCCCCGTCGACGAAACGAAAACCAAGCCTGTGGTCGAACCAAAAATAGAAAAAGTAAGTCCAACGAAGGAGACCGAATCTAAACTGATTGACAAAAAACCGGCAGATAAGACCCCAAGTCCAGTCCTTGAAAAGGTATCTGAACCTACTCCAGCTAAAGTCGACGAAAAGGCACCAAGTCCTGTAAAGGATATTGAATCAAAGTCTGTCATTGACAAACATGAGGACAAGGCTCCAAGCCCCGTCGATGAGAAAAAAATTAAACCTGACGACAAACATCAAGAAAAAGAGGCTTCACCTGTAAAGGAAACCGAAACCACAATTATCTCCGAGAAACTAGAAGATAAGGCTGCCAGTCCGGTAACAGAGAAAGTATCCGAACCGACATCACCTAAACTCGATGAAAAGGTTCCTAGTCTTGTTGAAGGTATTGATGCCAAGCCTATTATTAAAGAACATGACGAAAAAGCTCCTAGCCCCGTCGACGAAACGAAAACCAAGCCTGTGGTCGAACCAAAAATAGAAAAAGTAAGTCCAACGAAGGAAACCGAATCTAAACTGATTGACAAAAAACCGGCAGATAAGACCCCAAGTCCAGTCCTTGAGAAGGTATCTGAACCTACTCCAGCTAAAGTCGACGAAAAGGCACCAAGTCCTGTAAAGGATATTGAATCAAAGTCTGTCATTGACAAACATGAGGACAAGGCTCCAAGCCCCGTCGATGAGAAAGAAATTAAACCTGACGTCAAACATCAAGAAGAAGAGGCTTCACCTGTAAAGGAAACCGAAACCACAATTATTTCCGAGAAACTAGAAGATAAGGCTGCCAGTCCGGTAACAGAGAAAGTATCCGAACCGACATCACCTAAACTCGATGAAAAGGTTCCTAGTCTTGTTGAAGGTATTGATGCCAAGCCTATTATTAAAGAACATGACGAAAAAGCTCCTAGCCCCGTCGACGAAACGAAAACCAAGCCTGTGGTCGAAACAAAAATAGAAAAAGTAAGTCCAACGAAGGAGACCGAATCTAAACTGATTGACAAAAAACCGGCAGATAAGACCCCAAGTCCAGTCCTTGAAAAGGTATCTGAACCTACTCCAGCTAAAGTCGACGAAAAGGCACCAAGTCCTGTAAAGGATATTGAATCAAAGTCTGTCATTGACAAACATGAGGACAAGGCTCCAAGCCCCGTCGATGAGAAAGAAATTAAACCTGACGTCAAACAGTCAAGAAAAAGAGGCTTCACCTGTAAAGGAAACCGAAACCACAATTATCTCCGAGAAACTAGAAGATAAGGCTGCCAGTCCGGTAACAGAGAAAGTATCCGAACCGACATCACCTACACTCGATGAAAAGGTTCCTAGTCTTGTTGAAGGTATTGATGCCAAGCCTATTATTAAAGAACATGACGAAAAAGCTCCTAGCCCCGTCGACGAAACGAAAACCAAGCCTGTGGTCGAACCAAAACTAGAAAAAGTAAGTCCAACGAAGGAGACCGAATCTAAACTGATTGACAAAAAACTGGCAGAATAAACCCCAAGTCCAGTCCTTGAAAAGGTATCTGAACCTACTCCAGCTAAAGTCGACGAAAAGGCACCAAGTCCTGTAAAGGATATTGAATCAAAGTCTGTCATTGACAAACATGAGGACAAGGCTCCAAGCCCCGTCGATGAGAAAGAAATTAAACCTGACGTCAAACATCAAGAAGAAGAGGCTTCACCTGTAAAGGAAACCGAAACCACAATTATCTCCGAGAAACTAGAAGATAAGGCTGCCAGTCCGGTAACAGAGAAAATATCCGAACCGACATCACCTAAACTCGATGAAAAGGTTCCTAGTCTTGTTGAAGGTATTGATGCCAAGCCTATTATTAAAGAACATGACGAAAAAGCTCCTAGCCCCGTCGACGAAACGAAAACCAAGCCTGTGGTCGAACCAAAAATAGAAAAAGTAAGTCCAACGAAGGAGACCGAATCTAAACTGATTGACAAAAAACCGGCAGATAAGACCCCAAGTCCAGTCCTTGAAAAGGTATCTGAACCTACTCCAGCTAAAGTCGACGAAAAGGCACCAAGTCCTGTAAAGGATATTGAATCAAAGTCTGTCATTGACAAACATGAGGACAAGGCTCCAAGCCCCGTCGATGAGAAAGAAATTAAACCTGACGTCAAACATCAAGAAGAAGAGGCTTCACCTGTAAAGGAAACCGAAACCACAATTATCTCCGAGAAACTAGAAGATAAGGCTGCCAGTCCGGTAACAGAGAAAGTATCCGAACCGACATCACCTAAACTCGATGAAAAGGTTCCTAGTCTTGTTGAAGGTATTGCAGCCAAGCCTATTATTAAAGAACATGACGAAAAAGCTCCTAGCCCCGTCGACGAAACGAAAACCAAGCCTGTGGTCGAACCAAAAATAGAAAAAGTAAGTCCAACGAAGGAAACCGAATCTAAACTGATTGACAAAAAACCGGCAGATAAGACCCCAAGTCCAGTCCTTGAAAAGGTATCTGAACCTACTCCAGCTAAAGTCGACGAAAAGGCACCAAGTCCTGTAAAGGATATTGAATCAAAGTCTGTCATTGACAAACATGAGGACAAGGCTCCAAGCCCCGTCGATGAGAAAGAAATTAAACCTGACGTCAAACATCAAGAAGAAGAGGCTTCACCTGTAAAGGAAACCGAAACCACAATTATCTCCGAGAAACTAGAAGATAAGGCTGCCAGTCCGGTAACAGAGAAAGTATCCGAACCGACATCACCTAAACTCGATGAAAAGGTTCCTAGTCTTGTTGAAGGTATTGCAGCCAAGCCTATTATTAAAGAACATGACGAAAAAGCTCCTAGCCCCGTCGACGAAACGAAAACCAAGCCTGTGGTCGAACCAAAAATAGAAAAAGTAAGTCCAACGAAGGAGACCGAATCTAAACTGATTGACAAAAAACCGGCAGATAAGACCCCAAGTCCAGTCCTTGAAAAGGTATCTGAACCTACTCCAGCTAAAGTCGACGAAAAGGCACCAAGTCCTGTAAAGGATATTGAATCAAAGTCTGTCATTGACAAACATGAGGACAAGGCTCCAAGCCCCGTCGATGAGAAAGAAATTAAACCTGACGTCAAACATCAAGAAGAAGAGGCTTCACCTGTAAAGGAAACCGAAACCACAATTATCTCCGAGAAACTAGAAGATAAGGCTGCCAGTCCGGTAACAGAGAAAGTATCCGAACCGACATCACCTAAACTCGATGAAAAGGTTCCTAGTCTTGTTGAAGGTATTGATGCCAAGCCTATTATTAAAGAACATGACGAAAAAGCTCCTAGCCCCGTCGACGAAACGAAAACCAAGCCTGTGGTCGAACCAAAAATAGAAAAAGTAAGTCCAACGAAGGAGACCGAATCTAAACTGATTGACAAAAACCGGCAGATAAGACCCCAAGTCCAGTCCTTGAAAAGGTATCTGAACCTACTCCAGCTAAAGTCGACGAAAAGGCACCAAGTCCTGTAAAGGATATTGAATCAAAGTCTGTCATTGACAAACATGAGGACAAGGCTCCAAGCCCCGTCGATGAGAAAGAAATTAAACCTGACGTCAAACATCAAGAAGAAGAGGCTTCACCTGTAAAGGAAACCGAAACCACAATTATCTCCGAGAAACTAGAAGATAAGGCTGCCAGTCCGGTAACAGAGAAAGTATCCGAACCGACATCACCTAAACTCGATGAAAAGGTTCCTAGTCTTGTTGAAGGTATTGATGCCAAGCCTATTATTAAAGAACATGACGAAAAAGCTCCTAGCCCCGTCGACGAAACGAAAACCAAGCCTGTGGTCGAACCAAAAATAGAAAAAGTAAGTCCAACGAAGGAGACCGAATCTAAACTGATTGACAAAAAACCGGCAGATAAGACCCCAAGTCCAGTCCTTGAAAAGGTATCTGAACCTACTCCAGCTAAAGTCGACGAAAAGGCACCAAGTCCTGTAAAGGATATTGAATCAAAGTCTGTCATTGACAAACATGAGGACAAGGCTCCAAGCCCCGTCGATGAGAAAGAAATTAAACCTGACGTCAAACATCAAGAAGAAGAGGCTTCACCTGTAAAGGAAACCGAAACCACAATTATTTCCGAGAAACTAGAAGATAAGGCTGCCAGTCCGGTAACAGAGAAAGTATCCGAACCGACATCACCTAAACTCGATGAAAAGGTTCCTAGTCTTGTTGAAGGTATTGATGCCAAGCCTATTATTAAAGAACATGACGAAAAAGCTCCTAGCCCCGTCGACGAAACGAAAACCAAGCCTGTGGTCGAACCAAAAATAGAAAAAGTAAGTCCAACGAAGGAGACCGAATCTAAACTGATTGACAAAAAACCGGCAGATAAGACCCCAAGTCCAGTCCTTGAAAAGGTATCTGAACCTACTCCAGCTAAAGTCGACGAAAAGGCACCAAGTCCTGTAAAGGATATTGAATCAAAGTCTGTCATTGACAAACATGAGGACAAGGCTCCAAGCCCCGTCGATGAGAAAGAAATTAAACCTGACGTCAAACATCAAGAAGAAGAGGCTTCACCTGTAAAGGAAACCGAAACCACAATTATTTCCGAGAAACTAGAAGATAAGGCTGCCAGTCCGGTAACAGAGAAAGTATCCGAACCGACATCACCTAAACTCGATGAAAAGGTTCCTAGTCTTGTTGAAGGTATTGATGCCAAGCCTATTATTAAAGAACATGACGAAAAAGCTCCTAGCCCCGTCGACGAAACGAAAACCAAGCCTGTGGTCGAACCAAAAATAGAAAAAGTAAGTCCAACGAAGGAGACCGAATCTAAACTGATTGACAAAAAACCGGCAGATAAGACCCCAAGTCCAGTCCTTGAAAAGGTATCTGAACCTACTCCAGCTAAAGTCGACGAAAAGGCACCAAGTCCTGTAAAGGATATTGAATCAAAGTCTGTCATTGACAAACATGAGGACAAGGCTCCAAGCCCCGTCGATGAGAAAGAAATTAAACCTGACGTCAAACATCAAGAAGAAGAGGCTTCACCTGTAAAGGAAACCGAAACCACAATTATTTCCGAGAAACTAGAAGATAAGGCTGCCAGTCCGGTAACAGAGAAAGTATCCGAACCGACATCACCTAAACTCGATGAAAAGGTTCCTAGTCTTGTTGAAGGTATTGATGCCAAGCCTATTATTAAAGAACATGACGAAAAAGCTCCTAGCCCCGTCGACGAAACGAAAACCAAGCCTGTGGTCGAACCAAAAATAGAAAAAGTAAGTCCAACGAAGGAGACCGAATCTAAACTGATTGACAAAAAACCGGCAGATAAGACCCCAAGTCCAGTCCTTGAAAAGGTATCTGAACCTACTCCAGCTAAAGTCGACGAAAAGGCACCAAGTCCTGTAAAGGATATTGAATCAAAGTCTGTCATTGACAAACATGAGGACAAGGCTCCAAGCCCCGTCGATGAGAAAGAAATTAAACCTGACGTCAAACATCAAGAAGAAGAGGCTTCACCTGTAAAGGAAACCGAAACCACAATTATCTCCGAGAAACTAGAAGATAAGGCTGCCAGTCCGGTAACAGAGAAAGTATCCGAACCGACATCACCTAAACTCGATGAAAAGGTTCCTAGTCTTGTTGAAGGTATTGATGCCAAGCCTATTATTAAAGAACATGACGAAAAAGCTCCTAGCCCCGTCGACGAAACGAAAACCAAGCCTGTGGTCGAACCAAAAATAGAAAAAGTAAGTCCAACGAAGGAGACCGAATCTAAACTGATTGACAAAAAACCGGCAGATAAGACCCAAGTCCAGTCCTTGAAAAGGTATCTGAACCTACTCCAGCTAAAGTCGACGAAAAGGCACCAAGTCCTGTAAAGGATATTGAATCAAAGTCTGTCATTGACAAACATGAGGACAAGGCTCCAAGCCCCGTCGATGAGAAAGAAATTAAACCTGACGTCAAACATCAAGAAGAAGAGGCTTCACCTGTAAAGGAAACCGAAACCACAATTATTTCCGAGAAACTAGAAGATAAGGCTGCCAGTCCGGTAACAGAGAAAGTATCCGAACCGACATCACCTAAACTCGATGAAAAGGTTCCTAGTCTTGTTGAAGGTATTGATGCCAAGCCTATTATTAAAGAACATGACGAAAAAGCTCCTAGCCCCGTCGACGAAACGAAAACCAAGCCTGTGGTCGAACCAAAAATAGAAAAAGTAAGTCCAACGAAGGAGACCGAATCTAAACTGATTGACAAAAAACCGGCAGATAAGACCCCAAGTCCAGTCCTTGAAAAGGTATCTGAACCTACTCCAGCTAAAGTCGACGAAAAGGCACCAAGTCCTGTAAAGGATATTGAATCAAAGTCTGTCATTGACAAACATGAGGACAAGGCTCCAAGCCCCGTCGATGAGAAAGAAATTAAACCTGACGTCAAACATCAAGAAGAAGAGGCTTCACCTGTAAAGGAAACCGAAACCACAATTATTTCCGAGAAACTAGAAGATAAGGCTGCCAGTCCGGTAACAGAGAAAGTATCCGAACCGACATCACCTAAACTCGATGAAAAGGTTCCTAGTCTTGTTGAAGGTATTGATGCCAAGCCTATTATTAAAGAACATGACGAAAAAGCTCCTAGCCCCGTCGACGAAACGAAAACCAAGCCTGTGGTCGAACCAAAAATAGAAAAAGTAAGTCCAACGAAGGAGAACCGAATCTAAACTGATTGACAAAAAACCGGCAGATAAGACCCCAAGTCCAGTCCTTGAAAAGGTATCTGAACCTACTCCAGCTAAAGTCGACGAAAAGGCACCAAGTCCTGTAAAGGATATTGAATCAAAGTCTGTCATTGACAAACATGAGGACAAGGCTCCAAGCCCCGTCGATGAGAAAGAAATTAAACCTGACGTCAAACATCAAGAAGAAGAGGCTTCACCTGTAAAGGAAACCGAAACCACAATTATTTCCGAGAAACTAGAAGATAAGGCTGCCAGTCCGGTAACAGAGAAAGTATCCGAACCGACATCACCTAAACTCGATGAAAAGGTTCCTAGTCTTGTTGAAGGTATTGATGCCAAGCCTATTATTAAAGAACATGACGAAAAAGCTCCTAGCCCCGTCGACGAAACGAAAACCAAGCCTGTGGTCGAACCAAAAATAGAAAAAGTAAGTCCAACGAAGGAGACCGAATCTAAACTGATTGACAAAAAACCGGCAGATAAGACCCCAAGTCCAGTCCTTGAAAAGGTATCTGAACCTACTCCAGCTAAAGTCGACGAAAAGGCACCAAGTCCTGTAAAGGATATTGAATCAAAGTCTGTCATTGACAAACATGAGGACAAGGCTCCAAGCCCCGTCGATGAGAAAGAAATTAAACCTGACGTCAAACATCAAGAAGAAGAGGCTTCACCTGTAAAGGAAACCGAAACCACAATTATTTCCGAGAAACTAGAAGATAAGGCTGCCAGTCCGGTAACAGAGAAAGTATCCGAACCGACATCACCTAAACTCGATGAAAAGGTTCCTAGTCTTGTTGAAGGTATTGATGCCAAGCCTATTATTAAAGAACATGACGAAAAAGCTCCTAGCCCCGTCGACGAAACGAAAACCAAGCCTGTGGTCGAACCAAAAATAGAAAAAGTAAGTCCAACGAAGGAGACCGAATCTAAACTGATTGACAAAAAACCGGCAGATAAGACCCCAAGTCCAGTCCTTGAAAAGGTATCTGAACCTACTCCAGCTAAAGTCGACGAAAAGGCATCCAAGTCCTGTAAAGGATATTGAATCAAAGTCTGTCATTGACAAACATGAGGACAAGGCTCCAAGCCCCGTCGATGAGAAAGAAATTAAACCTGACGTCAAACATCAAGAAGAAGAGGCTTCACCTGTAAAGGAAACCGAAACCACAATTATTTCCGAGAAACTAGAAGATAAGGCTGCCAGTCCGGTAACAGAGAAAGTATCCGAACCGACATCACCTAAACTCGATGAAAAGGTTCCTAGTCTTGTTGAAGGTATTGATGCCAAGCCTATTATTAAAGAACATGACGAAAAAGCTCCTAGCCCCGTCGACGAAACGAAAACCAAGCCTGTGGTCGAACCAAAAATAGAAAAAGTAAGTCCAACGAAGGAGACCGAATCTAAACTGATTGACAAAAAACCGGCAGATAAGACCCCAAGTCCAGTCCTTGAAAAGGTATCTGAACCTACTCCAGCTAAAGTCGACGAAAAGGCACCAAGTCCTGTAAAGGATATTGAATCAAAGTCTGTCATTGACAAACATGAGGACAAGGCTCCAAGCCCCGTCGATGAGAAAGAAATTAAACCTGACGTCAAACATCAAGAAGAAGAGGCTTCACCTGTAAAGGAAACCGAAACCACAATTATTTCCGAGAAACTAGAAGATAAGGCTGCCAGTCCGGTAACAGAGAAAGTATCCGAACCGACATCACCTAAACTCGATGAAAAGGTTCCTAGTCTTGTTGAAGGTATTGATGCCAAGCCTATTATTAAAGAACATGACGAAAAAGCTCCTAGCCCCGTCGACGAAACGAAAACCAAGCCTGTGGTCGAACCAAAAATAGAAAAAGTAAGTCCAACGAAGGAGACCGAATCTAAACTGATTGACAAAAAACCGGCAGATAAGACCCCAAGTCCAGTCCTTGAAAAGGTATCTGAACCTACTCCAGCTAAAGTCGACGAAAAGGCACCAAGTCCTGTAAAGGATATTGAATCAAAGTCTGTCATTGACAAACATGAGGACAAGGCTCCAAGCCCCGTCGATGAGAAAGAAATTAAACCTGACGTCAAACATCAAGAAGAAGAGGCTTCACCTGTAAAGGAAACCGAAACCACAATTATTTCCGAGAAACTAGAAGATAAGGCTGCCAGTCCGGTAACAGAGAAAGTATCCGAACCGACATCACCTAAACTCGATGAAAAGGTTCCTAGTCTTGTTGAAGGTATTGATGCCAAGCCTATTATTAAAGAACATGACGAAAAAGCTCCTAGCCCCGTCGACGAAACGAAAACCAAGCCTGTGGTCGAACCAAAAATAGAAAAAGTAAGTCCAACGAAGGAGACCGAATCTAAACTGATTGACAAAAAACCGGCAGATAAGACCCCAAGTCCAGTCCTTGAAAAGGTATCTGAACCTACTCCAGCTAAAGTCGACGAAAAGGCACCAAGTCCTGTAAAGGATATTGAATCAAAGTCTGTCATTGACAAACATGAGGACAAGGCTCCAAGCCCCGTCGATGAGAAAGAAATTAAACCTGACGTCAAACATCAAGAAGAAGAGGCTTCACCTGTAAAGGAAACCGAAACCACAATTATTTCCGAGAAACTAGAAGATAAGGCTGCCAGTCCGGTAACAGAGAAAGTATCCGAACCGACATCACCTAAACTCGATGAAAAGGTTCCTAGTCTTGTTGAAGGTATTGATGCCAAGCCTATTATTAAAGAACATGACGAAAAAGCTCCTAGCCCCGTCGACGAAACGAAAACCAAGCCTGTGGTCGAACCAAAAATAGAAAAAGTAAGTCCAACGAAGGAGACCGAATCTAAACTGATTGACAAAAAACCGGCAGATAAGACCCCAAGTCCAGTCCTTGAAAAGGTATCTGAACCTACTCCAGCTAAAGTCGACGAAAAGGCACCAAGTCCTGTAAAGGATATTGAATCAAAGTCTGTCATTGACAAACATGAGGACAAGGCTCCAAGCCCCGTCGATGAGAAAGAAATTAAACCTGACGTCAAACATCAAGAAGAAGAGGCTTCACCTGTAAAGGAAACCGAAACCACAATTATTTCCGAGAAACTAGAAGATAAGGCTGCCAGTCCGGTAACAGAGAAAGTATCCGAACCGACATCACCTAAACTCGATGAAAAGGTTCCTAGTCTTGTTGAAGGTATTGATGCCAAGCCTATTATTAAAGAACATGACGAAAAAGCTCCTAGCCCCGTCGACGAAACGAAAACCAAGCCTGTGGTCGAACCAAAAATAGAAAAAGTAAGTCCAACGAAGGAGACCGAATCTAAACTGATTGACAAAAAACCGGCAGATAAGACCCCAAGTCCAGTCCTTGAAAAGGTATCTGAACCTACTCCAGCTAAAGTCGACGAAAAGGCACCAAGTCCTGTAAAGGATATTGAATCAAAGTCTGTCATTGACAAACATGAGGACAAGGCTCCAAGCCCCGTCGATGAGAAAGAAATTAAACCTGACGTCAAACATCAAGAAGAAGAGGCTTCACCTGTAAAGGAAACCGAAACCACAATTATTTCCGAGAAACTAGAAGATAAGGCTGCCAGTCCGGTAACAGAGAAAGTATCCGAACCGACATCACCTAAACTCGATGAAAAGGTTCCTAGTCTTGTTGAAGGTATTGATGCCAAGCCTATTATTAAAGAACATGACGAAAAAGCTCCTAGCCCCGTCGACGAAACGAAAACCAAGCCTGTGGTCGAACCAAAAATAGAAAAAGTAAGTCCAACGAAGGAAACCGAATCTAAACTGATTGACAAAAAACCGGCAGATAAGACCCCAAGTCCAGTCCTTGAAAAGGTATCTGAACCTACTCCAGCTAAAGTCGACGAAAAGGCACCAAGTCCTGTAAAGGATATTGAATCAAAGTCTGTCATTGACAAACATGAGGACAAGGCTCCAAGCCCCGTCGATGAGAAAGAAATTAAACCTGACGTCAAACATCAAGAAGAAGAGGCTTCACCTGTAAAGGAAACCGAAACCACAATTATTTCCGAGAAACTAGAAGATAAGGCTGCCAGTCCGGTAACAGAGAAAGTATCCGAACCGACATCACCTAAACTCGATGAAAAGGTTCCTAGTCTTGTTGAAGGTATTGATGCCAAGCCTATTATTAAAGAACATGACGAAAAAGCTCCTAGCCCCGTCGACGAAACGAAAACCAAGCCTGTGGTCGAACCAAAAATAGAAAAAGTAAGTCCAACGAAGGAAACCGAATCTAAACTGATTGACAAAAAACCGGCAGATAAGACCCCAAGTCCAGTCCTTGAAAAGGTATCTGAACCTACTCCAGCTAAAGTCGACGAAAAGGCACCAAGTCCTGTAAAGGATATTGAATCAAAGTCTGTCATTGACAAACATGAGGACAAGGCTCCAAGCCCCGTCGATGAGAAAGAAATTAAACCTGACGTCAAACATCAAGAAGAAGAGGCTTCACCTGTAAAGGAAACCGAAACCACAATTATTTCCGAGAAACTAGAAGATAAGGCTGCCAGTCCGGTAACAGAGAAAGTATCCGAACCGACATCACCTAAACTCGATGAAAAGGTTCCTAGTCTTGTTGAAGGTATTGATGCCAAGCCTATTATTAAAGAACATGACGAAAAAGCTCCTAGCCCCGTCGACGAAACGAAAACCAAGCCTGTGGTCGAACCAAAAATAGAAAAAGTAAGTCCAACGAAGGAGACCGAATCTAAACTGATTGACAAAAAACCGGCAGATAAGACCCCAAGTCCAGTCCTTGAAAAGGTATCTGAACCTACTCCAGCTAAAGTCGACGAAAAGGCACCAAGTCCTGTAAAGGATATTGAATCAAAGTCTGTCATTGACAAACATGAGGACAAGGCTCCAAGCCCCGTCGATGAGAAAGAAATTAAACCTGACGTCAAACATCAAGAAGAAGAGGCTTCACCTGTAAAGGAAACCGAAACCACAATTATTTCCGAGAAACTAGAAGATAAGGCTGCCAGTCCGGTAACAGAGAAAGTATCCGAACCGACATCACCTAAACTCGATGAAAAGGTTCCTAGTCTTGTTGAAGGTATTGATGCCAAGCCTATTATTAAAGAACATGACGAAAAAGCTCCTAGCCCCGTCGACGAAACGAAAACCAAGCCTGTGGTCGAACCAAAAATAGAAAAAGTAAGTCCAACGAAGGAGACCGAATCTAAACTGATTGACAAAAAACCGGCAGATAAGACCCCAAGTCCAGTCCTTGAAAAGGTATCTGAACCTACTCCAGCTAAAGTCGACGAAAAGGCACCAAGTCCTGTAAAGGATATTGAATCAAAGTCTGTCATTGACAAACATGAGGACAAGGCTCCAAGCCCCGTCGATGAGAAAGAAATTAAACCTGACGTCAAACATCAAGAAGAAGAGGCTTCACCTGTAAAGGAAACCGAAACCACAATTATTTCCGAGAAACTTGAAGATAAGGCTGCCAGTCCGGTAACAGAGAAAGTATCCGAACCGACATCACCTAAACTCGATGAAAAGGTTCCTAGTCTTGTTGAAGGTATTGATGCCAAGCCTATTATTAAAGAACATGACGAAAAAGCTCCTAGCCCCGTCGACGAAACGAAAACCAAGCCTGTGGTCGAACCAAAAATAGAAAAAGTAAGTCCAACGAAGGAGACCGAATCTAAACTGATTGACAAAAAACCGGCAGATAAGACCCCAAGTCCAGTCCTTGAAAAGGTATCTGAACCTACTCCAGCTAAAGTCGACGAAAAGGCACCAAGTCCTGTAAAGGATATTGAATCAAAGTCTGTCATTGACAAACATGAGGACAAGGCTCCAAGCCCCGTCGATGAGAAAGAAATTAAACCTGACGTCAAACATCAAGAAGAAGAGGCTTCACCTGTAAAGGAAACCGAAACCACAATTATTTCCGAGAAACTAGAAGATAAGGCTGCCAGTCCGGTAACAGAGAAAGTATCCGAACCGACATCACCTAAACTCGATGAAAAGGTTCCTAGTCTTGTTGAAGGTATTGATGCCAAGCCTATTATTAAAGAACATGACGAAAAAGCTCCTAGCCCCGTCGACGAAACGAAAACCAAGCCTGTGGTCGAACCAAAAATAGAAAAAGTAAGTCCAACGAAGGAAACCGAATCTAAACTGATTACCAAAAAACCGGCAGATAAGACCCCAAGTCCAGTCCTTGAAAAGGTATCTGAACCTACTCCAGCTAAAGTCGACGAAAAGGCACCAAGTCCTGTAAAGGATATTGAATCAAAGTCTGTCATTGACAAACATGAGGACAAGGCTCCAAGCCCCGTCGATGAGAAAGAAATTAAACCTGACGTCAAACATCAAGAAGAAGAGGCTTCACCTGTAAAGGAAACCGAAACCACAATTATCATTGAGAAACTAGAAGATAAGGCTGCCAGTCCGGTAACAGAGAAAGTATCCGAACCGACATCACCTAAACTCGATGAAAAGGTTCCTAGTCTTGTTGAAGGTATTGATGCCAAGCCTATTATTAAAGAACATGACGAAAAAGCTCCTAGCCCCGTCGACGAAACGAAAACCAAGCCTGTGGTCGAACCAAAAATAGAAAAAGTAAGTCCAACGAAGGAGACCGAATCTAAACTGATTGACAAAAAACCGGCAGATAAGACCCCAAGTCCAGTCCTTGAAAAGGTATCTGAACCTACTCCAGCTAAAGTCGACGAAAAGGCACCAAGTCCTGTAAAGGATATTGAATCAAAGTCTGTCATTGACAAACATGAGGACAAGGCTCCAAGCCCCGTCGATGAGAAAGAAATTAAACCTGACGTCAAACATCAAGAAGAAGAGGCTTCACCTGTAAAGGAAACCGAAACCACAATTATCTCCGAGAAACTAGAAGATAAGGCTGCCAGTCCGGTAACAGAGAAAGTATCCGAACCGACATCACCTAAACTCGATGAAAAGGTTCCTAGTCTTGTTGAAGGTATTGATGCCAAGCCTATTATTAAAGAACATGACGAAAAAGCTCCTAGCCCCGTCGACGAAACGAAAACCAAGCCTGTGGTCGAACCAAAAATAGAAAAAGTAAGTCCAACGAAGGAGACCGAATCTAAACTGATTGACAAAAAACCGGCAGATAAGACCCCAAGTCCAGTCCTTGAAAAGGTATCTGAACCTACTCCAGCTAAAGTCGACGAAAAGGCACCAAGTCCTGTAAAGGATATTGAATCAAAGTCTGTCATTGACAAACATGAGGACAAGGCTCCAAGCCCCGTCGATGAGAAAGAAATTAAACCTGACGTCAAACATCAAGAAGAAGAGGCTTCACCTGTAAAGGAAACCGAAACCACAATTATTTCCGAGAAACTTGAAGATAAGGCTGCCAGTCCGGTAACAGAGAAAGTATCCGAACCGACATCACCTAAACTCGATGAAAAGGTTCCTAGTCTTGTTGAAGGTATTGATGCCAAGCCTATTATTAAAGAACATGACGAAAAAGCTCCTAGCCCCGTCGACGAAACGAAAACCAAGCCTGTGGTCGAACCAAAAATAGAAAAAGTAAGTCCAACGAAGGAGACCGAATCTAAACTGATTGACAAAAAACCGGCAGATAAGACCCCAAGTCCAGTCCTTGAAAAGGTATCTGAACCTACTCCAGCTAAAGTCGACGAAAAGGCACCAAGTCCTGTAAAGGATATTGAATCAAAGTCTGTCATTGACAAACATGAGGACAAGGCTCCAAGCCCCGTCGATGAGAAAGAAATTAAACCTGACGTCAAACATCAAGAAGAAGAGGCTTCACCTGTAAAGGAAACCGAAACCACAATTATCTCCGAGAAACTAGAAGATAAGGCTGCCAGTCCGGTAACAGAGAAAGTATCCGAACCGACATCACCTAAACTCGATGAAAAGGTTCCTAGTCTTGTTGAAGGTATTGATGCCAAGCCTATTATTAAAGAACATGACGAAAAAGCTCCTAGCCCCGTCGACGAAACGAAAACCAAGCCTGTGGTCGAACCAAAAATAGAAAAAGTAAGTCCAACGAAGGAGACCGAATCTAAACTGATTGACAAAAAACCGGCAGATAAGACCCCAAGTCCAGTCCTTGAAAAGGTATCTGAACCTACTCCAGCTAAAGTCGACGAAAAGGCACCAAGTCCTGTAAAGGATATTGAATCAAAGTCTGTCATTGACAAACATGAGGACAAGGCTCCAAGCCCCGTCGATGAGAAAGAAAGTAAACCTGACGTCAAACATCAAGAAGAAAAGGCTTCACCTGTAAAGGAAACCGAAACCACAATTATTTCCGAGAAACTTGAAGATAAGGCTGCCAGTCCGGTAACAGAGAAAGTATCCGAACCGACATCACCTAAACTCGATGAAAAGGTTCCTAGTCTTGTTGAAGGTATTGATGCCAAGCCTATTATTAAAGAACATGACGAAAAAGCTCCTAGCCCCGTCGACGAAACGAAAACCAAGCCTGTGGTCGAACCAAAAATAGAAAAAGTAAGTCCAACGAAGGAGACCGAATCTAAACTGATTGACAAAAAACCGGCAGATAAGACCCCAAGTCCAGTCCTTGAAAAGGTATCTGAACCTACTCCAGCTAAAGTCGACGAAAAGGCACCAAGTCCTGTAAAGGATATTGAATCAAAGTCTGTCATTGACAAACATGAGGACAAGGCTCCAAGCCCCGTCGATGAGAAAGAAAGTAAACCTGACGTCAAACATCAAGAAGAAGAGGCTTCACCTGTAAAGGAAACCGAAACCACAATTATTTCCGAGAAACTTGAAGATAAGGCTGCCAGTCCGGTAACAGAGAAAGTATCCGAACCGACATCACCTAAACTCGATGAAAAGGTTCCTAGTCTTGTTGAAGGTATTGATGCCAAGCCTATTATTAAAGAACATGACGAAAAAGCTCCTAGCCCCGTCGACGAAACGAAAACCAAGCCTGTGGTCGAACCAAAAATAGAAAAAGTAAGTCCAACGAAGGAGACCGAATCTAAACTGATTGACAAAAAACCGGCAGATAAGACCCCAAGTCCAGTCCCTGAAAAGGTATCTGAACCTACTCCAGCTAAAGTCGACGAAAAGGCACCAAGTCCTGTAAAGGATATTGAATCAAAGTCTGTCATTGACAAACATGAGGACAAGGCTCCAAGCCCCGTCGATGAGAAAGAAATTAAACCTGACGTCAAACATCAAGAAGAAGAGGCTTCACCTGTAAAGGAAACAGAAACCACAATTATTTCCGAGAAACTTGAAGATAAGGCTGCCAGTCCGGTAACAGAGAAAGTATCCGAACCGACATCACCTAAACTCGATGAAAAGGTTCCTATTCTTGTTGAAGGTATTGATGCCAAGCCTATTATTAAAGAACATGACGAAAAAGCTCCTAGCCCCGTCGACGAAACGAAAACCAAGCCTGTGGTCGAACCAAAAATAGAAAAAGTAAGTCCAACGAAGGAGACCGAATCTAAACTGATTGACAAAAAACCGGCAGATAAGACCCCAAGTCCAGTCCTTGAAAAGGTATTTGAACCTACTCCAGCTAAAGTCGACGAAAAGGCACCAAGTCCTGTAAAGGATATTGAATCAAAGTATGTCATTGACAAACATGAGGACAAGGCTCCAAGCCCCGTCGATGAGAAAGAAATTAAACCTGACGTCAAACATCAAGAAGAAGAGGCTTCACCTGTAAAGGAAACCGAAACCACAATTATTTCCGAGAAACTAGAAGATAAGGCTGCCAGTCCGGTAACAGAGAAAGTATCCGAACCGACATCACCTAAACTCGATGAAAAGGTTCCTAGTCTTGTTGAAGGTATTGCAGCCAAGCCTATTATTAAAGAACATGACGAAAAAGCTCCTAGCCCTGTCGACGAAACGAAAACCAAGCCTGTGGTCGAACCAAAAATAGAAAAAGTAAGTCCAACGAAGGAAACCGAATCTAAACTGATTGACAAAAAACCGGCAGATAAGACCCCAAGTCCAGTCCTTGAAAAGGTATCTGAACCTACTCCAGCTAAAGTCGACGAAAAGGCACCAAGTCCTGTAAAGGATATTGAATCAAAGTCTGTCATTGACAAACATGAGGACAAGGCTCCAAGCCCCGTCGATGAGAAAGAAATTAAGCCTGTCGTCAAACATCAAGAAGAAGAGGCTTCACCTGTAAAGGAAACCGAAACCACAATTATCTCCGAGAAACTAGAAGATAAGGCTGCCAGTCCGGTAACAGGGAAAGTATCCGAACCGACATCACCAAAACTCGATGAAAAGGTTCCTAGTCTTGTTGAAGGTATTGCAGCCAAGCCTATTATTAAAGAACATGACGAAAAAGCTCCTAGCCCCGTCGACGAAACGAAAACTAAACCTGTGTTCGAATCAACAAAAGCGAAATCCATAGTTCGAGTTACAGAGGAATCTTTTGATTTGAAATCTGAATATTTGGAAGAAAAGACAAAAGATTATTTAACTGTTGAAGAAATATCTCTAACTGAGGATAAAAAAGAAAGTACTATTACAATTAATGGTAAAAATATTTTACAAATTACCACTGTCACAACTAGAAAAGAACTCTTAACCAACGAAAATACGATTGAAAAGAAATTAAAAACTACTGTCGTTACTGTCACAGAATCTATATTACCAGATGGTGTTATCGAAAAGACAAAAGATATTAAAGTATATATCTCTGATTATGAAGTAGAGCCTCGTTTTTCAGATAATTTTGAAGAAGTTGGTGACCCTATTACAAAAGTGTCATGTGAAGATAGGAAAATATATAGAAATGATACTACAATCCAACAAAAAATAACGAAAACAATTACCAAACAAACGTTACTTAATAGAAATTATAATATTAATGTTATAAAAACGACAATTAAGATTGTTACAGAAGAGGAATATCCGGACGGGGCCCGATCAGTAACTACAAGTGAAGAAGTTTTGTTTAATGATATACCTATATCACCTACAAATGAAACAGAGCTCAAAAGTGCACTGGCTACGACTGCTAGTAAATCTTCATCCGAAGAAACTCAAGTCACATTAATAGAAGAAAAATCAGAATGTGAACTTTCTGGCTTGCAGGTTGAAGATATGCCTCAAGATTTTATTATAATTGAAAAACCTACAAGTACCTCGTCTACAAAATTAGAAAGCATATACGAAAATAATATCAATATTATGAGAAAAACGACAATAACAATAATTGAAGAAATATTTGGAAATATAAAAACCAACACGAAAAAAAATAGAACAATTAAAATAACAACTGTAGAAGATGAATATCCTGATAAATCCCTAAAAACAACAACTAATAAAGAAATTTCAGTAGTAGATGACATTCTGTATCCAGAAGAGGGTCAAGTAGATGTACAGAAAGCTGATTTTGATGATTTTGAGTATTCAGAAGAACCTATAGAAGAATCTAGTACTGAAATCGCTTCTATTATAGAAAATGATATATCAATAAAACGCAAAATAATCACAACTAAAACAACTCAAGTATTTTATAATATTTCCAGCCAAATTAAGTGTACTAAAGTAACCATTAAAATTGTAACAGAAGATGAATATCCTGATGGTACTATAAGTTCAAAAACTACTGAATCGACATCATTTACTGAAGAATATGTTGATACAAATTATATAAAAGAAAAAATGATTCAACAAATTAAGAAACCAATAACTCCCCAAGTAAATGGAGAATCTATACTTCAAAAAGAACAATTTTTAATCAAAGATGGCCATGGATTTATGAAGGACAGACAGAAGAAGACAAAAGTTGACGCAGTAGATGAAACAAAAAATAAACACGACAGAGAATTAAGACCACAACCAACAACAAAACCAGTGAGTGAAACAGAACAGATGTTACATGCAGAAAGGTCACTTGCATCCACGCATGATTCAAAATCTACTGTTGTTATGCGCGATGGCAGTGGTAAAACTATATTGGATGACACTGAAAAGGAAAAATCTATTCAATATTTAACGCACAGTAGCTCTGAAGACATTTCTAGAGAAATCAGTTTAGAAGAAAAATATTCTTTTGAAAGCTCAGAGAAAAGTGAAAAGCAGTCAATTAAAGAAAAACAAACACATTCTTTGAAAGATGACCCTAAAACAGATCAAATTTCTCACTCTAAAACTGAAAATTTACAAACAGGTATAGAGTATTTTTCCAAAGATTCTGAGGAGGCAGTTCAATTAGTGGAAAGTATACACAAAGCATTTAGTGATGAAAATGTGCAACAAGGTATTAAGTCAGAGTTTGTCGATTCTCTTACTCTATGCCCCGAATTCGATAGGGTATCTACTCCACCTACTGTCCCTGTTAGTCCGTTACCTAAGGTTCCAAGTAATTTTCAAGATATTAAAACAAGTGATGGTGTTCAAAGTGAAGTAACTTATGACAAAACAGAAGACAATGAAGAAACTATAACTAAAGTTGTTCACGTAGGCGACGATATTCTTACTCAAAAGATTTCAACATCTACGGAAAAACTACCAAAAACATTAAAAAGTAATTTTGAGGATGACCCTGATATTCTTAATTTAATGCAAACAATAGGTAAAATTAAAACTGAAACTGACACAGTCACGAAGATTATTAAAGAAGGTGAGAACGTTGTCACACAAACAATAACAACAGTTACAACAAAGGAGATAATATCAAGAGATGATGGTACACCTCAAAACATTAAAACGACCATTGAAACTACTACACTTAGCAAAAGTTCTGATGGATCCACAACGACCACTAGAGACACACAAACTTTACTTTCTGAATGTTCTTCCAGCCTCAAATCTACCTCATTAATGGATTTGTATCCTAAAGATAGTAAACTAGAAAAATTCTACCTCGAAACTTATGATGAAAAGACTGATTCTATATCGATTAACGAAGAAAAATTAACTCAAGCGTCTTCCACTACACCCATAATCAAGAACACGAAAAAAGATGAAATTTATTCTAAATCTGATTTCTTAATAGATTCTGATGATTCAGAAGAAAATGTAGAAGATACTGTAATTGACACCGATGTAAGTAAACGAGTTGTTAAAGAAAACAATATTGACATAGTGGAAACAATTACAACAACCACAAAAAAAGAGACTATAAGAACAAACGAAAATAAGAAAAATATAAAAACGACAGTTGAAACAATCACAACAAAAGAATATCCAGACGGTTCTAAAGATATTCAGAAAAATGTTGAAGTTAATATAGAAGAAGTAAATATAGAGACAGATAGTAACATTGATAAGATACTAAATGACTTTATTTTATATGGTGAACCAGAAGAAAATGTTTTAACAAAAACTGAAGAAATACTTAGTGACAATATTATCATACAAAGAACAATTTTGACTAAAATAATTAAAACAAAGTACTGTGATGGTAATAATCACATAAGAAAAATTAAGACTGTTACTACTATAACAACAACTGATGAGTACCCTGACGGTTCGTCGCAAACCAAAATAGATTGTAGCACTTCTTTAACTGACTTTGATGAGAAAGATGTAGTAGAAACTACAGAACTAAATGACTATACAATTATAGAAGACAAAACTATTGATGTTCAAACCCAAGAAAAAGATATAGTCGAACACGGTAAAAATATACACCAGGTAATTACTACAACTACAACAAAAGAAATTTTAACAACCAGTGATAAGTTGAAGAAAAAGTTAAAAACTACAATTGAAAAAATTATTGAATCTATGTTTTCTAACGGAGTTAAAGAAATTACTAAAGATACCCAAGTATCAATTTCAGATTATAATCTAGAATCTGTGGATGATATTCCTGAAGGTTTCGAGCTTACTGGAGAACCTCACGAAGAAACGACCGAAGAAGTGGAATTTGTGCAGGAAAATGGAATAAATATTAAGAGAAAAATTACGACTACTGTTATTAGTCAAGAGTTACATAATTTAGGAAAAAATATCAAACGAATTAAAAAAACTACAAAAACTGTCGTTTCAGATGAATACCCTGATGGATCTACTATCATCAAAACAAGTGAAAAAATATCAACAATCGATGATGATCTTTTTTTATATTATGAAGAAAAATCTCCTATATTAACATCTAAAAATATAATATCTGAAGATTTATCGCCAATTTCAACACATGAAGAAGATAGCGCGAAAATAGAGGAATTACTTGAAGATCTTAACGTCAAAGGAGAACCTGAAGAAACAGAAAGAAGCGAAGATAAGGAAATTAAGTACGAAGATTTTATAATACAAAGAAACATAACGGTAAAAAATACAAAAATAAATTATGCTGATAATAACGGTACAGTAAAAAAAATTAAATGTATTACAACTACTACAACTACCGATAAGTATCCAGATGGCTCTTCGCGTATCAGTGTCGACAAAAGACAATCCATTTGTGATATCAATGGTAAAGAAAAAATGCAATCTGATGGTGACCTAAACGAATTCATACATGTTTTAGATAAATCTGTTAACGTTGATAACCAGCAAAAAACAATTGTAAGGGATGGCATAAACGTCGTACAATTAATAAATATAATTACTACAAAAGAGACATTGGCTACTGAAGACTATTCTAAGAAAATCATAAAAACAACTGTAGAAACTGTTACAGAAACCAAATTGCCAAATGGAATTACTGAAGTTACAAGAGACGTAAAAATTATAGTTTCCGATTATAGTAGTGATTCTTTTGATGAAAATCTACTTGGCTATATCCAACTAGGAGATGCCGATACGAAAACGAATACAGAAACGGAAGAAATTATTGAAGATGGCAAAACTATTATTCGCAAAACAACTATAACTACAATTAGAGAAGAATTTGAAAATGCAGAAACCAGATGTAAAAAAGTTAGAACTACTACTCGTACTACGACTGAAGATGAGTATCCAGATGGAGCAATTATAACTAAAAAAAGCGAAAAAGTCTCTGTTGCCGACTTTTTCCTTAAGGAACCTAGCACTAATGGTAATCTGGAGCCTGTAGATTCATATGACGGGGAAAGCGAAGTTGTAGAAAGCACGTCACAGGATACAGTTGTTAACAATGAAATAATCAAAAAAGGAAATACTGAAATTAAACGTACAATTACTACGAAAACTAAAAAAGAAATTTTAGCAAGCTCAGATAAAGATATCGAACGTGTTAGAACTACAATTGAGACTATTACTGATGATTTGTATCCCAATGGACTAATAGAAACCACAAAAGACATCAAAATAACTATTTCTGAGTCTCAGAAAACATATAATAGTGATTTACAAGCTGCACTTTATGGACTGAAACCAACTGGTAAAGTAAAGACAGCAGTTGACAAAAAAACAAACATTATCTTTACAGATGATTCAAAAAGAATAGATCAAACTATAACAACATATATAACCAAAGAAGAAATGATTAATTCTGAAATGAGCTTATACGCTGTAAAAACTGTAACTGAAACTGTAACAGAAAATAAAAATGAAGATGGAATAACCCAAATCACTAATGATTTGAACACACAAGTAACATATCTGCCTCCAGGTACAGGTCTAGATGATTGGTCTCCGGAGGAATTGGATCGTATTGAAAAAGAACCTACTACTACGAAGACAAAATCTATAGATCTGAACAAACCAGAAAATACTAAAGATCTTAAGCCCACTATTTCCGAGTTACCACTAGAAAAAAAATCGGACCCACAAACTGAACATAAATCTAAGAAAAGATCTCCAATCGGAGAGATAACTACTGAAACTGATACGTTTACCAAAATCGTTAAGGAAGGTGACAACGAAATAACTCAAACAATTACTATAGTTACGACAAAAGAAGTCATAAGTCCGGAAAAAATTAAAGTAACTGTTGAAACTACGACCATAAGTAGAGGAAGTGATGGTGTAACTAAAACTACAAAGTCAACAAAAACAACAATATCTGAAATAAAGGAGGAATATGAAGAAATAATTGATGCAGGAGAAAGTGAAAAATCTTTCTCTAAGCTGTCATCAAAAGCAAGTGATTTACGAAGTTCTTCTGCAGCCAGTGACGATTTAGATCACCCTGGTATTTCATCTCCACCTTCTGATATTAGCTCCAGAGAATCAAGAGCTGCTACACATATTTGGGGAACGGAAAGTAGTGGAATGTACTATAGTGATGATGACGGTCAAGCTAGTCCAAGTAGTACAAAGTCACAAATAGCACATTCACCGCGATCAAATTTAAGCTTTGAGCTTGACACAAAATCACCTCATTTAAGAGAATTAAGTCATGATAGTTTTCCGAAAACAGAGTTTGATCCTATGTCGACCTCAATTTATGGACAGTTGCCTGATGACGATTCATGTACACATTCAACGCATTCAGAAGACAAGACTGAAATTTACTTTACAGATAAATCATTATCGAAAACAACAGAACAATTTTTGTCACATGAACAGTCACAATCCGAAATTAAAAAACATT
This sequence comes from Eueides isabella, assembly GCA_019049475.1. Classification (NCBI taxonomy): domain Eukaryota; kingdom Metazoa; phylum Arthropoda; class Insecta; order Lepidoptera; family Nymphalidae; genus Eueides; species Eueides isabella. The sequence goes on from CM032401.1 coordinate 13,525,069, forward strand.
CCAAAGCATCAGATGCATCATTTTTAAAAGAGGCTGACGAGCATTTTGAAAAAGCAATAGAAGAACACAAAAAAGTCAGTGGTTCTGACGTAATATCCACTGTTACGGGTAAATATAAATTGGATCGGCAAGAATGTTCTAGTATTAGTCATCTAGAAAGTGAGTCAGAATCTACTTTGCTTACACTTAAAGATATAAAAACAGAATCAAAAAAAATAAGTTCTTCTGCATCAAGTAGTAGTAGCAGTAAAACTGAAACGAAATCTGATAAAAGTTGTTCAAAAGATCCAATAGAATCTTGGGGCAAACCTCTAGGACTACCAAGTCCAATATTGCCACCCAATCAAGCAGATGGTAAAAGTACACCGAAGAAACAACTTAGCGCAACCGTAGTCAATAAAAATAAGATAAATCAAGAAAAAAGTAAAGAAGCTAGAAGAGCAGCAGAGTCTCCTACGAAGAAAAAATCCCCAGCTCCTATTTATATGGATCTAACGTATGTTCCTCACCATGGAAACTCATACTATTCTGCTATTGAGTTCTTCAAAAGAGTACGTGCTCGATATTACGTCTTTTCTGGAACAGAGCCATCGAAGGAAATATACAACGCTCTTCTTGATGCTAAGAAAACTTGGGAAGATAAAGACTTAGGTAAAATTATTTTTAATTATTTGAAATATTATGATACTTAGGAATTAAATCTTTCTCAGCTTCACGCTCTATCCTGCACATGGCAGGGTAGGAAAAGGGAACTTGGGAACCTAGTGTTAAGACACTCCGTTCCCCTATTTCCGCCGAATTCTGAGGCATGGCGTGTTGAGTGGCGGTACTCAACTCCGTGTTTTACCTCGTACTAGAGCTAAGAAATGAAAACATTAAATATTTCAATTTGCAATATTAAATATTTCATTTCCTCAAGTGGGGATCGAACCCAGAACATGTCGGTTACAGTCACACGCTTGTGCCACTGCGCCACGACCACACCTCAATCAAATCTTGAATATTAAAATTTAATGTTTTTTGTTGTTATAGAAGTAACGATAATTCCCACGTACGACACCGATGTTCTTGGCTATTGGGTGACCGAGAATGAGGAAGCGCTCGAGAAATATAAAATTGATCTGTCGCCATCAGCTTCTCGGTGTACAATCAACTTACAAGACCACGAGACGTCTTGCGCGGCCTATAGGCTTGAATTCTAGGTGTCGGGTCTATTTGTAGCCTTCTCATCGAAGAAGTAATCCTCTTAATTTAATTCGCTTAAATAGGTGCTTTTTAATGGGGAACCAAAGAGTCATTTATTGTTGTAGGAATTTAAGGCTGTGATAAAGAAAGAAGCATTGAAAAGCATCTAAGTCGGGGGAAGCTACTTCGTATGAGATAGTTTGCAAATAGTAAAATCTATGTGATATTAGAACGCAATCAACAGACTGCTGTGGAATATAATCCCATAGACTTTAACAATGTGTAGTGTTACGTATGCAACGGCCATGTGTCGTTCCTGAAACATATTCTTATCTGTATCCAAATTGTAAGTCAATAAAACCAAATTCTCGACCTAAAAACGGAAACGTCCATTTTTTTCTAAAACTGTTTTCTAGTAGAGTCATTGACAAAATAGTACATGCCATTTAAAATATTTTTCTGACGGTATTTTTGAATTTGGTCTTATACAATCAGTAGTGCTTTTATACACGATATTTAGCGAAACCAGTCCATTTTGTTTAGCCAAAACACCGCTTGTGCGAAATATCTAAATTTTGGAAAAATTATTTTGCTAAAGCATTGACTTCTTGGTAGGACGTAATTTTATATAATAATAAATACTTAACGCAAATATTATTTTGGCGAATCGCTTTACGATGGACGTGATATATACAGGTCCAGTGCCGACACGAAGACATCAAGGACGAGTACTAAATTTCATCTGAATTACACGAATGGTTTTGTAATGTGATTGAAAATTTAAATAAAGAGTATATTTTAATAACTGTCTTAAAAAGACGCTTGTAAACGTCGTATGACGAACTAGTGCTACTTGCACTGTTACGTAAATTATTATAAATAAATTGACATCACTTTGTCCTATATACCTGTTGGAGCCAATAAGATCTCATTTCACTGCGCCAGGTTGTGTTGTTGAAAAAAATATATTCCTCAATATTTTTTTTAGCATAACCTGATACGCAAGACTAAAGTAGGGTAATATAAAATCTGGTGTGTTTAGAGTTTACGTAATTGTGCCTGGATTTCGTTTATGTCTACATGCACCAGATTTCAATAGTTAATTAGTCCTGAGCAAGTTGAGATATTATTGACTACACAGAAAACCAATCAGCCTAAGACGATAGAGAGCTTACTCCATAATAAATAAATGTTTTATTAGAATTATTAATACAAATAAAAACAATATATTTACCTTTGTTTTAAGTTGATATCTGCTTGTTGCGTCGATGCGATATAGTTTAAGTGAGTGTTGTTTAAATTTAACTCATTTCATGTACAGAATGTTGACAGAATCTCTGACTTTATAATGGTTTGGCAAAAATTTGGTCTATTTTATTGAATAGTTTAAAATTCTAGTCAACTCCAACCCAAATAATTGACACTTAGTATTTATTATATGTTCCTATGTGCATTGATTTATAGCAATTATATATGTTCTTTCCAATTGAACGCTATATGATATTTTTTTTTATGTTACATACATTTAAATTGTGTGAGAGAATGTGATATTGACAAAATTCATCAATCTTACCATTTAGCATAGTGGTTAAGCTGTAAGAACTTTCCTCGGATAAACATTACCCTTTTGTTATTTGCCAATAAAATTAAATATTTCGAGTCAATTAATTTTAAGTCATCCATAGATTTAAGCTGACTTGCTCCACTCGCCTAACATCGCTTTATTTGCCAAACTTTATAAATAAAGTATGAACTATAGATAAATATTAAATAAATAGAGAAAATGATTCTGTATAATTGATGGCACCAGCACAATGTAATAAAGTAATTAAATGCATCAACAGCTACATTAACTATTGTATACTATATATTTATTTTATACAATATAATAAAGAATGTGTGTTTATTTTGTAGTTATACTTATATTATTGATCGATATTAACGTTTGAGCCGAGTGTTGTTTGTGTGAGCACAATTATGTTTTGGAAGGCTTAAACAAAAAAAAAATTGTGAATGGGAATAACAGGGAGATGAATCTTGTTTAAATCTTAGCGATCAAATGACGATGCACACTTTGAGGCTCCTGATCTTCTGTTGTTTTGCCTCATTCTATTTACTTTTGGCTTTGCTGTAGTGGCGTAGTCCCCGAGCTCTGCTGTAATATATGTAAGTGTCGAGTGATTTTCTAAATTAAACTGAATTAGATCGTTGTTCCTCCTCAAAGTGGGCATCACTTTGATCGTGCGCTTTTTGAGTGTCGGGAGTGTTTTCGGCTTTCAACTTTTGGCCAGCATCCACAATTTCGCTGGCTACAAAGCCTGACACTTTACTATGTATTTTATAGCTAGAACTCTAATTAATGCATATTATATTAGGAATATTAAAATGTTATTAAAATTAAGAATTGTATCAGCTTAGTGAACATCAATAGCTCTGAAAAATAAATCATTATTAAAATTATTAAATGTTGTATTCTTCATATTATCACTGATATTATGTTTATTTTTATTAACGCTTGACATGTTGTTAGTTATAATAATATTTATGGTGGAACGGAGAAAGTAAAGATCAAGTTGTTCTATAGTTCCTAATGGTGAAGGAGTAGTTGGAAGAGTTCGGACTAGACTATTTAAATAAATTAAAGTTAAGTTTAATTGGATTTATCTAGCTTCTAATTGATTTATATTATGAATCGAAATGTATACGGAAGCTGTAGGTAAGATTGGTAGGCTTTTGGTGCTAACATCTGATGTGCTAGTTTGTTTTGCGTTTCCATAATAAATCTCGATGTCCTATACTGACTTTGCTTCAAATTTTAAAATATTTACCAATTCAAAACGTTCCAGATTACCTTTAATAGGTTCCCTGGAAAAAAAAAACTTGGAAACTTATACATAATTTGTAGGCAAAGTCTGGATAAAAAAAATCGAGATTTATTTAAGAAAAGTGCACGCTTGATGGCAAGAGACTGATTTTGTGTTTTGTGTTTTAGATATTTATTTTAATTTAATAATTTCAATAATGATGTCCTCTTGTGGATCTCTAAGTATGTGTAATTTAATGTATTAATGTAAATTAACTATCGAATATGAATCAATCATTGTATCAGTCATCGCTAACCATTCGGCGTGTGTGAGGTGTACGGTTCATTAAAATAATAAAAATATTTCAAAAATGTTATGGTTGTCTTTTTGTTTTAAGTTTTGTCATTGACGTTTTGTTTTTGTTTGTATATCTTTTTGATCACATCCCGAATATAGCAAGTTGGGGAACTTTGCTAACCTGATGTTAAGACGCTGTTCCCGTTAAAATATTTCCGTTTTCCACGTTCTGCCAAATCTTTAAGGCTTGCGTGTTGAGTGGCGTAACTCAACGCCGCGTTTTGCCTAGTTATCAAGGCAATGAAATGATTGGAACTGAAGTAGGAGTCGAACCAACAACCTGTCGGGTATAGTGTTGCACGCTTGTGGCTCTGCGCCACGACAGGTCTCAAATTAACGGTATAAATGCTGTTTTTTACATACTGCCTATTCAAAGTCATCGTACTTGTCTTACAAACTAGACCTTTAATAAAAAAATATTTTTCACACCTTTTTTTGTATAGATAAGGAATGTTTATATCTATACTATACTTAAATTTAAAAAGCGTATAAAAATTTTGAACGAAGCAGGATTTGAACCCGCGCCTCTGGAAAACCGTTCCAGCGCTCTGACCAACTAAGCCATTCGTTCTCACCAAGCTCCGTCGAAATTCTTTAAGCTTGTTACAACTTATTTATGTTGTTAGCATCTCTGTAGGGAGATTTTTACAAATTTCCGCTACCCAAAGACAACTCGTAAGAATTATCGTTTGGCAAGAGAGAATACTATTTATTTTAATATTTTTACTATGTTTTAAAGTGTTATTCCACACTTAGGACAGAAAATACTAAACTTAAATTTAAAAAGCGTATAAAAATTTTGAACGAAGCAGGATTTGAACCCGCGACTCTGGAAAACCGTTCCAGCGCTCTGATCAACTAAGCCATTCGTTCTCACCAAGCTCCGTCGAAATTCTTGTTGTTGTCTTTGGTAGCGGAAATTTGTAAAAATCTCCCTACAGAGATGCTAACAACATAAATAAGTTGTAACAAGCGTATAAGAATTTCGACGGAGCTTGGTGAGAACGAATGGCTTAGTTGGTCAGAGCGCTGGAACGGTTTTCCAGAGGCGCGGGTTCAAATTCAAATTCAAAATTAAAATTTTCAAATTCAAAATATTCTTTATTCAAATAGGCTTTAGCAAGCACTTTTGAATCGTCACAACATAAAATTACCACCGGCTCGGAATGCAGTTCTGCTGAGAAGAGCCGACAAGAAACTCAACAGTTGCTCTTTTCAATATCGAATAAAGTCACAATTTCATTGTTTAATACAATAGTGATTATCCTGCATGAAATTCAAATGACCTTAATTAAATACATTTTTATCATTCAAATATTCTTCGACAGTGTAGTACGCTTTCTTAATTAACATTACTTTAACATTTACTTTAAACTTCTCTAGTGGCAAATTCAAAATACACTGCGGAATACTATTGTAGATACGTATACTCAGACCCATAAATGACTTATTTACTTTTTGGAGGCGATAACTAGGCGTCACAAGTTTGTCCTTGTTTCTCGTCCCAATCGTGTGTCTGTCACTGTGTTTGCTATAGCACTGAATATGTTGCCGGACAAATAAAATATTGTAAAAAATATATTGAGAAGCAACCGTAAGAATACCTGTATCCTTAAAAACATCTCGCAGAGAATCTCGAGCTTTAAGATTATAAATAGATCTTACGGCTCTTTTTGCAGTATAAATATTGAATTTATTTCGGCAGCGCTGCCCCATAGTAGCATCCCATAAGAAAGAATACTATGAAAATAACTAAAATAAACTAGTCGGGCAGTATTAATGTCCATAATTTGCCTTACTTTTTTAACTGCGAACGCGGCTTTGCTGAGTTTATCTGCGAGTGTTGCAAGATGGGAATTCCACTGAAGCTTGGAATCTATAGTTATACCTAAAAACACCGTTGATTCCGTCACCTCGACAGGTTCACCTTTAATAGTAAGATAAAATTTTTGTTTTCTAACGTTAGGTAACGAAAATTGTATACATTTAGTTTTTTTGCATTTAACATAAGGTTATTTACGTCAAACCAATGAATAATATGCGACAAAGCAATATTCACTTTGTCAAAGTTAACTTTACTTCTCAAGTCAATCTTAAATATTAGAGAAGTATCATCAGCGAATAGTACAATGTCGCATAAATTCTTTGCATAAAATGGTAAATCGTTTATATATAACAAAAATAAAAGGGGACCGAGAATAGAACCTTGTGGAACGCCCATTGTTAGAGGAGATCCAGACGATTTTACATTATTTATATTAACCTTCTGGATTCTTTGTGTTAAATACGAGGCAACAAGTTCAAGAGCTGCGTCCTGTATACCGTAGTGAGAAAGTTTTAATAGCAAAGTTTCATGGTCTACGCAATTAAAGGCTTTGGATAGATCGCAAAACACTCCAACTACATTTTGCGATCTCTCCCATGCGTCATAGATGTGCTTGAGAAGTGCAGCACCCGCATCTGTCGTTGACTTGCCTTTGGTGAAACCATATTACTCACTATGTATAGAATTGTTTCTATGTAAAAATAGTGAAATCTGGTCAAAAATTATTTTTTCAAATATTTTGCTTAATGATGGTAAAATCGATATTGGTCTGTAGTTTCCAGGATCAAGTCTATCTCCATTTTTGAAAAGCGGTACTATTTTACTATATTTCATTAAGTCTGGGAAAGTACCGGTTTCTATACATCTATTAAAAACATAGGCGAGGTAAGGAGCAATACTACTTATAATAGTACCAAGCAATTTTACTGACATATCCCATAAATCACCAGTTTTCTTTAAATTAAGATTTTTGAATACTTTAACAATCTCATCTGGTGATACATGCTTAAAAACGAATTTATGTTTTGATTTAACTACATGTTTTTTTAACATGGATACTGCGTGAGAGGGAGATGATGGCAGTGAACAAGTTACTAACAAAATCCTGTTTCGTTACAAATCCTGTTTCGTTCAAAATTTTTATACGCTTTTTAAATTTAAGTTTAGTAGTGTCCTAAGTGTGGAATAACACTTTAAAACATAGTATATATGTTTATATTTACTTTTTCTAAAGATAAAATTAAACTTCTGAAATATTATCGTTGAAAGGAACCACCGACTCAGAAAGCAGTTTTGTTGGACAATTTAATATAGGTACTTCCGTTATTAACATTGTTGTTCTTTAATGCTTAACTCATTTGTATTACTAAGGGCCTGTCGGGGTATAGATGCACAAGCGTGTGACTGTAACCAAAGGCTGTGGGTTCGATCTTCACGTGAGGAAACTAAAAATTTAATGTTTTCATTTCCTTTCCCTTCCTAGTGTGATTAAATAGGCTGGAGACTTTTACTGATCTTATTTTTTTTTTAGGAAAATATACTTGTAAGCTTGAACAGCTTATATATAGTTTTTAAATACAAAATACATCTGTTTCTACTCTCTAAATCTTAAAAGTTCATCTTGAATTTTCGGCTTCAAAAAGCGTCATGTTTGCAGTGCCACCTGAAGGTTATTCTATTAATTAACATTCAGAACATAATTTTTATTTAAGCCCAGTTACATATTTATAGTTAAAATATTGGTAACATTAATAGAATTCATCTAAAGTCATTATACTAGAAATATTTTATATTTTTATTTCCTCGCTCTGGTAACAAGATATAGCGCGGCGTTGAGTTCCGCCACTCAACACGCAATACCCTTTAGAATTTGGTGAAAAATGGGAAACGTTTCTATGATACAGCATGAAGTTAAAAAAAGAATAAAAATTAAACAAGGAATTCAAAATAAACGTATATATTTAACGACATACGATACATTTTAACTTACGCATAAACAATTAAAAATATACCTCACGTAACGACAACGACACGATAAAAATCACACTGTTTTTATGTTTAAAAAATATATGAATAATTTTAGTACTACAGATTTAGTAATTTATTTAATTAACTATGTTTCACATTTTCTTTTCTACTAATTTTTTACTTGTAAACTTTAAAAACGTATAGTTATCGTTACGTATGTTAAAAATTCGATTATACGGACAAATTATTTCAGATTATCGCGAATCCATATGACTAAGGGCCGGATAATCGAGTTTCTACTATATATCTAAACAAATATATATCAACATTTATTACTACAACAGTTATAAAAGAACAAAATCACAAATCAACCTAAAGATATAACATTATTTTTATATAAACTAATACAAATGTGATTATTTTGCAGAAATGCAGAATTTCAAATTTATTTAAAATTAGAGGCCTGTCGTGGTGCAGCGGCAACGATGGGTTGTGGGTTCGATCCCACTCGAGGAAATGAAATATTTAATATTTTCAATTTAAATATTGAATGTTTTCATTTTTTCGCTCTGGCACAAGGCAAAAACGCGGCGTTTAATTCTACCACTCAACACAGAATGCCTCATATCGGCGGAAAGTGTATTAGAACCTATAGGGTGATTTCAGTAGATTTACAATTATTTAATTGGGCAACAAGTGAGGGCTTGCAGTACAAATATTCAAAAAAATTCCGATAAATATAAATTATTATTATATTAAACATAAAATTATTTATGGAGTCATGATTTTAGTTAATCTTAATTTGCAACCATTGATCTACAATGCCTAAATTGATATATATATATATATATATATATATATATATATATATATATATATATATATATATATATATATATATATATATATATATATATATATATATATATATATATATATATATATATATATATATATATATATATATATATATATATATATATATATATATATATATATATATATATATATATATATATATATATATATATATATATATATATATATATATATATATATATATATATATATATAAATATATATATATATATATATATATATATATATATATATATATATATATATATATATATATATATATATATATATATAAAGGCACTTCAAGTCAATATTAAATATTGAAACTTCTTAATTAGGACTAGATTTAAGGAAATCTCAATGAAACCTAACGTTTACTACTGAATGTATAGTAGACATAAGAATGTATAATAGACATAATAATAAGAAAATATTGAAGAAACAAATTACACTCTGTTCCACTGCCGTTCTCCACTTGGACAATGATATGATCATTTCATTTCTTCACAATGGTAACAAGGCAACCTTTCGCGGCGTTGAGTTCCGCCGCCGTTAACACGTAAAGCCTCAAATTCGGCGGAAAGTGTAGTATGGAACTGAGTGTACACTAGGTTCCAAGTACCGTCTGCCTATCCAGCCACATGCGGGATGCAGCGTGAAGCCAAAAAAAGTTACAAAAGTAAGGATTATTGAATTATCGCCTTTTTTATCCGAATAACGAACGAATTAAAAAGAGAGTTACGTACGAGAAGTTACGTATTCAAATACATCATTCAGACGTATGGTACAAAAAAAAAAGCACCGCTCAATCTATGTATGATCAACTTAAGCAAGGTAAAACTAAAATTAGTTACGTATAATGTAAATAATACTTAAAAGCCACTATCCGTTTTTAATGTTTTAAGATTTTTCTCTAACATAAGATTCACGTTCATAATTTTACGTTCTCAAGAAGAAAAAAGACCTGTCACAATAAATACACATAATTGCCATAAAATATTTAGTGTATGAATTTTTTTACATTTTTACAGAAAAATTGATTATTTTTTCTGTAAAAAAACCTTCGTTTTAAATTATAAATATATTTTTTTTATGATTATTTATGCTTACACTTGTTCATATTATTACATTGTTATCGGATCTTGAAAGTTATGCAAAATTTAGAATTAATTCTAAATTTTAAAGTCAGCCAAAATCGCGTTTAAAGTATCTGTTACAAACCAACATCCATACAACGGAAGCTAATAAAAGCTTATTTAAAAGTTGGAATTTCCAATTCCTTTATTATGCAATATCTTATTACATTTTAAACATACTAAAATATTTATTACAATTAATTTTATTAATTCTACAAAGAGACCAAGATTTTCATACTTTAACAATTAACAATTATAATTTATTATATTTTATTGCACTAACGTACACATACTACATATACATATCATACAAAAACAACGAAAAAAATTAAACTTACACTACTTAAATCTTTAATTAAACTAGTTGCGGCGCTAATTTACGCGATCTACGCACGATCTTACATTTGAAATGTAAAAGGGAGACGATACTGCTTTCATACATTAATATTGCAAATTTACATATTTGGCATTCAATTACTTAAACAGATAAAAGGAATAGGAAGGGATACCATAAAAGTATGTTTCTAACCTTTGATTATTACTCGACTACGAATATAGAAATTGTGTATTTAGCATTATGTCTTAAGTCACAAATAAAAAAGAAAGATTTTTAAATAAAACAGATTCGACATTTCTAAACAATCATTAGGAAATGTGATATTTTTTGGACTCTACAATATTTTATTAGAATATTAGTATAACAAAATGAAACTGATATATTGGAATGTTCTGTTCATTATTACTTAACCGTTACATAATTAAATATAGTTTAGTTTCATTAAAATTGGCTAATTTCATGTTTTCGTAGTCGAGTTTTAATATGATTATTTGAAGCGTAAATCGTCAGGTTTCCTTAGGAAATAGGCGACACGATCTGTAGGAACTTTGTATTCGTGCATCCATCTGTTGCCTTTCCGAAGGGATCCATCTATACCGTCCTGCCATAATCCTGTTGGGAGATAGACTGGAAACGAAAAAAAATATTATGAATAACAACGTAGATAAAAAACAACAGATCTTACATTGTATGCTTCATATAGCATTGTAGTGTATGAAAGATGGCCTCAATCAATTATGTATGAGAAATATTAATCATAGAATATTTAAAAAAATATTTAGATGATTAATATTTCTTATATTTTCTCTATTAATATAAAGTGTTCATAAAAGTTAACAACACAGTTAAGAAAAGATTTTTTGTTTAAATTTAACTTTGTATCGTGCACATGACAAGGAGGATAAAGGAAACTTGGTAAATTATTATGAAGACACTCCGTTCTCTCTCGAATTTTGGAGGCTTTTTGCGTGTTAATCTAGGAGGAGAATTTTACATTGAGTGGGATGCGAACCCACTACCTCAACCAGCTCATTGTGTTTTGCAAATAATAATACCTTCTCTCGTAGTCTCTCCCTTATTCAAAACTGGTGCTACAACAATCTCATCGCCTATCGCAAATTCATCTTGTACTGGCATGGGAGCTTCTCCGTCTGCTATTAACCATAATGGTCTTATTAGAGGCAGACCTTCTTCTAACGCTTCTCTCTTATATTTGAGAAGTAGAGGTGTAACCTAGAAAAATTCAAAGAAAAAAAATTATAATTTTTCGTGGAAGATCGAAAAAAAAGAGAACTAATTAGCTATAGACTTCTTTGTTTAGAATTATATAGTTACTGGTATATGATTTTACCTAATCTACATTACATCCGTTCCTTTCTAAAATTATTAAGAAATTTTAATTGGATATCTTGATATCCAATTAAAAAAAATATATAGTTAATTTGTTCCATTAAATAAATTTAAATAATTATTTAAATTGCACAAAATATACACGACACTACTACTCACCAATTTCTGTCTCAACAAAGTCAAATTCTTAGCCATTTCAAGAACACGTTCATCATTATATTTACTTGGTAAATGAGTAAATTTCATAACAGGCATAAACGTCGCCATTTGTAACCACCTCATATATAATTCCCTCTCGGGTAGTGCAATACCATTACCTTGTGTGGTATTTAAATTAGATTCTAAAGAACCTTTGGGGGAAGGTAGAAACTGTTCACTACCAGGCCAATAAATATCACCACCAACAGCACCAGGCATTATAAACGGGAACCCGTTAACACCGTAAGTTAATATCGTTGGTATTACCAGTTTTAATGCTTCCCACGTAGACTCGAATGGTGGTAAGGAAACAAAAATAGGCGGCCGAGGCAAACTTATTGCTGAAGATACTCCTATTATATTTAATGATTTCTCAAATGTCTTAATAAATATAGTTTTGTATTGATCAGGATTAGTCAACTGCTTCTCACATCTATAGTAATGCGGCATATCGTACGCCGTACCTAGATCAAAGTAAAATGAATCTATATGATATTCATCGATCACAGCTTGTAGTTTATTTTGTAACCACGGTACAGATCTTTCATTCGTTATATCTAAAACTGCAGCACTTGCTAATGTCTTAAATCTTGTTAGAGCTGGTATTCTTCTATCACTATTCCTCTCACTTATCAAAAGCCTCTTTTGTACTGTTTCAACAAAATTAAAACTTTCTGTACTTATAAACGGTTGAATAGTAAATGCAACTTTAAAGCCCCGTCTGTGTAGTTTATCTACAGTTATGTTTAACGTTGCAAATCGGCTCGTATCGACTGTTAGATCACCGATTTCATTTTGCCAGAATTCATTTATTAGTACGTGACCTTGTTTTAGAAAACCCAAGTTAATAACGTCTTCTGTGTATTTAGATATGGTTTCGTCTTGCAATTCATGTTTGAAACGAGGAGCTATTTGCCAAACAGGTTCTGATATAAGCGAATCTAAAGTACTTATATCAGCTGGTTTAAGTCCATCCCACAAAGGAGCCCGTCTATGGCTATGTATTGACGAATGTAGCGACTTCATATCTCTAGACGTACAAATATTATATTTCATTTCCGGAAATTCTGTTAGTTTGTTGGCGAACGCAAAATCATCATGATTAGCCTTTAAACATATTTCTTTCTTTCCTTTATTTACAGAAATATATAATGGTGTTTCATCATCAATTATAAGTGCTGCTCCTTTTGAATTAATAAGATAACGAGTTAAAACGTTGCTCCATTGAGATTTTTGCATGTCACCAGTTATGAATGGCGTGTAGTCTATAGTTCCTGTGTTTAGTGGCCAAGTCAGGTTATTAGACTGACCAGCTCCAAACCAATGGACTTTTGTGTCGCTCCAATCGAAACAATCATTTGGTGTAACATCTGGAACATTTACAAAGTGTATTTACTTAAATATATCTTACTCATTTGTTTGTTAAATATGATTGAAGAAAAGTAAAAATTTTATAATTCAAATATAATAAGGTAATATTACAGACTAAAGCTTCTGGATTATAAAAAAAGAGAGTTACTCCTTTTTATAGGGAATAAATTATTTAGTAGTAACAAGATTTTGTTTTTTATTGATGAGATATCTAAAGATATTTTTAAAACTGAAACATACCTAATCTATCTTGGAAGATGCTGAATTATTTGACGTCAATAAATAAATAGCAAGTGCCGGAATAGCAAGATTGTACTATATTACGGATTATCTGAGCCATTTAGAGAGAGCAACATACTTTTACGAATAAAAAAATTTTTCAAATTTTATTTCTTTACCTGCTCTCAAGGCTTTCCAATGAACTGAGTAACAAGTAGTGTTATCTACACCAGGATCATGCGGCAGACATTTGAGGTAGAAACGAAGATTGTGCAACCACTCTAAACACTCTGATCCATCTGATAGGCGATGTTCAGGTAAACATGGGAAAGCTTTTTGGTTGCCTTGAATACCTACAGCTGAAAATTTTAATGTTACTTGTCCAATCACATCACTAATCGCTGGTAACTAGGTCAAGCGTGGCGTTCAGTTCCGCCACTTAACTCTGCCTACCCTGCCATGCGCAGGATACAGCGTGAAGCTGAAAAGAAATCTATTTATATATGCAAAAAAAAAAATAATCAATTGTTTTTTCTATGTACAATATTTGAAGCCTTTACCTAAAGTAGCTTTCAAAATTTCCACATCATCTGTATTGAATATTCTGATAAGTCGTTTAGGTTCGTTGAATTGTACACTTTGGAAGTAAGCTTTGGTTAGAGCTTGCTGGTGGTAGAGTACATACGCGAATCCAACAAAGAATACTACAGCCAGAAACATAAGACCAACGAAGGCACGTAACTTGTAATCTGTGGGCTTCTTTCTTATCTTTTGGGGAATACTCTGAAATTATAAAATTTATTATCATTATTATCTATTCAGTGTGCTATTTAATATATCTCTTCGTATATCGTATTCGAAACAGAAACATGGGAAGAGAAAAAACATATAAACAGAAACATGGGAAGAGAAAAAACATATCATGGCAAAGACGTTCAAACGTTCGCACGATAGGTTGTGGCTTTGACACCCACACTAGGAATGGAAATATATGTATAGTATGCATTTTCCTCGTTTGTTGCAACGTGGCAAAGCGCAGTGTTGAGCCCTATTATTTAGCACTCAATGTCTTAAATTCAGCGAAAAAGAGTGTCTTAACTTTAGCTTCCCAAGTTACCTCTACCTACAACTTTTATGGCTTTACAGCTCCATGGAACAATATATACTTTTAAATAGTATAAATTTCTATACATTTTTTTTCTCAAATTTGTTGTATATATATGAAGTTTATCTAACAAATGTGCCATAATTAATTCTACTTATATGTATTTCACACTGCTACCTGTCATACCAAATGCAATAGAACACTCGAAACTATACTATTTAAAAGACAAATACCTACACTGTTTTTACTTGTGTTTAAGAAGCCGTCGGGCTTCTTACAAAAACATTTTGTGTTGTAATTTTGGTTGAGAATTCGAATTCCATTTGGAGTAATGAATTAAAAACATCTCGAAATTATGACATTATGTGACATTTAATTTATAAGATTAAAGAAGAGATTTCTTTCAAAATATAGATACATTAAGCAGACAAGAAATTTTTACTTAACGCTTTCAGTCTGAATATCCTACCCACAGTAGGATAGGCAGAGTCAACCTGGAAACTCAGTGTTACCATACTACGTTCTCATTTAGATACTTCCGTTGAATTTTGGAGGCATCCCCTACAGTATCACAAATAAATACACACATATAGTATCCCTACAGTATCACAAATAAATGCCGATCAGTCTTATTAGTTTGTAAA
Source organism: Eueides isabella (assembly GCA_019049475.1). Taxonomy (NCBI): domain Eukaryota; kingdom Metazoa; phylum Arthropoda; class Insecta; order Lepidoptera; family Nymphalidae; genus Eueides; species Eueides isabella. The sequence continues at coordinate 13,540,426 of CM032401.1, forward strand.
AGGGGGGAATGAAAGAACCTTAATGGGAAAAAATTGTCATAACACTAGATTCACCGGTTCAATTTATGCAGGATACAGCATAAAGCTCAAAAAAAGCACTTTAGAAAAAAAGTTCATTATGATTTAAACCTGCAGTTTCTCCTTTAACAAACTGGCCAGGGAATTGACGCTGGTCACAGAATTACTCGGCGAGTAATCGTCCTCCTCCATGCTCATCTGAGATCTGAAGCGACGCGGCGCTGTGGACTTTCGGCGAGGTGACCTGAGTGGTACTCTGGAAAAATATGATAAAATAGATTTTATAACATAGGTTTTTTTAGCTTTATGCGTGATATATTCCTCACAACAAATTAGGCAGAAAGAACCTAGAAATTCAGTTTCAAGACACTCTGTACTCCTTAAGACAACTCCGTTTCTCTTTTTTTGCCTAATTCTTTGTTGGTGGGGGTTCAATTCTTCCAGAAACTGACAATGAAAAAATTTGGCTGTGTAACGTAACGTGTGACTGTAACTGACAGGTTCTGGGTTCGATCCCCAGTCGAGGAAATGAAATATTTATTATTTTCAATTTAAATATTTGATGTTTCATTTCTTCGCTCTGGCAATAAGGCAAAGCGCGGCGTTATGTTCCGCCACTCAACACGCAATACCTCAAATTCGGCGGAAAGTGGGGTACGGAAGTGAAACGGAGTGTCTTAACACTTGGTTTACACTAGGGAACCCGCGAGGGTTACCTCTGCCTACCTTGCCTCGCGCGGGATACAGCGTGAAGCTGAGAGCGAGAAAGAGAGAGAGAGAATAGAATAGTATTCAATATAAGGTAGTTCATAGATAAAAACAAATTTCAAATACTCTGCCAACATCTGTCAAATATACCAACAATGTATAATTTTGGCTAATTTCCTTCTACTTCAGCGTTTCCTTATTACCTCAATAGTGAGATTCTGAGCAAAGTCATAATCGCTCTTTAGCTAGGGTTCACACTTAGGATTTTTTTAGCTCCACGCATTCCCGTATATAGCAAACCTGGGAAATGAAGGAAACCGTTAAAAAACAATTCTTCTGTTATTTTATGTGTTAACTTTCTGACCGAGCGCGGCTTTGCCCGTTTACATACAATACACACATACAAAATATTCTCATAAATTGTAGCTTGTGTTTTATTCAGACGTATAATCTTACTTTAAAGTCTCATCTTAATTCGTTTAGTAGTTTCTGTGTGAAACTGAAACAAACATTCGTACTAACAAAACAAGTCAAAAGAACAGTAGATCAGTGAACGATAACAAAAAAAACAACTTTTATCACCTTAGTAGGATATAAATTCAAAATGAACTCCTTATCTAACTGTGTTAACCATAGTTATTAAAGAAAAGTTTTTTTTAAAACAACATATAGAAATGTGAACGTAGCGGGCTTTGAACCAGCTACTCCTTGAACCCATCCAGGTACTTTCAACTAAGCCATATGTTGTTGTTACAACAAATTTTGTATATTGTTAGCATCTCTATAGTGTAGCTCTACATTCATACAAATTTCCGCTCTTTTGATAACCCTCACAAAATCTTCTACCCACGTAATAACCTCCGTGTGGTATAACAACATATGCATTTAAATGCATAAGAAGTTAAAATATATCTTTTCTTTTTCTTTGCTTCACGCTGTATCCCGCACATGGCAGGGTAGGTGGAGGGAACTTGGGAACGTAGTGTTGAAACGCTCCGTTACCGTTAAAACACTTCGGTTTCCGACTTTGATGTTCCATACTTCTAGGTTTTTTTAATATTTTATATTTGTCATAATATAATATAAAATATAAATAATTATAATAAAAGTAATCTATTCATACAAGGCAAACCGCGGCGCTGTGTCCCGCTTATCAATACGCAATGCCTCAAATTCGACGGTCAGTGGGGAACGGAAGTGAAACGGAGTATCTTAACACTAGGTTCCCAAGTTCCCTCTGCCTACCCTGTCATGTGCGGGATACAGTGTGAAGCTGAGTAGAGTAGAGTAGTATTCATAACTAAATCGGTTCTTAGGGTTCCCTACCTAAAGGGGAAACGGGACCCTAATACTTAGACGCTATTCGTCTGCCTGCAAGCTGCATCATATGAACCGTGATATTCAAATAGGTTAAGTTTTCATACATGACGAATTTCCAAATAACAAACTATGAAAATTATTTAAATAAATATATAAAAAGAGATATACAAAACACGTTATATTCTTGCCGTTTTTATAAATAAAGTTACGGAACCATACGTGCGCGAGTCTAACTCACACTTCATTTGATTTTCAGCTTCACGCTGTATTAAGGAGCTTGCATATCATTCGTGGGACCGTTGTGGCATTTTGGGCTATCTCGACACTATCATCGGAATGTAAACTCGGTGGTTATGGGTTCAATTCCGCTAGATTAATTGACTACGAGTATTGCCATTTTTTATTCCTCGTTTCGGTACACATACTGTGGCGTTGTAAGCCCCAATTTACTTTAAGCAATATCAGAAATTGAAAAACTAAAACTGAAATAAGGCAACGGAGTGTCAGAACACTAGTTTTTTTCTACCTTTCTACCCGATATACGCAGGAGTGTAAAATAACATAAGTATATACCGTAGAGCAGCTAAAATTATTAATTTTCATGAAAAAAAAAACTACAATTTACAATATTGCATTGCATAATATAAATTAGGTATCCTTAAGAACGGAAGACGACAGTGCGCCGGTTATTGGTCGGCATATATCGGCGTACATTCTTCCTTTTGTTTTCAAGCAATTGTAGAATATTAAACTGCACAATACTGATATATATATTTGAAACGAAAGACAATAAGTTCAATTCTCGATTTAGGCAAAAATATGTAGGTATAAATGTAAAGCTAGTTAATTCGTAGTGAGTTGTTACTTGTAACTAACTAACTGTTTAAGAAACGAAATATATAATATTTTTTGTTCTGTCAACAAGTTTAAGCGCGGCGTTGAGTTCCGCCATTCAACACGCAATGCTTCAAATGAGGCTAAAAATGGGGAATAAAAATGTTTTAATTGAAATAGAGTATCTTATCATTAGGTCCTCAAGTTCCCTCTGCCTACCTTAGCCCCCCTGGCCTTTTCTTTTTATTATTACTTATATTAAGATCTTTAACTTTTATTTTGTACTTAAAAAATATATGTAGATAATATATTTTGTACTTAAAAAATATATGTAGATGTATATATGTAGATAAAGAAAAAATGAATTTGTTTGTTATGTTTTATTTATAAATTATTCAATCAAAAACAAAATAATTCAAAATTTCACATCACTTTAAATAAAAAACTTTAACCATACATTGGATATTTTATTTCAATCAAATAAAATATACTCACATAGTTTTTGTGACTAAAATTTATCACTAAACAAGACACTAACTAAAAGTAACACTAAGCAAGTGACAGTGAATCACGACGCGCGAAGACACACTGACCGGATTGACGTGAGTGTATCAATTATACGCTATGTTGTAGAGCACTTTTCATTTATTTATTTTTTATTCGGTTATTTTTTTAACTACAACAAGATTTATATAAAACGTATTTATGTACATAGTTAATTCGATTTGAGATTTTTATTTAAAATTTGTAAGAATCGCTGGAATTATTGGTCCATTTACTTGGACTGGCATGATTTATTACTTAGACTAACCTAGTCCTTCTTTAAAGTTCCCGCTGTATCCCGCAAATAGCGAGGTAGAGAGGTAGGCAGAAGAAACCTAGTGTTTAGTTAGTGTTAGATATTCCGTTCTTATTAAGATAATTCCGTTACTCGCTTTTTATTGAACTTTTAAAACATTGCGTGTAGACTGACGGAGATCAACACCGCGCATTTACCTCGTCACCAAAGCGAGTACATGAAAATATTATTAGCATTTACTTCTTCCAAGAGAAAACATATAAAATAGAAAAAAAACATATATATATATAATTTGAAGGCAAAATTCGATGATTTAGTTTTACAGCATAATGACAGGTAATGTATGTAGAGTTCAAAGAATCGTTTTCGTGATTTGCATAGTAATAAATACATTATATAAATACCAATGAACTTAAAATAAGTTTGATATAACAATAATTATCATTAAACAAATTAAACATAAGTATAATTAGTTTTTACAACATGTAGCGAATTTTTTTATCGTGTAGAACCATGATTGAGCATTGCCAGGCCGCAATGTTATATCATACAGTAATATTTATATACTCTTAGATATGAAGTATATGACCAACCTGACTTATTTCGATGCATTTTCGTTGCGTAATTCAAAAACCTATCTAATGATAGTGGAGAATAATTCCTAGAACAATTCCTAATAAAACAAAAAACACAGTAAAATAAACATCATTATGGTGCACATTAATTTAGCGTACATATTATAAACTTATTTCTTTCGCGATAATACTCGACTCATAAGGTTAATTGATAGAAAGCTAATAAAGACATCGCGTAAACACTTTTAATGTATCTATATGTTATACAGTTACTTTCTAAGAAAAACATAAACAAAAATATTACTAGTGAAGTCATTCTAGGTTCAATTCTCACTCGGGGAATTTAGTTTGTTTTCATTTCCTCGCTTTATAACAAGACTAAGTGCGGTGTTAAGTACCACCACTTAACACGTAATGTCTCAAAAATTTAAGGACAAGCGGGGAACAATCTGTTTGAATTCTTGGTTCCCATTGATGTATGAGATGGGGATGGTTCTCATTGATGTATATTATTTGATGTTCCAAAAACGAACCTTGAAACTTCTTATTTTGAATAAAAATGTTTGAATTTGAATTTAAATATATATGCGAGGTACAGTTTTAATAATTAGTTAAATTGCTAACTGAACCATAGCTCAGTAAGCAAATTAACAAATAAATAATAAAAGTCAAGAGTAATTCTAGTATACCATCTAATATTTCATAATATATACCATCTAATATTTAATAATATATACATATTGGCGCAATTTAACGCTGCAGCAGCTGTGGCAAAGAAACTAAATATAAGAAATATATACAAAAGAAAAAATATTTACTCAGCGTTGAGTTCCGCCACTCAAAATGCGATAACTCCAGGATTCGGTGGAAATTGGAGAACGAAAGCTTCTTAAAGAGAAGTGTCTTACTTACTACACTAGGTCCCAAGTTCCCTTTGCCTACTATGCAGGATACAGCGAAAAGCTACATACTACTACTACTGGTGAGTAAAAATGTTTACATCACAAAATAAATATATTTAAATATCACACATAATTTTACGATAATTTAATGTCCATTTAAATCATTTATGTAATACGATTCATTGTGTAATAGAAGAATGAGTATAAAATACATATATAAATCTATACTTGTAATAAATCTGTAACTGATCGATGTCTGTACATGGAAGATATATTGATATAGTATAGGAAATAATATTACTGGACCAAAACAGTGTTTTTTTTTTTTAGTTTTTGTCTAAATATCTGTTCGTCTGTTTGTAGATGCGATTGTAGTTTTGTAGTTGAGTTTATAGTTATATATATTTTGGCAACTTTCCTTTACTATTTAGTATTTCTTTTATAAAAATCAGTTAAAAAATTAAATTTCAAAATATATGTTTGATTCAATAAAAACGTTTTAGTGATTTGCTATAAAATTTAATTTAGCTGAAATTTTAGTTTTGAATGTACAAATATTTTCTTAAAAATAACAATGATATTAGCAAAAAGAAACTATATGATAAGGTGGGTGGAAACGAAAATTTAAACATTTTTTACAGATCATTTCATATAAAATGCGTATATAAGGAGTGCATACAGAAGCAAAAATTACTACAATCTTAAAATTGATAGGAACGGACCCCTCTGCGGGCGAATGTGACTCGCACTTCACCGATCTTTCATCTTAAAATCTACGTAACAAATAAAAAATTATAAATAAATAATTCATGTTTATATATCAAATACATCTATCTATATATCTCACTAAACTTAAATTTAAAAAGCGTATAAAAAAATTTTGAACGAAGCGGGATTTGAACCCGCGCCTCTTGAAAACCGTTCTAGCGCTCTGACCAACTAAGCCATCCGTTCTCACTAAGCTACGTCGACATTTTTATACGCTTGTTACAACTTATTTATGTTGTTAGCATCTCTGTAGGGAGATTTTTACAAATTTCCGCTAAAAATAGTAAAAATCTATATATCTTATCAACACTCGCAAAAAACGAAGAAATGAGTGTTCTGATTGAGGACTGTCTTGACAGGTACAAGGGGTACGCTGTTACAGGTTCGATCCCCGCTCGATGAAATTAAATCTCCATTCAACAAGCAACGCCTAGATTTTGGCAGAACGTGGGAACAGGAGTGGCTTAATAGGAGCAGAGTGTTAAGACACTAAGTTCCTAAGTTCCCTCTGCCTACTCAGGGTAGGCAGAGGGAACTTAGGAACCTATCCTGTTCCCACGAGCGGGATAAAGCGTGATGCTGAAAAATATATACGTGTATGTATTGTATAAGTATGTACAGTATAACTCGTACCGACGTCTGGTCATAAATCACCTTCACGGTACAATGTGTGTCAATTGCTTGTTTATTCTATTGGAAAGGGTGCCATATGAAGGATGGAGTTTCTTGACCTACGGTCATTTTTTTATTTTATATCTCTTGCAGTTTCACGCATTATCCCGCATATAAAAAGATAGAGGGCACTGCTTAGACCCTTTGAATGATCAATTTTAGATACATTTCATGTCGATTGGCGTAACTTAACGCAGCGCTCCTCCTGTAACTAGAGCGAATCGAAGAGCAACCGTCGACTTTAGCAACGGGTAAGTGGTGTACGTTTTTCTTGTTGTTTATGTAAAGAAATAATAAAAATAAAAAAATATGAATATGTTTTATTAGCTTTACGCTGTATCCTAAGGCAGGGTAGGCAAAGGGAACTAGGGAACCTAATGTTAAGACACGCCGTTCCATTTCTCACTTTCCTCCGAATGTGAGAAATTAAACGGTAAAACTTAACGGCACGCTTTACCCAATAGATACTAAATGATATAGTTAAATATGTCATTTACTCACATGAGCATCGAACCCGCAACTCACACGCTTGAGACCCTCCGCCTTTTACATTTATTAATCCTTTCCAGAGGCCTGTCGTGGCGCAGCGTCACAAGAGTGTGGCTGTAACCGACAGGTTCTGGGTTCGATCCCCAGTCGAAGAAATGAAATATTTAATATTTTCAATTTAAATATTTAATGTTTCATTTCTTCGCTCTGGTAATAAGGCAAAGCGCGACGTTGAGTTCCGCCACTCAACACGCAATGCCTCAAATTCGGCGGAAAGTGGGGAACGGAAGTACGGAGTGTCTTTACACTAGGTTCCCGGGTTCCCTCAGCTAATCCTTTCCACTAAGCCTATGTATATATGTCCTTATATAAAAATGTATATACTTATGTAGAACACTGAGAATGTATGTATACAATAATCATTATAGTAATTTGCGAGCTCCTAGCGTTAGGCAAAGGGCTTCGGTCACTACACTTCCTCATTAAGACCGCAGACGTTGTGCAACGATATGCTTATGTACGTTTGTGTGTATGTACGTACATACTAATCGCGTGAACGGGTCCACTAAGATTGAGCTATTTAATATTTGCCTTGTTTTTTTTTAGCTTCACGCTGTATCCCGCACGAGGCAGGGTAGGCAGAGAGAACCCGGGAACTTAGTGTTAAGACACTCCGTTCCACTTCCGTTCCCCACTTTCCGCCGATTTTGAAGCATTGCGTATTGAGTAGCGGAACTCAACGACGCGCTTTGCCTTATTGAAATATTTTGTTCTTTATATTTGAATTTGTTTAAAAGTGAATGTAAATAGAGGCCTGTCGTGGCGCAGCGGCACAAGCGTGTGACTGTAAAGGACAGGTTGCGGGTTCGATCCCCACTCGAGGAAATGAAATATTTAATATTTTCAATTTCAATATTTAATGTTTTTCTTCTCTCTGGTACAAGGCAAAATGCAGCGTTGAGTTCCGGTTCCGGATTTATCGTTTTTTCTAGCCAGAACTGAGTATCTGTTTGACTATTTTAGATAAGCGCCATATAGATTGACAGATTGTGGGTTCGGTTCCCATTTAAGACAAAGAGAATTAAATATTAAATATTTTTATTTACATGCTTTATTATTTACTAGAGCACGGCTTTAATTTCCTCCATGCGACACGAAATCTTTCAAGAATTCAGCAAAAGAAAGAATGAAATACGTTAACACCAAATTCCCTTATTTCCTCCGCTAACCTTATTACAGAATAAAAGCCTTCTAATCTACAATTTTATAAAATATAACCGTTCTATTTTAAATTATTTTAATATTTTCCTTTTGGCAACACTCAATTTCTGGAATTATGGCAGATAATTGAGTGCCTTGACGCTATGTTCACTGCCTATAACTACCTTGTGGGAAAACGCGTGAACGTGGGAAGTTATTTAAAAACGTATTTCATAAGTAATATAAAAATTTACTTGGCACGTTCTTCATCGGAGAGTACATTTTGATCATCGTTTGTGTTTTCTCCGTCGCTGAATACTGAGGCCGAGCTCTGATGGTGTTCTGGTATCTGTGGATGTAATCGTAAAAATATTAATTAAATCATATAAAAAAAACAAGCTTGTTGTGGCGCAGGAAACAAGAATTACATATTTAATATTTTTCCTTTCTTCGCACTAGTAATAAGGCAATATGCAGCGTTGAGTTCCGTAATTAAACACGAAACAATTCAAAGTGAAGAATTGAATTGAGTGTCTTTAGGTGGTTCCCAAGAGGCCGTGTACGGGACACAGCGTGAAGCTGGATGGAAGAAAGCCTTGTCCATCGTGGTGGTATATACAAGCATACAACTCTTTATTTATAACTTACTAATTACCATAATTACTTCAAAACTATTAATATTTGCGTGTTAAATCCATAATAAAATATACATATTTTCATTTAAATGCAAAATATAATAAATAAATAACAATATTTTCGCTCTAACAAAGGTACAATGGAACTTTAGATCAATACGCTTAGTCATTTGTAGGTTTGTTTTCACAAAATGGTTTTTCCTATTGAAAAATGATAAATTACGATATACTCTATACAATTCTAGGATATGTATACACTTAACAGTTGTATTATTTGACTATATATAAATAAACAATGGATAAATAAGTTAATAAGTTAAAAAAATATTTATTTGTTTCTGAACGGTTTTTTTTTTCATTTACGTCAGTGTTGCACCAAATACAAAAAAAAAATATTATAACCCTTATAGCTTAGTACTAAATGAATACACTGACCATGTAAATAGATCGTAACGAGTTCAAATCCATTTCACAGAAAACAAGCACAAGAACAATTGAACAATACACAAAATTGCATTTAAATGTGACAATTGTGTGAATATCACAGAAGCAAATGACTTGTTCCTTATTATCTTGTATGAGAGAAACAAATATTTATTAACTTTATATATTATCAAATGTATAAAGATACAGTAGTTAGTTTGTCTGTACTAAAAACATTTGTGTCCATTTATTTGTGTCCATTTTGTGTCCATTTATATGTGTCCATTTATATAAATATATCATCTTATTATTTGAAACCATTGGATGTTATTTTTGGCCGACGTAAAAAAAGAGGTATTGTAAGATTTATTTATCTGTATATCTGTCTGTGGCACCTTAGCTTCTGAACGAATAAGCCGGTTGAAGTACGGTTGTGGTCGAGGTTGAGGCTGGTCGTTGCGCAGCGGCAAGCGTATGACTGTAGACGACAGGTTGTGGGTTCGATCTCCACTTGAGGAAATGAAACATTTAATATTTTCCACTTATACCAGAGAAATGAAATCATTAAATTAAATTTTTAATGTTTTCATTTCTCTGGTTTCAAGGCAAAGCGCGGCGTTGAATTCCACCACTCAACAGGCAATGCCTAAAATTCGACGGAAAGTGGGGAATAGAAGTGAGAATACAAGCTCCCTCTGCCTACCCTGCCATGTGCGGGATACAGCGTGAAGTATATATAGATGTTAGTGTCTTTACTCTGTGTGTCTTAGGTAAGTCAAGTAAATGTTATAGAATAAATAGGTTATTTTTCAGCTTTATCCTTTATCCCGCATAAGGTAGCTAGGCAGAGATATAACTTGAGACATTTTTAAATTAATTTGAAGCATTGTGTGTTTGAAACTGAACGCCGCGTGGCAATGCCTGCCAGAGCAAAGAACTGAAAATATTATATAGGCAAATGATATATAGAATATATCCTTGGGCTTAATTAATAATATTCGTTTAAATACCAAATATACATAAGAAACATTATCAGTCAGATTCCGCGCAAATATTTATACGATAACGAGGTTATTGACCAAAGCTTGCTCTACTTATAATGGTCTATTAACAAAATATGTGCCTTTTTCAAATTCACACTGTATTCCTCATTCAACAAATTAGGCAGAGGGGAACTTGGGAACCTAATATTGAAGCTCTCTGTTCCCGTTGAGACTCTACATTCCACCGAATTTAAGGCATTACGTTTTGAGTGTCGACACACAACGTATTTTGTACCGTTACCGTTACCGTTACCGAAAAGAAAATATTAAATATTTAATTTTCACGAGAGGGAATCAAACCCCCAACCTGTCACTCTTATAGTCGCATGCTCGTGCCCCTACGCTACGACTGGCCCCACAAATGTACTTACTAAATTTTATATTGACTTTCAAAAAGTGAAACATGTAACTTCTTATAACTACAAGCAATGTTTTGGTTTCAAAAAGGGGAAATTTTGTAATCAATACACGTTCGCTTCGCTTTTTGATTAAAAAAAATACCGAAGTGTTTACGAGTATAGTGAGATAAAACTTATACTGTTTACAAACAATAATATTCATATTTGGCGTAATTCAAGTGTAAAAAATCATTCGTTAGATTTTTAAATTTTGCTAACAATTACGTGTGTCAAAATATATATTTTTAATAAAAAAAATATCCTTATTCCGTTCTGGTACACCAAGAATATATATATGCAAAGTTCCATGATAATCAGTTGATTAATTTCAACGTGAAAACGTAACAACCAACTTATATTCACATTAACAGTACTGTTATTCATAAGTATTTCGAATTGGCTTGATAGAAGCGTATAGCTTATTAGTCAGAGCGTTTGAACAGTTTCCAAGAGGCGCAGGTTCTAATCTCACTAAGTTTAAATTTTAATAAATATATAATCACTTTTTTTTCCAAAATATGAAATAAAATGTTATTAAACCAAAACATCTGACCTTAGTGAGAGGGATGCAGTCATAGCCACGCTTCGCGCCATACATTCTGTACTTACTGAGAGCTAATGAAACAATTAACTAATGGACCTAGATAGTTAATTAAATATACCTAGAGTAAATTAAACGTGGTGATTTATTTAACGATTCACGCTCTTTTTTTTTGCTCTAATATTGAGGCAAAACGCGGCATTGAGTTCCGCCACTCAATCTGAAATACCACCAGAATTTGACAGAAAGTTTTATGAGAAATGAGTCTTAACGCCAGTTTACCAGCTACCTACATACCTTAGCAGCTATGTGCTGAATACCGAAAGAAGCGAACAAAAAAAATTGTAAAACGTCATTCACTTCTCAATTTTGTGATTTTTATGACACGTTTTATTGGTCTTACTTTACGGAGTACAACTCCGCGATTAAGATATAAAACCATATTAATTATACCAAATATTATCTGGTATGTTTATAACCGGTATACATATTGGAATATTTAAATTTGCTATAATTGCACAAAGAAGTATTTTATGATAAATTCTATATAAAATAACATAATCGGATTCGAACGAGCACCTTTTAAAAGTCGTACAGGCGATTTTATTTAGCATCAAAGAATTTTTTATACGTTTTCTACAATTTATTTATACAATTTATATTGTTATCATCCATATAAAAGTAGAGAGGTCATAAGAGTACACCGACGGTCGTGGACATCCCTTTCAGGGGGAGTGAATTATTTTATATTTAAATTTGGCTTTTCTAGTAAAACCAGCGTTGAACACGCAATGCCTTAGAAAAAAATATAAAGTTGCATAATTCTGCGAAAATTAGTAAACGGATGGGAGCAAATTTCCGTGTGCCTACTCTGTGATGGGCAATAATGGCCCTCTACCTCTGGTAATCACAACTTGTAAAACTGATTACGAATGTAGAGTCTTCATAGTACTGACATCTAGTTTAAACAATTACAAACATGTCAGAGACATCTGTATGTAACTCTTTACTTGACCAATAGAGGGCTATAAAGTAGATGATTAAAAGGAGTTTTAACTCTGACACAAAAAGGTAGATGTTTTGCTCTGTGTGTCTGTTTGTCTTTCTAAGTATTAAGCCCATTTAAGTATGCATTTTTTTTTTTATTGAAAATCTTGTTCTTTGCTTTGGTTTTTTGCTAAGTTATATAAAAATCGAATAAGTATCAGTTTAAGCTGCAATTTTGCAAAACAAGAAGTCATTTTTTGGATCGGGGTGTATTTTAATTAATTTTAAATTTTGTTTGTGAAAATTCATTGATTAAAGAATATATATAATAAAATTTATATATGCTTTTATTAGGTCGACTTGTGATTTTTTTTTGTTTTACATTGTATACCGTACATAGCAGGGTAAGCAGAGGGAACTTGGGAATCTAGCCTTAAGACACACATTTCTGTTTACAAAATGCAGTGTTTAACTCCGCAAATCAAAATATAACATCTTGAGATTTTAATTACATACTTGTACTAATGTAGCGTTTAACAAACCAAAATATTAACATAGAAGAAATCGAAAGAAATATATATTTCATTATAATTATAGCACATTTGTGATTTATAAAGTTGAAAGTGGAATTAACTATGAAAACAATGGTTTACTTTATACGTTTTGTTCTAACATTTCCGGTTTCACGCCTCGAAACTATTTAATAGAGTTGTTATTTCCTCGTAATTAATATATAAATGTATATTTATATACATTTACTTATTAAAATAATATTTAAGTATTATATGAGGCCTATCGTGGCGCAGCGGCACAAGCGTGTGACTGTAACCGAAAGGTTCTGGGCTCGATCCCCAGTCGAGGAAATAAAATATTTAATATTTTCAATTAAAATATTTGATGTTTCATTTCTTTGCTCTGGTAATAAGACAAAACGCAGCATTGAGTTCCGCCACTCAACACGCAATGCCTCAAATTCGGCGGAAAGTGGGAAACGGAAATGGAACGGAGTGTCTTAACACTAGGTTTCCGGGTACCCTCTGCCTACCCTGCCTCGCGCGGGATACAGCGTGAAGCTAAAAAAAAAGAAAAAAATAAAATAAATAAATAGTGTTAATACCGATTTATGATTTTAAAGAATAAAACATTTATATACAATGTAAATAAAACCATAGAAAATATAATAAGAGAGAGGATATGGTAAACAAAGCTGTCGGATGCAATTGTATAAAATGATACGAATAATGTTTCATTAAACTTTTTTTATAGCACACATAAAATAACATATTTAGTTAAAAACAATAAATAATTAATTATATTTCTTTTTAACTTTTATAACTGTATAGATGAATTGACAGTAAGGCTGATTATTGTGGGTTCGATACCCTCTCGGAGGAAAAAAAATATTTCTTCGTTCTACTAAGAAAATAATACTTGGAAGAAATAAGTAAGACAAAATAAACACGAGAAGTTCTTCCATTTTATAAGCAACGTTTTAAAAATTGGTCAGAAAGTGAGTGATACGCAGTTTTTTAACCTTGGGGTTTTTTAATTTTATTTTTTTTTTATGGAAGAGACGGCAAACAAGCGTACGGGTCACCTGAAGGTAAGTGATCACCGTCGCCCACAGCAGCGTGTAACTCTAAAGGAGCAACAGGAGCGTTGCCCATCTATGAGTTGGATAGGCACCAGGGCCCGGTATTACCCAATGCGAAACGCAGTGGCCGAGGCCGCTGCTTAATGCCGTTTTTAAATGCTCTTAATTTCCTCTATAGTAGGTCCCTTCACTATAAACCATAAAGTCAGCAATAATCACTACAAAATAAAAAAAACAACAGAAACAACCTTTTTATCCAAAAAATTGTTAATACTATCCGAACTGTTGGAACTGCACTCAATACTGTCGTCACTGTTAAGACGCTCATTTCCGCTCCCACTGTCCCTCTCACTCTCACTTTTGCTTATGTCTGAATCGGATTCAATCCACAACGGCGAACGATATTTGAAAGTTTGCGCGAACGCGTTGAATCGTGATTCATTGTTCATTTGTGATGTTGAATACGAGTTCTTCATTTTATTTAACTTTACTATTAACTATTTAAGAAGATTAGAAAGATTTGAACACGATTTAGGCTTATATAATCACAATTTTTAAGTTTAAAGTATTGTTAAAACGATATTACTTACTTAATCGAAAATGAAAGTAAATTTAAATAAATAACGATCAGATAAATTAACATAAAAAAATATATAATATTATCATCAACATCTCCTTAATTGTTTTTTTTTAAATACTCGGTATATATAAAGGTTATTAATAAAACGATTTTTAATACAAACACTATAGAGCTGAGAAATATCAAGTTACGAATAATCAATATCACTACACTTCTATTAAAAGATAAAAACACTTTTTTGCCTACAAAAGAAAAGGTGAAGCACTTTAAAACCACTTTGCAGAAGAGAATCGTGAGAATTTACAACACAGAGTATAAAACATTTGGTGAAGATCACGGGCACTACATATGTAGGCAAATAGGACATGCGACGTATAAACTGACCTTACGTTTTAGTGATGGGCTTATTTTTTTATCTTGTATCGTTATTAAAATCATGAAGATATGTTACGGGCACGTCGTGGCGCATGGGGCACAAGCTGTAACGAGACATGTTGTTGGTTCGATACCCATTTGTGGAAATGATATATTTAATATTTTCATTTCTTTGCTCCGATAACAAGGCAAAGCGCGGCGTTAAGTTCCACGAAATGTGATTAATTGTGGATTTGTTGAAATTAAATAATAAGGTAATTTGTTGATTCCCGCCACTAAACACGAAATGTGAGTTCGGCAAAAATTGAGATATAGAAAAGAATGTCTAAGAATTATGTACCCAAGGTCCCCTTTTCCTACGAAAAACGAAAAAAGATATTGAGGATGACACAGCGAGCACAAACTGACTGTTAGCAAGAAGTTGGTGTGTTTCATTCGCACTCGAAGGATTTATTTTCATTTTTTGCGTTAGTAATGCGGAAAAGTGTAGCGTTGATTTCCGCCATTCAATGTCTTGGAAATTGGAGTGTTTCAACACTAAATTTTATTATTACTCATTATATACTTATGAATTTGTAGTAAAATTTGAAAACGGTATACCCATTTTGTGACTGAAAAGACAAGACTATTAAATCAATAATTCTTTAACGTTCAAGTGCAGCCGAGCCGCTGGAGGATCCTGTCACAATATTTATGATTTACGCACATTCAAATGTGACTAGTAAGAGATTAAGAAAAAAAAAATAGGTTATCTATACATTTTTTATAAATTAAATATCGACAGTGATATTTTATAATCATGATAATTTGACTATGGATTGATATTTATCTTTTCGCTCAAACTTAAACGGAATTTAACGCAGCTTTTTTACCAGAATTACGAAAATAAATGAAAATAATTAATATAAATGGGGTGGGAATCGAACTCACATTTGTCTCGTTAATAGACGATGTGCCACTAACCTACCGAGTTGTCAGACATTTTGTTCTATTTTCCACTTGCGGCCAATTTGCACTGCGTGTTGAGTAGCGAAACACAACGCCGTGTTTAACTTGTTCTTAGAGCGAAGAATTGAAGGTGGAAATCATTTCTTCGCTCTGGTACAAGGCAAAACGCGGCGTTGAATTCCGCCACTCAACACGCAATGCCTCAAATTCAGCGGAAAGTGGGTAACGGAAGTGGAACAGAGTATCTTAACATTAGGTTCCCAAGTTCCCTCTGCCTACTCTGCCGTGTGCGGGATACAGCGTGAAGCTAATAGTGAATAATTTCCTCGAATGGAAATCGAACTCATTTGCAGTCGGACGCTTGTGTATCTGTGCCAGAAAAGCATATTATGATTAATTTATTTTAAAAAAATTGAATTTAAGTTTATAATCTAAAAATATATGATGGATATAACAACTAGTATACATACATATCGAAAGTGCGCGTCCCTCGAGAGGATGTGCTCGGTCAATTTCTTAAAGCGTTTTAAAGTACCTAAGTAGCACTCGTCTTGCCGATCATTTAAATAAAAAAGTATAAGTAAATTTATTCATGTATTCATATAAGAATTCTCATTTTCTTTTTAGCTTCATCCTGTATTTTACTGATGGTAAGGTAGGCAGAGAACCTGGGAACCTAGTATTGAGACACTCCGTTGCGTTCCCCATTTTCCGACAAATTTGAGGCACTGTATGCAGAGCTCAACGCCGCTATGAGAGCGAACAAAATATTAAAATATTAAATTTTCCACGGGTGAAAATTGAACCCGCAACCTCTCACTTTTACAGTCTGTCGTGAGGCCTCGCCCCTCTATTGGGCTTAATTTTTCTCTCTGTCTCACTGTACGTAGTAAATTTTAATTGCAACAGGAAAAATTATAAATGAAATGTTTAATTGAGTTGAGTTCCGCCTCTCAATGCACAATGTCTCGAAACGAAAAGCCTAAATCCAGAATAAAAAAATAATTGTTACCTATGTGTGTATGACACATGAAAAGATTGATTGTCAAAACTTGACGCCGCGGGTCGCCTCGTTATCAGGGCGTGAAAAAAAAAGATTAAGCATTTTAATATTTTTAATTATTTTTAACTATATTAAACCCTGTCGCATTTACACTCGCACACTTGTTATTGGGCTCAAGAAATATCAGTATATATGTACATATATATGGAGGTATATATATATATACAAATTTTTGTTTATACAGTTATCAAAGGAGCTATTGAGATCTGATAACATCAATTATATGATTTATTTGTATGAACGATAACCTACATGAGTGTTTATTTAATCAATTTTTTTTATGTACGTTATTGTGATAAATAGATAGGTATATCACTTTCTCCTTATTTTTTTTGCCAACTTAAGCAATTTATGCCTTTCTTAAACCAAAATAATCGTCACGTGAACTAGCTCGCTTATAATGTATGTATATATTTTTTAGCCTCACTCGGTATCAGGTACGATTTCTAAGTTCTCTGCCTACACTGTCAGGTACTTAAAAAAAAGAGACAAGACACTCCGTTCTCCTTATGATACTTCAGTTCCCTTTATGATACTAATTCGGTGTACCATGTACACCGAATTAGTTGTCTTGTATTGGAGTTGAAAAATCCAATACAATAAAGTCCAACAAGAGAATGTATGTACAGTAAGTAAAATAAAATGAGAGGTGTCGAGGATGGAACGATGTTTCTTTTAATGGTATTGTAATTAAGTTTTATTTCTTTAAGTTATAACAACAATGTGAAATAGAAAGATGATATGAAAATAACTAGATTTCTTTGTATGAGAGAGAGAGAGAGACAGACAGATAGAGATACTTGCCCACGCCGTACCGCTTACAACTATAATAATAACTGGCTTGCGTTCTATGAGAGAGAGAGGCAGACAGAGAACAGAGAAACACGCGCACATCGCAAGGCTTACTAGACAATAGCAAAAAGTGTCATGACGTGTCGACGAAAATTTGTTTCGTCAGATTTATTTCTGTCTACCCTCCTTAGATTTTCTCCTTTTTTAGAAATTCGTTCCAAAAAGCCAATTATACACATACGGTTGAGAAAGGAAACGTTCCTGCAGCCGCAAAATTGATTACCGCTATAACCATCGTGAAAAGTAAACTATTTTAAACACGATACAGATTACGTTTATCGATATTTGTGAGCTGTTATCTTAATCATATGGTTCAGAAATTTCTTATCTTAATATCAGAATGTTTCCTACTTTTTCTTCACGATTTGACACTGATAACAATTATGGTGAATATAAAACAATATCCAAAGTTAACAATGAAAAATTTTACAGATCAGTTAAAATTTATTAATTAAATTATTAAACTAATTTATTAATTTTGTGTAATATATTATATTATTTGTAATAAACCTGTAGCTTATCACTGTCCGTACATGAAAGATATATTAAAAAAAATATAAGAAGATGTTTGTTAATATCATAGGGCCCAAGATAGTATTTTTTTTATCTAAACGCAGATTTCACTATATATGTATATTATGACAACTTTATGTCAACATTTAGTGTTCGTTTTACCCAAGTCGATAAATAAATAAAAAAGTTACAATTATTCATTCATTTTAATGTATAGATGATACTAGAATAAGAAAGTATTTTTTAAATTAGTAAATAAAAAAGTGTAATACGAACAGGTGAAGCCGCGTGCGAGTCTCTAGTCATACATAAAATTGGATGCTTACATTTAAACTATTGGAAGGACTCCTCAGACCCTGCCTGTGACAATTGTTCAAAAATTCTGGCACTGAAAATGATGCCCTTTTAAAATCTCTATTATACGACAAAGTACTCTCCCCGCTCGAGGACGGCGATACAACTTCCATGTCCGATTTCACTTCTGTTATTTTTATTTCTGGTGTTGCTGATCGTAAATCTATTCCATTAGTAATTTTATAATTTACCACCGTTTGATCGTCATCGTCAATATATTTTATATCATTTGGTGTTCTATTTGCCTCTAGTATCAATCTTCGGGTACCAGGAGGCATTTCCACATAATCATGGGGATAGGAAGGTATGTCAATGCGAAGATCTGGCTTCTTTCGAACTCTCATTGCTAGCTTTAAAGTCCAAACTAATTTTATTTTTTTTCACCAATATTGCTTTTCCTGTATTGTGTACTTGAATACTTAATTAAAGAGATAACGCTTATCTCACCCAAGGATACGTTTTGCAAAGTGGATATAATCTTGATGTTTAACGTACACTATCACTAAGTATTATTAAAAATGTCTATAATAAAATTAAATTCAATAGAATTAGCACACTAACAATAGTACTGTAGAGGCAAAAAAGTAAGACTAAAGTGAATTTCTTTTATTTATCAAATTTGCTGGTATCATTTAGTTTGATAAAAACCGACGTAAGATAGCAAAGTATCAAATAAACAACGTTTTAATGTTAATCATCAGAATCGTCATGTAAATTATCATACGCACTTGTCATTAAGAGTCATTGAGTAAAGATGTTGAAGATTTTGATAACGGATAAGAAACCAAATTAACTACTTCCAAGTTATAAAGCAATTAGATAATAAAGAAATTAGGTTGCAATAATGAGGCTATTGAAGTCTAATTTTTGAGTGAAAACTATAAAAAAAAATTTTAATGCTCTATATACAGCAGTTAATTTAATTTATAGCTAGCAAAGGTTTTAAGAAGAGAATGGTATCCATTTACCTATTCAGCTAAGTGCGGGAAACATGAGAAGTTACGTCTATACGAGTACGGGAAATGAATGTAAATAGTTCTGTTAGAAAGTGAATGAATGGCATGCAATGTTCATGTCTGAAGAAGAAATAACTGTACCAAATTTTTAGTTTAGAGGAGATTTTCCTTAAAGAATTCGGTACGATCAACGCATATTAGTCATATAAAAAGAAAGAAAACTAATTAACAAGAAAACTTACTTGGTCTTGGGTGTTTCTCATATACTCTTGTCGTAACAATTCTAAATTGGGTAGCGTTGGCATTGATATTGAGTTGCGTCTCAAGCTGGCTCTTCTCTGTTCCACTTCTTTTTCTTCCATTATCAAATCATTTGATTCTTGCGCTCCAGCCGCTCTTGAAGTAGTAGGAGCGGAATCAGATATATCTGTAGATTGAGTACTTGGACTGGTCGGTTTAGATGATTTAGATGAATCTGGATCTAAAGTTATATATAACATTCCTTCAGGAGTATCAACAACTATAGTATCCTTATTTGGTGAATGTACTGCACCTAAATCTGCAGCATGAACTTTTCTATCTTCTCTCATATCTCCTTTCTCTACATCTCGATGGCGGGTCGGTCGTATTGGTTCGTCGGGTCTTACATGTTCAAGTTCAACAAATTCGTCGGCGTATGGTATGTTTGTGTTTGATCGTATTTCGGGGGAATTGAGACCTTTAGCAACATTAGCCTCGTTTGCCTCGTTTGCCATTTGTTCTTATTTCATAGTAGATATCTGCAAAAAAGTGAATAATATTTATCTTCATAATATTTCTATCAGAATTTTGTGAGGGGGTGTTATAAATTTAATCTGTCTTTCTTCGGCACCGTACCGACACCGAACTTGACAGCTACTTTTTTTTAATCGAAAGCCTTGTTCTTGTGGTAATTTTTAGCAATGTTTCAGAATATGATAATCGGATTTATTTAAAAGCTATAAGCACTTTGCCTAGATAATTTTTAGTGTTGCCGTTAAACAATACTCAACCAGTCAAAAAAAAAAACGATAGTGAACTTAAATGAAAAATAAACCCATTACTTAAGCCTAATATTATATTTATGTAAGCTTTATTTATTATATTATAATGACTATTATAATACAAAATATTACCCTTATATACAATATTATTCCATAAATTTTATTTAACTTTTTTTTTCTTCACGCTCCATCCCGTATTTAGCAGGATAAACCGAGGTCACCAAGTGTTAGACACTATTTTTAGGAGATTGATGCGTAGAATGGCGGAATTAAACGCCGCGCGTCCTCATCCTTATGTACTCTTATTAGAGCGAAAAAAATAATATCATAGCCACGAATGAGAAGCGATTTCACAACCGTGGCGTTGATACACAAGCGCTTATTCAGTAATATATAATCTTTAATATTATAATATGAATATATTATAAATGTATGCCGCGCGGCTTCATTAGTGTGTAGCTGTAACCGACGGTTGTGGGTTCGATCCCCACTCGAGGAAATGAAATATTTAATATTTTCTTTTATTTTTTTTTCATTTCTTTGCTCTGATACAAGGCAAAACGCGGCGTTGAGTTTCATCACACAACACGCAATACCTCAAATTCGGCGGAACGACTTTCCGCCGAAGTGGAACGCAGTGTCTTAACACTAGTTCCCAAGTTCCCTCTGTCTACCCTACCATGTGCGGGATACAGCGTGAAGCTTAGTAGAGAGTATTTCATATATATAGATTAATATAAATTTAGCCATGGTGGTCAAGTAGACCATAAGTATGCTAATTGAATATGACAATCGCTAATACGAACCGACACATTATCCTCATGTTACATTATTATAAATACCTAAATTATTCTTACTCATTGCTAATGATACACTTTATATTAAAATTTAATATTATTATTTCATAAGGCATGTGGTGATTGATACGCTTAAAGTACAAAATATTAATAATTTTTAAAAAATATCGTTTTTGGTTTTATGAAGTTATTGAATATGTAAAAAAAAATGTTATATATCGTCTATGTACAGATGTCGATTAGTTACGATTTTATTATGTGTCAAAATGAAGTACTCGTAATTTTAATTTTGCGGTTTCGGAAATCGGAATGATATAGTGTATAGTGGCACTTTCTGAGAGCCCAAGAAAACTAGAATCGCAGATACAAGAGGTGGATGAAAGCTTTTATGTTTGAAAAAAAAAAAAAACAATTCGAACCAGTATTTCCAGAGCGTTCAAGTAAACTTTGCAGCTTTACAATAATAATTACGTAAGTACGTAAGTTAGAGGCCTGTCGTGGCACAGGCGTGTGACTGCAAAGGACAGGTTGTGGGTTCGATCTCCATTAGAAGAATTAAAACATTTTATATTTTCAAATTAAATATTTAATGTTTTTATTTCTTCGCTCTGGTAACAAGGCAAAGCGCGGCGTTGAGTTCCGCCACTCAACGCGGAATGCCTCAATTTCGGCGGAACGTGGGCAACGAAAGTAGAACGGAGTGTCTTAACACTATGTTTCCAGGTTCCCACTGCCTGCCCTGCCATGTGCGGGATACAGTGTAAAACTGAATAATAATAAGTACAGGTTGTAATAAAAACATAAAATGAAATTAAAAAAATACAGACTAAGACTAATTAAACGAACAGAAAAAGCTTATAACATCGATAAAAAGTGGTGAACGGATGTGAAGCGAAGTTGTAAGTGAAAGTTTTCAGTTTCCGCCGGCCTATTCTGCTTATGCACAGTACAGTGAGAAAAGAGAAAAAAAGGGCTACAATAAATGTGGCTTTTTTGCTGTTTTAAATTTAAATATACCTAATGGTACGGAACCCCTCTATAAGAGTGTGAATCGCACTTGGCAAGTATTTATGAATGATGAATCTTTGTTACATCTTAAATATCAATGTGGAGATAATTTTGATAATGTGACTAGTGATGTGATATGAAAAACAATACATTAACGTTATTTATCTCTGCATAAGTTATCTGTCCGAGCATATAGCAGGGGCAGTGAGGGAACCTGGGAACCTGAAAAATTGCAGTTAAAACACTTTATTCCCATTCGTCGCTGAAACCTGTCGCGCTTACAGTCACAAGCTTGTGCCCCTGCGAGACGACTGGCCTCTAACTTCTTTACTCTATTTAAAGTAGATTATCTTCTTTACACAGATAATAAATGTAAATAAAAGTCTCAAACTGCTAACACGGACTGTCCAATAAGATAAGATTAAACTTTTGTTTGACTCAACACTTATTCTTTTAATTAT
Organism: Eueides isabella; assembly: GCA_019049475.1. Lineage (NCBI taxonomy): Eukaryota > Metazoa > Arthropoda > Insecta > Lepidoptera > Nymphalidae > Eueides > Eueides isabella. The sequence goes on from CM032401.1 coordinate 13,563,261, forward strand.
TAAACAGTAAAGGGAACCTTTTCAGTTTCCGTCTAAAATCAAACGTAACTTAACGCCACGCTGTATATTCCTCTGCTTCTTCAGCTTGATGCTGTATCCCGCGCAGGGAAAGGTTAGGATACAGCGTTCCATTTTCTACTTTTCGCCGAATTTGAGACATTGTGAGTTCATTGGCGGATTGCAACGCCACGCTATGCCTTGTTACCAGAGCGTATAATATATTGGCCTTTCGTGGTGTGGAGACGCACACTTGTGGCTGTAGATGCGAAGAATGCCCTTCCACCTAAAACGACGGCAACGCTCCTGTAGCTCCTCTGGAGTTACACGGGGCCGTGGGCGACGGTGATCACTTACCACCAGGTGACCCGTACGCTCGTTTGCCGTCTTTTCCATAAAAAAAAAGAATAAGGGTTCAATTCTCACTCGTGGTTATGAAATATTTTAATCTCCTCGTCCTGGTACCAAAGATAAGCGTTCGACGGTACCATGACAGGTTATGCGTTCGATATCCACTAGAGGAAATTGAAATATTTAATATATTAATTTTTACTAAACAGTGCAAGTGACAATACAACAAGAGAAGATACAAAAAAAAAATCATAAAGTATGGTAACAGAGTGTCTTGGCACTAGGTTCCCAGGTTCCCTCTGCCTCTCAACCTCTAAGGAGAATCGAATCTACAACCATCTTGTGCACAATCATTTATCATATCTATAATATCAAGATTTAATTCAAGGTCCTTATACCGTGTGACGTAAAATACATAATAAGTTAATCTTTGAGATAACACGGCTGTAAACAGCGAAGTGTAAATAGTGTTTTCAAGTTACAGTAGCTTATGTTGAGAAGTTACTTATTTATAATTCGGCGTTGAGTTACGTCACTCAATACACAAATCGGCGGAAAGTGGAAAACGGAGTGATGTGCCTTAACACTAGGTTCCCAAGTACCCTCTGCCTTTGTTTATATATTTCGCATACAAACAAAGGCAGAGGGAACTTGGGAACCTAGTTTAAATATTAGCACTTGTATGATACATTTTAGCGTCAGTCACATTTGTAGAACATACACATACTTCATACATTACATGGAGATATGGTCAATTTTGATAATGATCTAATCTCAAGGTTCCCAGTAGTCTGTACATATAGATACTGTGATGACATTACTTCTTGTAAACAAGTACTTATACATTTGTCTTTTGGATTAAGCAAATTGTGGTTTTTAGAGATTCTAGGAGCTTCAAGAATTCTCTGTTATTTATATATATATATATATATATATATATATATATATATATATATATATATATATATATATATATATATATATATATATATATATTTATATATATATATATATATATATATATATATATATATATATATATATATATAAATAAATATATATATATATATATATATATATATATATATATATATATATATATATATATATATATATATATATATATATATATATATATATATATATATATATTGCGTTGCACTGTAATGTCTCGTCACGATATCTTAATGGGAAAGGAGTGTCTTAACACTAATCTCTCATCTCAATCCCCAATCCTTTAAGCTCTAGGTTCCAAAGTTCAACCCTTTCTGGGCTGAGGGAACTTGGGAACCCATTGTTACTAGGGCACTTGGGAACCTAGTGTGCCCATACTTGTCAAGCTGAAAATAATAATATATATAAAACATTTATGTATACTTACATATTATTAGGTGAACAAATTAAAATACACGAACAACGCAATAAACACCAGAGAGAGTATCCCATATAACACTAAATCTAAATAGTGAAGGCAAAACGAGTTTTCACACCAAACTTTCTTCCATAATTCCATTTTCACTTGCTTTTTCTGAATAATACTTGTTTTTATATTAAAATGTGTATCGACGTGCGTTTCTGTTGGATTAATAGTTGATTGTATATATTTTTTTTACTATTTTTGACATTTAAAGGTTAATTTTGTAATAATTTAATAAATTATACAAATGCGATGCCTGGAATGCCGGAGGGGTACGAATTTGCTAATGTACTCGACAGGTTCCGGGTTTTTTAGTTAAAGTAAGAAATATTTAATACGTTTATTTCCTCGTTCTGGTAACGAGCGAAAACGCAGTGTTATGTTACGCTACTCTGTACACAATGCCTCAAGAATTTATCGTAAAGTGGAGAATGATTGCCATTTAAATTATCATCACTTATTTACGGAAATGCATTAATATTCGAGCGAGAAAGAGATAGAGATACAAATAGTAGTAATGAGTAAAAGAGAGGCACAACCTAATTAGCTAGTAATAGTTCGAAATTAGTTTACAATATGGCCTTCACAGAATATGCCATTAGCAAATAATCGATATGATAATTATTTTTTTGTCTCGATTTTTTTATCGATTTCAATATAGAGATGTGTTTTTTTTTTTTATTTTTTTTATATAAAAAGATCACTCGATTCAAATAGATGTTTATTATAATTTATGAATATGTCACTTTACACTGTATTCCGCACATTTTAGGGCAGAGGGAACTTGGGAACCTAGTATTAAGACACCCCGTTACCGTAACACTACCACACTTATATTAAATATATTTGATTTTCACTCAACATAGAATGGAAAGTGGGGAAAAATATGTCTTAATGGGAACAAAATGTCTTAACTACAGGTTCCCAAGTTCCCTCTACTTACATTGCCATGTGCGGGATACTGCGTGAAACTGGTTATATATTTGTTTTCTTTTTCTTATATTTGTATATTATAAATAAGCATATGTTTCTTTGAAAAACGTTATAACGCATAATAGGTAATTCCAGTGACCGAATGTTGGTAATATCGTGAATTGTTCACCACATTTGTATTTCTTAATAAAAACATCAAACTTTCCGATTATACATTAAAGTCCTTGAGGTCCAAGAGACCGCACGTTTCTTGTAAATAATTACGGTAATACTTGATAAATAATATTTCTTATCGAAAAGCCTGTGGGGGTACAAGCGTGCGACTGTAAACGAGACAGATTCGGGTTCGATACCCACGAGCAGGAGATGAAATATTTAATTATTTTATTCCACTTCTCTTCTCTCTCTTTCTGCCTTTTCAGCGGCATTTTCTCTGCCTCTTTCTGCCTTTTCGGCGGCAAATGAGAAACGAAAGGGTTTTAATGAGAACGAAATATCTTAACAATAAGTTTCCGAATTTCCTCTACCTACCCTGCCGAGTGCAGGATGACATTTGAAGCTAAAGAAACGTGGCGCAGCGGCACTAGCGTGTAACTGTAACCGACAGGTTGCGGGTTCGATCCCCACTCGAATAAATAAAATATTCAAAGCTTCAAATTCGGCGGTAAACGGGAATCGGAAGTGAAACAGAGTGAGTGTCTTAACGCTAGATTCACAAATTCCCTGTGCCAACCCTGCCGTGTGCGGGATACAGCGTGAAGCTTATAAAGAAATAATGTTCACAGCAAGATATTTATGAGAGAGCAACCATCCCTACATGTAAGAACGACTATATTAAATTATTTTCATTTCTCTGTCCTTGCCGCTCACCACTTTTACGCCACGCAACTATAAGTAAAAAAAATAACCTGGCTAAGCCAGGCTAATTCAATTTTTATTAAACTTAGCTGATTAACATGGCTTTAAAAAAAAAGCAATTCTCAAGTGATCTGTTAAGGGGCCACAATGCTCCAGACAAACACAGATAGATAAACAGGTTAAACATATAACACCCCTTTTTTTGCTTCGGTGGTTAAAAATTGAAAGAGGTGCTTAGGAAAAGAAAAACAACATTTCCTCTAGTGGGGATCAAACCCACAACCTGTCGCGTCCAGTCGCACGCTTGTACCGATGCGCAACAACTGGCCTCTAGTTGTATAATTACACAGCTGTATAATTACACAGATGTATAATTACTGTATAATACCCCGTTTATACAATTTATTAGGATCTTGTGAATTCAATTAAATATTTGTTAAGTTTTCTCATTATCGTGGATGACTAACAGACGCGTGATGTTCGATCTCATCGCTGTTACGACTGACTCGTTAAGTATTTACAGATTTTTTTTTTCAATACTATTCGTAGTTGATTATTTTTGTCAGTATTTATCATATTATTAGTAAAAGAGATAGACAAAAGGTATATTTTCTGCTAACGATCTGCCCGCGGCTTCGCCCGCTTTAATTACATTGTTTCATTTACTTATTTCAATTACATTCTCGTTATAGTAATGATATTTAAATTTTATATTTATATTTGAGGCCTGTCGTAGCGCAGCGGCACAAGAGTGTGACTGTAACCGAAAGGTTCTGGGTTCGATCCCCAGTCGAGGAAATGAAATATTTAATATTTTCAATTTAAATATTTAATGTTTCATTTCTTCGCTCTGGTAATAAGGCAATGCGCGGCGTTGAATTGCCTCAAATTCGGCGGAAAGTGGGGAACGGAAGTGGAACGGAGTGTCATAACACTAGGTTTCACTTTCGTTCCCTATGCTACCCTGCCTAGTGCGGGATACAGCGTGAAGCTGAAAAAAAAAATTTAAATTTTAGTAGCAATTTTGTTGACTTTAATTTAAACTTGCTTAACTTTTTATTTTTTTTACTAATTAAAATAAAACAAACATTAAATGTTAAGTGGAAGTTGCCATAATTAAAATAATTAAAACTGCATTTAAATGTAATAACCCGTCCGAGATTATCAACTACAAACACACAGACGAACAATCAAATTTTGAAAATCTCTATTTTCGGCCCCACTACATTGAATAAGATTTCTTTTAATATATATATCTTCAATGTACAGACAGCGATCAGTTACAGATTTATTATAAGTATATGTAGATATTGTACTTTGTTATCATATGTCAAAAGTAAACGAACCAGGAAAAGGTTACTTTACATTGGTGGAGTTGATATAATATTATAAATAATACTATTGAATGATATTTATAGAATTTATGAATACTTTTTAGGCTTGATAGAAATAAACTAAAAAATTCCATATATCTTATATCATTTCTGGTATTTTTTATAATTATTTATTAAAAACACATGTGAAAATACTCAAAAATCTTCTTATTTTCATACGGATAAACTGAGAAGTACAAACATAGCGAATATTTTACATTATAATGTGACGTTTTGTCATCGGTCGGATTATAGACACCATTTTTACAATATTTTGCTACTTAATATTTATTGCTGCCAAAAATTTTCCAGGTGTTATCGTTAATACTTTGCAATTCCGTTGTTTTATTTGTTGGTTTGTCCTAGTTTCCATTTTGTTGGAAGCATGAGTGACCCTAAGTGAAGCAACGCTTGATCTCTACTCCGCTAAAGTATAAGTAAAAGTAATTAAAGAATTCTCTAATAAAGGTTTAACAAACTTGTATGTTTACATTTTGTCTTAAGCCCAAATGAATAGACTATAATAATAAATTATTAAAGTTTTTCTCTTATATATATATATTTTGGAGAACAGAACTGTTTTAACATTAGGTTCCCAAGTTCCCTGTGCCTACCCTGTCATGTGCGGAATACAGCGTGAAGCTCAGTAGTAGTAGTAATTTTTTTGTCAGCTTCACGTATCCCGCATATGGCAGTGAAAGCAGAGAGAACTTCAGAATCTAATGTTGAAACATTCCGTTGCCATCAAAACACTTTCATACCGCACTGAGGTGTAGCGTAGTGAATGGCGGAACTTAACGCCGCGGCTTGCCACGTTACTAGAGCAAAGAAATAAAAATATTAAATACTTAATCTCCTCGAGTAGGGAACGTACCCACACCCTGTCACACGTTTGTAATCCTGTGGCCTTGATCTATATTTTATTTTGTTACGATTCTGTCGTATTTTAGACTTATACATATGTGTTTTACATTTATTTAACGTTATTTAATTTTCTATAAATTCTTAGTCATATTCAGAACTAGCTGTATTTTTTTTTCTTTAAAACCACTAAGTTAGGTATGATACGACTAAGAAGTACATTACAATGTCGTTGAGAAAATTTAAAATTGAAAAAAACAATGAAGCTCGACAAATAACTTTAAAAATAACTCTTTTCAATTAAAACAGTTCACGTTTTTTTTTACACTCAACACCGAGTTAAAAACTAAAGTTATATTTAACTGACAAGTTAATTGAACCGCGTCCCGGAGTTGACTAATTTTAAAGTTAAAGTGTATGTCGATGCTTTTATCGTTTAACCACACGCGGTTGCTAATTAGTTTGTTATTGGTTAAAATTCTATAGCTTATGTTTTCTATTGAATGTAGTATTATTAGTATTTATATATATATATATATATATATATATATATATATATATATATATATATATATATATATATATATATATATATATATATATATATATATATATATATATATATATATATATATTTCCATAGGTATTTCCTTGTGACGACGAATGACGTTGTGAATTGAATGTATATATATCATATTACATTAAATTATGTAAATATAGCGAGAAAATAAACCAACTATTTTAAGTGTTAATCCACATTTAAGAAAAAAAACCTATTTAGAAAATGTATACAAATTTCAACGGAGCGGGATTAATCATTACCCCGCTCTGGTAAATATCTCGTCAAAAATCGGACGGAAACTGACGAAAATGAGAAGAGTGTTTTAACACTACATCCCTATAACTGACAACCACCTACATACATACAGAGTCACATACAATATGTAAACTAGTTTTCATTCTTTTATTTAAATAACGACGCTCTGTAATGAACAGCAACTTTGTAACGCGAGGTTATTCAGCAAATAGAGATCATTATGTTAAACTGAAGTTAAAATAACCCAAGTCTTTTTAAATTTAAATAGCTAAGATATGTATATATGTACGTACATATGTACTTATGTATGTGTTTTAATTTTAATAATATAAAACATATGATTTATAATATATAGGCCTGTCGTGGTGCCGGGGCTTAAGAGTGCGACTGTTAATGCGACATGGAGTGTGTTCAATTCACAGTCAAGGAAATGAAATATTCAATATTTTCAAATTATGTATGTGTAAAACGCGGCGTTGAGTTCCGCCACTTAATCAAAAGAGCGTCAACTCAGTTTCACGCTGTATCCCGCACATGGCAGGGTAGACAGTGGGAACTTGGGAACCTAATGTTAAGACACTCTGTAAATCACTTTTCGCCAAATTCGAGGCATTAAATGTTGGGTGGCGTAATTTAACGCCGCACTTCGCCTGATTATAAAAATATAATATTAAATATTTCATTTCCTCGAATGGAGACACAAAATTTATGGCACATAGAGTCGCGATAACGTTTTTTACGATGAATAATCTTAGCCTGTCCCTACAAAATGGAAAACATAATAAAATATTACTTTGATAATTACGTTTGTATATTCAATATATTTTTTGCAGCTTTACACTTATTTTTAAAATATTGGGACTTATATATTTGCAAATATCGAATTATCTTTAAGAATTGACTACACTATTCTTCATCTCTAAGCTTCATGCTATATTCTGCACATAGCAGGTTAGACAGAGGGAACCCGGGAACCTAGTGTTATGACACTCCATTCCTTTCGCCATTTTCCGCTGAATTTGAAGTATTATGTGTTGAGTATCGGAACTCAACGCCGCGCTGTGCCTTGTAAACAAAGCGAAGAAATGAAGATATTATTTGAATTATATTAAATATTTCATTTCTTCGAGTGCGGAATCGAATCCAGAACCTGTCACTTTAACACGCTTATGCCGCAACGTCATGATAGTCCTCTATATTATTGATATAATATATATAAAATAATCACTAAAGATCACAAGACCTACATATGTTGTGTTATAACAAGTACATATGTATGTTTGTACGTTAAAATGTAAATGAACCTGTCACAGTGCGTGAATATGAATTTATAAGCAGCTGAGATTGCAGTGTTGTCATAATGTAACACTTAACACTAACATCTAGATACACTATATACATTATTCATATATTATATTTATAATATTAAAAGAAGACCCATGCAAAGAGCGTATTTATTCATTGATGTGACTCCTTATTCTGGAAAAAAGTTGGACACTTAGTGTTTCTTCACTCTGTTCCCATTGATGCACTTCCGTTCCACAATTTCCACCGAATGTGGCATTGCGTGTCGAATGGTAGCGAAACGCGCTCCAGCGCTTCTTTTTGATACCAGAGCGGAGTAAAATAAAATATTAAATATTTCATTTTCATATTTTGAATTATTTTAATATACTTTACTGCAAAGATTTAGAGAATATATAGAGAAAAAAAGAAACTTATCACGAGAGCAGAAACGTACAACTGTAAAAGTGACAGGTTGCAGGTTCGACCCCATTCTTGCAAATTAAATGTTTAATATTTTAAAATCTTCGCTCTGATACCAAGGCAATGCGCAGTGTTGAGTTGCGCCAGTTAACACGCAATGCCTACAATGCGGGATGCAGCGTGAAAGAAAAAAAGATTAATATGGATTATAAATAAAATATCAGGGTCTAAAACATACTGTATTCAACTCGCCGTTCGACCTTGTTAGTGATTGTATTGTTTTTTATTTTTTCATTGCAATAATTTCCTCTTGTTTCGTCCTTTGGAGAAAGCACGTAACGATATATAACCTTAATACAAATTTTACTTTTATATTTACTACATTCAAGCAACATTGCGGCGTTAAGTTCCGCCTCTCAATATGCAAAGGGTTAAAATTTCTGGGAAAAGTGTTTTAATAGAAACGGAGTGTCTTAACACCGTTTTCCGTGGATAGCTATATTTCATTAAAATGAGCCGATCAATATGAAGAATGTAAGCAATTTTTGAAATAAAAAAAAAAAAATGTATCTTGTTGTTTTAATTCACAATTATATTTAAAATTAAAAAAAAACATGTTTCCGAACTTTTCACCGAACTTTTCACCGAATTTAAGTCATTGCGTGTTAATCACGTGCTTTGCGTTGCTACTAGAGCGAAGAAGAAAATATTAAATATTTCATTTCCTCGAGTGGGGATCGAACCCACAACCTGTCACAGGTAAAGTCGTACGCTTGTGCCGCTGAACTACGACTGGCTGGATTTTACTACATACTTACAAATTCACTTACTACGTAAAAAAACATTTATAACGTAACGTAACGTACGTACGTTTGGCGCTCAGTTCTCTCTGCCTACCCGACTATTCCCGGGATATAGCGTGAAGCTATGTAAGTATAAGTATAAATGTATGTTTTGATGTTATTCTAACATCTTAACATTTTTATTTGTAAGTACAGCTGATAATATTGATAAATACATTTCAATTTGCCGTGACACATATTTTTAACATATTGGTAGTGATATCCCACACTTCAAAGAAAAGTAAATGCTTACTTGTGGCGCGGGGGCGCAAGTAAACGCAACAGGTTCTGGGTTCGATTCCCGCTCGAGGAAATGTAAACTTTAGTAATGAGAAAAAGCGCGATGTTGAGTTCCGTTACTCAATAGGCAATGTCTCAAATTCGGCAGAAAGTGGGGAGCGGAACGGAGTGTCTTAACATTAGGTTCTGAATGGCTGGTTCAGTGTCAAGAGTTGCGCAACTCAACACGCAATGCCTCAAATTCGGAGGAAAGTGAAACACTAGGTTTCCTATCCTGTCATGTGCGGGATAGAGCGTGAAGCAAAAAAAACAATAAGTTATATAGTAAAAAAAATAATATTATTTTGTCAACCATACTAGTGAGTTTATAATTTTGGCGCTAACCATACTCATTTTAATTATAATTATAAACATATGTATAATACACGTAATATATAAGGTAATAGCATTGATTGATTGTCTAATTTAACTAGAAGGTAGGATCGAAACCATAAATATTTTATAATTCACATCAGCGATAAGGATGACATACGAAGAACTACTGGCAAAGGTTGTCAAGGAAGCTGACAATCGAACTCAGTAATGACGACCAAGTTCCTAGGATAGGCTGAAACAAACTAGGAACCTAGTGTTAAGACACTCTGTTCCCGTTAAGCCACTCTCGTTACGATAAATTATGGAGGCGTTACTATTCAAGTAATTCAAGTTGCGAAACCTAACGCCGCGCTCTGTTAAAGTTATGCTATGTCTAGCCAGTTTATGAAAGACTGATGAACCAATTTAAAACTTTTAAAATTAATTATTATTTAAGTTTATTTTCAAGATAAGAGCCCCTGTAACATTAAAAACATGAACCTCTAAAAAATATAATTATAAATATGATAAAAGTTTTTATAGAGTATAAGGTAAGCTGGTGTCCAGGAGTTTTTGTAACATAACCTTTCCCGGAAATATCTTAATGGCCGCGAATATATCTAAACATCCATACTGCACGTATTTTTCATATTAAATAATTAATATTTGATTGGTGCGTATTGACGTAGGGGCGACTGTAAGCGCGACATGTTGTAGGCTCGATCTCCACTCGAAATATTTAATGTTTTTAATTGTATGCCATTGTAACAAAACGCGGCGTTAAGTTAAACTATTCAACACGCAATGCTTCCAGAATTCAGTGGAAAGTGTACGACAGCAGTGTCTTGACGGGAACGGAGTGTCTTTATTATCAGTTCCCAAGTTCCCTCTGCCTACCGTTAAGCTAAAAGTGTGTTATAGTTCAAGCGGGCGAAGCCGCGCGGATCTTCCAGTTTTATATAATATAAAATATTTTTTACACCTTCTCATAACACGTACTTACTAATAACTATATAAATAATAATATGAATTTACATAAATACTAAAAGCACTAATTCATTTCATTCATGCATGATTGTAGTTACTCAAAACCGAACCTGCGATCTCTAAAATACCGGTACCACTTGCTAACCACTAGACCAAAGATATAATTGATCGTAAAAGTGTTAAATTTTGTAAGTTATATTTATATGCTGGTACGTGATAGGAACCTAGTGTTGTGACACTCCGTCCCCCACGCACCGCTTAGTTTTAGAAACACTGAGTGGCGGAACTTAACGCCATTGAATATGATCATTGCTTTGAGTGGGATTCGAACCTACAATTGTCTCTATTTCACACAAAAATTATTTAGTAGCGGGGTTCTACCACACTCAATAAATTGTTTGTATATAAAATATTATCCTTTCTCTGGTCTAATTAGATAAGCGCGGCGTTGTGTTCCGCAACTAGTCGTTAAATGAGATACCTACATCGTCTGGCGGTTGGAAATAGAGAGAAACTGAACAGAAAACAATAAAAAATATTTATTTTTTTAAAGATTATAAAATTTTTATAAAAATATTTCAATAAATAATAATGACTTAAATAAAAAATAACTTATTTATAATAAATAAATAACTTCTTTTAAATTAAAATATATATATATATATGAATAACTTTACTTAAAAAATAAATAAACAAAAAAATCTACTTACGCATACACACAAAAAAAAAGCAAACACTCTGTCAAAGTAACACAAAAAATATATATTTAAACACACTTGATGCGCGTGAGTTGGAAGCGCGGTGGAGACTGCGGCTTTACTAACATTACATCACAAGTAGGTAATGTGTTAAGTAAATATTACTGAAAAAATGGTTGATAAAACGTTTTTACTTCATAATTTCGGGTTACAGTGTAGTTGAGGGCAGTCGTGGCGCAGGGTCATATGCCTGCGATCGTAAACGACAGGTTCCAGGATCGATGCTCATTTGTGGTAATTATCTATGCTTATAGTAAATCTGTAAACGATCACTGTATATGGAAGATATATTTATAAAAAATATTATAGCGGACGTTTACTAGAGTATTGGGGCCAAAATAGTGATTTTTTTAAAAAATATATCTTTATATCAGTTTATCTCGGCCTTTGTACGCGCTAATCTTAGAAACTAGGCAGATTTAATTCAGTTTTTATAATATTTTCATGTCATTTTCCATCTTACTCTCAAACATTTATGTTTGTTTTATTTAAAACGATTAAAAAATAAAGAGTTATGTCAATTTAAAATATTAAGTTCGACAAAATTAGAACTATACAAATTTTAATCATTTAGATGAAATTTAAGATTTTAGTATGGAGATATTGTTTTAAAAGCGATAAAGTTATTTGAACAAGAAAGAAATGGTTGAAATTAGTAAATAAAATAGTGTAATTGAAGCGGGCGAAGTCGCGGGCGGATAGCTAGTATTTAATAATTACGTTTCCTCGCTCTGTTAGCGAGGCAACTAATAGGAATGGAGTGTGTCAACTTTAGGTTCCCAGGTTCCAACTCTACTTTGATGAAATTCAACAAAATCGTGATTGCCAAAGTGCAATGTTTCAATATTAGGCAGAAAGTGGAGAACAGAGTGTCTCAACACTTGTTCCTCTCGCCTATCTTATCAAAGACGGACTATTTGCTGCCAACCAAACTAGAATTCGTCAAGTGCGAGTCAGAATATGAAATCACTTATAATCAGTTTTCGCTAGCTCGAAAGAGTTTTAACTGACTTTGTGCTTGCCACTATTTTAGTGTTCCTGCGGCAAAGATTGCGATTGTCCACGACTTTTTTGTTCCTGCAGATTTTTAAAATTAACTATGGTTTTAAGAGAGGCATATTAAGAGGTCAGTCATGGTGTAGGGACTCATGCGTGTAAAATAAACGCTGCTGGGTATGGGTTCGATTCCTACTCGAGAAAATGTTTTATTGAACATATTCATTTCTTCTCTCTGGTAATAGAGCAAAACACGGCGTTGAGTTCCGCAACGCTACTAATTCATCGAAAAGAGTGACACAGACGGAAGGGTCTTAACACTAAGTTCTCAAATTCCCTCTGCCTATCCTGCCCATGTGTATGAAGGTAGAGAAATAAAAAAAACATAGATCGGTGTATCAGTATTTTTTTTATTTGCATGTATATAAATAAATTCATTGGTAGCTCTTTTCGTTATCACAGAGGTCGTAAGTTCACAAAAATAAATATTACAAATTTGGTTTGCACTAGTGTTAAGTGATAAGAGTGAGTGAATTCAATATTAATTTGCTGTTTTTCAAATAATAAACTTTTTCTTAAATTTTTTCGTTTTTTGTCATCTCGTTAATATTATTGATAAATAAAATTTTGGGAGGATTATTTCTTCGAATGATCTTTGTAAGAACAGTATCGATGATAATGAAGGAGGTAAAAAAGATAAAGATCTTCTCACATAGAGTTTGATGACAAAGGAAAAAGATAAGTGCAGACCGTAGCAATGACACCCCGTTCTTTCTAGCAGCTCTTATTTTATACTCTTAAAAGAATAGGCAGAAAAATCTGGGAGCCTAGTATTAAGTCTAAATGAAACAGGAAGTGTCTCTGAAGACTCCTTTCCTTATTTTCCGCCGAATTCTAGAGACATTGTGTGGTGAGTGGCAGAACTCAAGGCCGCGCTGTCACCACCTCATTGCCAGAAAAAAGAAATATAAATATTAAATATTTCAGTTCCCTAAGTTAGAATCGAAGTCACAGCCGTCTCGTTTACAATCGCACGCCACGTGCCGCTGCGTCACGACGGCCTAAACTCGTACTCTGGCCACTCATTTTAAAACGTAGTGATAGCTGTTATCTCCTTTTTTTCTTTTTCACTAATATTTTTAAAAGTTATAGATTTAAATAATCTCTCTTGTATATAACTTCATACTATATTCTGCATATAGAATACTCATACTATATTCTGCATATAGAATACTGCAGAAGAAAATAAATGCTAAGAATTAAGAGACACTCCTTTTCCCCTAACTTCCAAGATATTGCGTGTTTCGTTTTGTAATGTCAATAAAAGCGAGAACACGAGATAATTTATATACGAGTGGGAATCGAACCCGCCACTATTGAATTTACAATCACGATATAATGTATACATAGTATATAGAAGATTAAAATGTTTTTTGTTGTATTACAACATCGTTCTTTGGGTTGATGAACTGTAGAATAATAGAGGTGTAGATGAGCATTAAAATTATACGTTCATATTTTGAATATTCAAAAGTTTTTTTATGACGTTGATGAGTCGGTAAATGATTATAGATATATTAAAATGATTGAATGATATGTAAGACTTAAAAAATAGTATCATGCTTGGCCTTGCTAGTATTAAAATATTCAATACTTTGATCATCGAGGCTTAGTTACCGGAGCGAAGAGACGTATTTTTTTTTTCAGATACTTGTTATCCTACACACTAGGCAGGTTAGGCATAGGGAACTTGGGATTCTAGTGTAAAGACACTCCATTTGTTTCTCTACTCTCCGCGGAGTTCGAGGTATTGCGCGTTGAGCTTTGCCTCGTTACCAGAACGAAGAAACAAAACATTAAAAATTAAATATTTCGATTCCTCAAATATCCCCCCCATTTGAACCCCCACCACCTGTCACGTTTATATATATATATATATATATATATATATATATATATATATATATATATATATATATATATATATATATATATATATATATATATATATATATATATATATATATATATATATATATATATATATATATGTATATATATATATATATATATATATATATATATATATATATATGTATATATATATATATATATATATATATATATATATATATATATATATATATATATATATATATATATATATATATATATATATATATATATATCTGAAAGAAAGAGACCGATCTTAGCGTCAAGGCCGTATTGATGTACACGTATGTATATTTATATGTATCTTTCTAGTGTACTTAACAGTATTTCAATCCGAGACGTAACAAAGGAGTGTCATACGTTCAACTGGTCTGTCTATGGCACCTTACCTCATAAATGAACTTGAGGTGTAGTTTTTTTTTTTTATCGGAAGTCTCATTCGTTGCGGTGGTCCGCCACCAACACACTCATGCCTCAACTTCAGCGGAAAGTGGAGAACGGAGTGTCTTAACACTAGGTTCCCAAGTTCCCTCTGCCTACCCTGCCATACGGGATACAGCGTGAAGCTGAGTATAAAAAATATTAAAATTAAACGATCAAATAGAGGGATAGAGGCCTGCCGTGACACGGGGGCACACGAGTGCGACTGTAAGCGCGGCAGGTTTTGAATTCAATTCCCACTCAAAACTATATTTATATATGTTTAATATTTTCTTTTCTTTACTCTGGTAATAAGCCCGGTTTTCAATACGAAGTGAGTAACCGGAGTGTCTTAACACTAGGTTATACCCTTATTTCCCATACATGACAAGTTGCCTTAAGCTAGACACACTGCCATATTTGGGATACAGTTTAAGATCTAAGAAACATATCTACTGATTATGAATATATACAATGATTAAGGATGTACTACCAGTTAAGGTAGTATATCCCTAATCATTCTAGAAATTGGAATTAAATAGCGTATTTCCGGTTTTAAATCACAATAGGTCTATTTTCTTATTATTTTCATTTCATTTCCTCTTTCTACGTAGAATGCGATGTTTATTCATGATTTTTCCTTGTCTTTTTTAATAAAACAATAACGTTGTATATATTATTAAATATTCTTTCTTTTTAATAATAATTATTGAAGCCAGATAATAATTAGTGAGGCCTGTCGTAACGCAGGGACACTAGCTTGCAACTGTCAATACAGGTTGTTAGTTATATTCTCACAGGATCACCAGAAGGAACCATAGACTTATTGCTGCGTTAATCTCCGTCGATTGACTGAATTTATAAAGACTGATAGATCGTTGATTTTTTTTTTTTGTGATAAACTAGCTAGCTATGTATGCGATGATAAAAAAGCCTTCGTAAAATATTAACCTAATTAATCGTGTATATATAAGCGTGATCGCTAATGCGTTCTAATCGAGTACTGTCTGCGTCTGCGCAGGAAACTGGCGCGAGATTCCAACGAGATAACGTTACTAAGGACGTGCACTTACGTAGGTATATGACTATAGGTATTCTATAAATATTTTGATTCGTTGTCCTAATGTAGATTTTTTTTGGCTTCACGCTGTGTCCCACACGTGGCTGGGTAAATGGAACTTGGGAAGTGTTAAGACACTACATTTACATTAAGAGATTTCTACCATCACCTTTTCAGCGGAACTCAACGCCGCGCTCTGCTTTACTACCAGAACTAAGAAATGAAAACATTAAATATTTTAATATCTTGTGTGCACGCTTTTGCCTTTACGCCATGATAGGCCTCTTGCCTATTTAGTTTTCTTTATGCAATATAAATATTTAAAACTATACAATATTTTAAGCGTTGAGTTCCGCCACAACACGCTCCTTCAAATTTTTCGTTAATTGGGGAACGGAAATGGAACGGAGTGTTTTGACACTAGGTTCCCAAGTTCCCTCTCTCCCTACCCAACCGTGTGCGGGATACAGCGTGAAGCTGAGTTAAATTCTACGGTATCGTGTGCGGTATCCCTAAAATGACACTCTGTCCAAGTTTTAGAAACTCTAGACATTATGTGTCAAACGGAAGGGATAAGTGTCGACCTTATTAACAGTAATCTTGTTTGTCTGTCAGTACCTACTTGTTACTTAATACTGAAGTATCAATATAATCATAGCCATAGCAGAAGAGTGTCTGACTGTAGCTGATGGTTCTAGATTCAATTCTTAAATATACTTATCATATTAATTTTAGGCCTGTCGTGGCGCAGCGGCACAAGCGTGTGAATGTTACCGACAGGTTCTGGGTTCGATCCCCAGTCGAGGAAATGAAATATTTAATATTTTCAATTTAAATATTTAATGTTTCAATTCTTCGCTCTGGTAATAAGGCAAAAGCGCGGCGTTGAGTTCCGCCACTCAACACGCAATGCCTAAAATTCGGCGGAAAGTGGGGAACGGAAGTGGAACGGAGTGTCTTTACACTAGGTTCCCGGGTTCCCTCTGCCTACCCTGCCTCGTGCGGGATACAGCGTGAAGATAAGAAAGAAAGAAAGATGGATATTACCTTCAACAATTAAAGCCATCTTTCGCCACAGCTGCCTCCCTACCCATTACAAATACAGGATATGCTACCCAATTTTGTTTAGGTTCACGCTGTTTCCCGCACATGGTAAGGAACTTAGGAACCTAATGTTAAGACTCTCCGTTCCGTTCCCTACTTTTCGCCGTGTTGAGTGACGGAACTCAACGCTGCGTTACCACGTACCATATGCGAAGAAATTAATAAACGATGTCTCTTAATAGTAGATTCACCAGTTCTCTGCCCTGCCAATGCACAATACAGCGTGAATTTGAAAAAAAAAAATATATAAATGTGACTATATACATAATACACAACGTTAGTTAGCTAATGATCACATGATGGTTAAAAGGCCGTACTAATTCGTCTCTCACGAACGCCCGTGAGGCCGTCTCTGTTATTGAATGTAAGCGCAAGCACATTATATATAAGACTACAGACCCGCTCGCGGCTTTGCCCGCTTGTGTTAACTGCACTATATTATATATTAATTTAAGCTCTCTTCATCTACCAACAACATTACTAAGGCAATATCTATACATTAAAAACTAAAATTCAGCTACAATAATAAAAAACATTGTAACAGTTTTATCCATCTTGATCTATTAAATTGACGTTACTTTATTTGTATATTTTTTTTACCAATCTAAATAAAGCAAACGCTAAATGTTAAAAGAAGGATGTCATAATGTAATAGTGAAAACTGCATCCAAATCTGATAAGCCGTTTGTAACGACAAAAATACTACTTTGGGCCCTATTACATTAATAAACGTCTGAATATCTTGATTATATCTTCCATGTACGGACAGCGCTCAGTCACAGATATATTATAAGTATATAGTTTAGTTCTTTGACTGTAAGTATACCGTCAGTCACAACTGGTTCATTTGAATCCGAAGAAATATTTGGATTCAGGATGTTTTTATGGCACGATTTCGACTTCCGCTTGAAAACACGCAACGCAATGTTTTGAGAAATAGCCGACGAGTGAGAAAGGAATTGTCTTAACTACTGCACCTACTGGTACCCTCTGGTTACTATTTCGAGTCCAGCCAAGCATATATCGATTGTATCCCATTTTTGAAAGTAAAAATCTTGACCTGATGTAACCTTTTTCTCTTTATACTCATTTTTAATTAAAATTCATTTTTCTTACTCATTTTTAATTAAAATTTAAATATTTTTAATGTTCTTGAAAAGAGAAACTCGCGAAAATCTGGTTCAATCTCCACTGTAGGAAATGAAAGTTTTTTTCAGCTGTAAAATCACATTGTAACTAGCTCATGGCGGGGTAGGCAGAAGAAACTTAACGTTCCCCACTTTTCGCCGAACTTCGGGTCGGCGTAACTGATCACCGCGCTTTGCCTTGTTACCAGAGCATAGAAAATCAAAAATATTAAATAAAATTAAAAAAATACGGCATTAACCTGAAAAAACGGAAGTAATAAAAAAGGATTTTTAATAAAACAAACACAATATGTAATACAATTAGTATATTTAAATGAAATCTATATAATATACTGATAGGTACACGACGCCCGACCCTTACACTAACACTAGTGAGACTGGAATGTTCTTACACATATTTTTAAACTGAGATGATAATTATACAAAATTGAATTAAAATAAAAACAATTTCATATGAATATTCTAAAAACTGAAATGCATCTACTACCTTAGTTACAACAAAAGTTTGTAATTTTCACTATATCGACTTAAAAAATATTATTAAATCGATTAAAAAAATATATATAATACAATTTTTATATAAAATCGAATAATGAAAAAATATAAAATATATAAAAAAAATCGATATTCCATCCCAATACAATCACATACAATGCCTAATGAATTCCACAGATAAAAAACTTACACACGTACATTAATCGATAGTGATATTTAGAATTAATTCGGAACTTTAAATCGATATTGAGAAGCTTCATCATATAACGTTCACATAATATTAGAGCCATCTCTATAGTTGAAAACCAATTTTAAACAATATAACTTCTTAATCGATATCAATTTTTAAATAAAACTTATAGAATTACAAAACGTCACAAATAGAACATGTTTTTTCATTTTAAAATATTTAATAAGGTACGTAGATATTAGTAAAATTTATTGGTCGCGGGAATTATTTATTTCTTACTTTTTTCAGACACTATATGTAAATAGGTCGTGGCGCAGAGGCACAAACGAGCTACTGTAAAGGCCGCTCCAAACACTCAAATTTAGCGTAGTGAGTAATGGAACGGAGTGTTTTAACACTAGACTCCCCAATTTCCTCTGCCTCACCTGCCATGTGCGGAATACAGCGTAAAGCTGACAAAATGTAGATATTCTGTTATGACGAAGCAATAGCTTTAATATAATCTGTTATCCAAGCAAAATATAAATACTATCAAGAAGACGTAATAATTATTTTAACAAGTAATATTTAAATTACAAAATAATCATTAATTTAAAAAAAAATTCAAACGCCATATTATATTTCTAACAGATTAAGAGGTTATATCGTTTCCCGCCATTTTCCATACATTCAGATACACACACTGTGACAGTAAAAATACTATTAACTTTTCTTATAACTATTATATATTTTAATTATATGCGACCGACTGTATGTACGTAGCCCCAGCGTGCCTTCTCAACAATTTTATTAAATACACATAGAAAAGGTAAAATTATCGAGAAAAATCCAAACAATATCATCGTCGATTAAAAACTTTAACATACATTTTTTAAAAGATAAAATATTTTCATGCAGCAAAAGAAATGACTCTCAAATTCCATATAAACATAAGAAACAGTCTAAGCGAATAAAAAACCTTTAAGTCCTTAGAGGCGACATATTGCATGAATTATATTCAAATAACTTAAACAAAGATTCTTTTTAGGTTTTTAGCTTCACGCTGTATCCCGCATTTAGCGGGATAGGCTAGGGAAAATTCAAAATATAGTTTGAAACACTTCATACCCCACTTACATACGAGACATTGTGTGTTGACTAGCGGAACTAAACGCTGCTCTTTCACAATTTAAATAATGAACTACCCCAAGTAAAAACCGAACTCATAACAGCTGTTTACATTCAAAAGCTATGCTGCTGTACCACGTTACTATTTAAAGATAAATATTTATTTAATTATACAAAAAACGTCATAATACTGCAATGACATGTGTCATCCGCCATTTTATTCAAAATGGCGCGAAATTTTAAGTCTTACCGCCCGCGCCATCTTTGTTTAATTTATTTGAACAGTAATATAACAATTGGTTAAGACGACACAATATATAACAAGCTCTCAGATATAGTTATGTTTGTATAGAACATCTATTTATATATTTTTAATGAAATTATAAACATTTCTAAAATGTCTATTAACGTCGAACAGTGTGTTGTGGGTTCAATGGCCGTTATTATTATTATAATCGTCGATATTTTTTTAATATTTTATTAAATAAAACCTTTCATTATTCAATCAGAAAGGTAGAGAGATGCTCGAAGAGAGAATATTCATGGATTTTCATGGTTTATTCCGTACATAGGAAGGTAGACAGGTGGAACTTGGGAACCTAATGGCAAAACTCTGCCGAATTCTTGAGGCACTGCGAGTAGAGTAACGGTACAAGAGTATACAATAATAACAGCGTCCTCCATTTTTCTAAGCCGATTTTATAGAATTTAACATTTACAAAAAGATAAGACAAAAGAGAAACAAACGAGTCACACATATAGCAACAAAACGATTAATATAAATTATGACATAAATTCTAAGCTCAATATTTCCAATCCGAAACTCCTACAATAAAAGAAAGAAAACAATAAATATCTACAAAAATGGCAACACTTAATTAAAACTAAATTTACCTCAATCCGCCTTCGAACCCACAACCTGCGATATGAAAACTAAGTACACATACGTGACGTCATACGATAAAAACTAGCTTACAGTCTACTAGCAACATGTTTATATATCTTTTTTTTTATTATATATAAATATTCAATATTAGAAATGATAAATACTGTAAAAGCGAAACTATTTTATGTAATATATCATGTAGGGTGTTGTATAGGCATTGTCAAATTTACATACAAACAACAAATACTACTATATATGTATATATTAACAGGTAGTTCCTGAGATAAGAGAGCATAGATGTAACATAAGACATACTAAAAAATCTTATGAGTACATAAATATAATGAAATCTGCATCTCTTAGATACTGACCAAAAATGGGATAGGAATTTTGGTAATATACAGCAAAAAAATTTTGATTGTAACAAAATTTTTTGTGAACCTTCTCGGACCATAGTGGTGTGTGTATGTAATGATTATATTAAATTATAAATTTCACCAACAGAACATCGAATCCACAACATTTGCGTTCACAGTTCGCACACTGTACCGCTTCGTAACGATCTCTAATTATTTACATTTCTTTTACTTAATAACATTGTATTTGTAATTATTATTTATGAATAATATATATTTAAATTAAAAAAGCCAGTCGTGGCGCACAAGCGTGTGACTGTGAGCACGACAGGTTGTGGGTTCGATCCTCACTCGAGGAAATTTAATATTATTTTTTTTATTCGTTCCAGTATAAAAGCAAAAGCGCGACGTTAAGTTCCGCCAATAAACACAATATGCTTCGAATCCGGGGTAATCAGGGCACAGAACCGAGTATCTTAACACTGGGTCCTAAAGTTGCCTCTGCCTACCCTGCCATGTGCGGGAACAAAATGCTTAAATATAATTTGTCATTTGTATGTAATTTTCAGCATAACCCAACAGACGGATGCGATATGGCACCATTAATACATTCTAATAAATATAAATAAATAAAAAAAAGTTAATACTGTTTATATAATATACTCTATTTCATTCATTATGATTACTTTATATTCATATAATTTATAGTCTGTGCAAGATAGCAAATTAAAAAAAAAAAACATCCCACTTTCATAATTACAAGATTTGATAATTAACGAGGTAACAAAAGAAAATTTGTTTAAAAAACATATAAAAAACAGAAGCTAACAAATTTCGAACCCGCGCCGCGTATTTATCGACCACTAAGCCATACGTACTCATCATATATACTCATCGATATTCCTATACACGCGTTTAAATTTATTGGTACAGGTTCGAGTCTTGCTTCGATCAAATTGTTATACTTTTTTTTTTCAATATTCTTCTATCATTAGTAGAACAACACTAAAAATGTTAAAAATCATGACATCACTACATTAAATTTCACTACAATACAATAATTACAATAACATTGTGACATACCACATTTTTTAATAATTCTTAGCTGGCAACCTTAATAGGAATATACATAAGTGTTGCCTCTACAAAAAAAATCTAGTAAAAACAATAAGAAAATAAAACTATTTACCCATATATCACAAAGAAAAGCCAATTTGGGTAATATTTATAGATTAAATATAATTGACGATTATAAAGGTCATGGCTGAATTATGTATATATGTATGTTTGTATGTAAGCTAAAATATTTCATTACATATATCATACTTTATAAAACAAACTGTAGCACACTCAATTGGTCGCGTTTTCTTAAAATATTAAATTATATTTTTCATCAAGTGCTTAAATATATTTTAAAAAGTATCTTTCCCATAAGTATTGAAGAAAAATGTTTTTTTTCTATTATTTATGTGTTGATGAAAGTCCAGTAAAACTTTTGTATAAAGATAATTTAAAGATTCGTTGAGAAGTTAATATTAAAAAAAAAAAACAATTATATGTGTGACAAGTTTAGAAATTAAATATATTTATATATAAATATGTCACAATTATAAAAAAAAAACAAAATTTCTTGAAATACTTTTTCTTTTAACAATTAATATATAAAATAAATAAAAAAAATTCCATTTATTAAAACTGCCAATATGCCACTCAAGTAACAATTGTAAACCGTTTTTTTCTATCTGTCAAACAGTTATTCAAAATTTGTCTTTTTTCAACTTAACAATATAGATTAAAAAATATATTAAATATATTTACATTTTAATTATATATATATATATATATATATATATATATATATATATATATATATATATATATATATATATATATATATATATATATATATATATATATATATATATATATATATATATATATATATATATATATATATATATATATATATATATATATATATATATATATATATATATATATATATATATATATATATATATATATATATATATATATATATATATATATATATATATATATATATATATATATATATATATATATATATATATATATATATATATATATATATATATATATATATATATATATATATATATATATATATATATATATATATATATAAGAGAATTTACAATTATTGCTCCAGCAACAGTTAAACAAAGTGGTCCAATACAGTGTTATTATATTGAATGTAATATTAACAGGCAGTGAAACAAGGTATAATATAAAAATCTTATTTTGCAAATAAAAGTGGTATAACGCAAAAAATCTTATTTTTTTTCTTTATTTTTTAAAAAAGTGAACTAAAAATGAAGTATCTTGATAAGAGCGGAGTATATTATCACTAGGTGCCCAAGCTCCCTCTGCTTACTCTACTATGTAAAAGATATAGGTACTGTGCAAAAAACAAGAAAAAAAATTCAAACAAAAAATATTTGAAGTTATATCATTTGTTCTCTATAATGTATATGTATATATTAAATAATGTTAGTTAGTATGTTTGTAATCATTTTAAATAAACTTTCTTTTTAATATATTTTATTACACTACTAATGTATCGAATAACAACTCGAATAATCGATTAAAAATCGGTTATAAATTATTATGTACCACTGGATCATACTGTCAGGCAATTCCATTTTTTTTTTACAAAACAAATATAGAAATATATATATTTAAATGTTTTACTACTATAGAATATCATTTAAAAGATAATTTTATAGTAAACATCGATTATATGAACGAGACATGATTATTTTGTAATTTAGTATCCATTCTTAATGATATTATACTATATATATTTTAAAATAACGATGTTCTTTAAAATAATGTATTTGTTATGTTTAAATTAACAATACAAAACACTATTTTATAGTAAAATTTAAAAAAAAACGATAAATAATCAGTATTTTCTAGAATTAAGTGTAATATGACGTCATTAACTATATGATATATTTTATACTGACAATAATTTTTCGAGAAAAGGATATTTCGTGACCCTAAAAGTTATTTTACTATTAAATAGTTCTAAATATTTTATTAATATTTATCAATGTATCAGATTCGAACCTACTATCTACACGATAAGCACGTATTACACCAACTTACAACACACAACTGTGAATATTAATAAACTTCATAGATAAAAATGTAAAAGGTAGAAACGAAATCGATATCTTACAATCGCTAAATAACCTAACGCGAAAAATATTATAAAAAATCGATTAAATATTTTACTAATTAATTATATTATTTGTAATGTATCATATAAAAAGTTGTAAGTACACAATATTATATTAATGTTATGAGCCGTAGCGAATCGCGATTAAGAAAAATCGATATTTAATCGAATAATTATTGCAATTTTTATAGATTTTATTATATACATAAGTATATTAGATTTTAAAAAACGGTTGCTTTTTATTTAAAAAACGAAGTCTTTTTTTATCAAAGGCTCGTAAAATGAGATAAATCGAACTTATCACAGTTTTGCAGTTTCGACATGGCAACACCAAACCACAGACTAAAAAATATCCAATAATGTTAAACAACTAACCGTTTAAAAAAACAATCACATCAATAATGATAATAATTATACTTAAATATATTTAACTAGATAGGATAATATCGCCATTTTGAATGCATTTAAAAAAAAAAAACTGATATAATTTTTTTAATTCTCAAATTTATGGCATATATCAATCATTTGTATAAAAAAATACTCTTAACACATCATTTCCATCACATTTACCACAGATTATGTATTGACATACAAACAAAAAAAAGTTTTAAGAAACATATAATGACTTGAAAGTATCGATATTTGAACCCGGGCCTCTCTTTTACCGTCCAAGCGCTACAACAATCAAGCGATACGTTCTTCTGAAATTCTTATAAACGTCTATATATCTACAACTTATTTAAAATACAAGATTTAACTATCAAAGCACTTGAACGGTATCCGAAAAGCGCAGGTTCAAATCCCGACACCTTATTTTTTTCTCGTCTAATTTTTTTTTATGATAATTTAAAAAAAAATACGAATACCTGTCAAGATGGCGGCTAATGGCGTAATACATTTGTCTTAATAATATGCTATACTAGATTTACTCCCCGGTGTCGAGCCAAGTCGCCTCCTCCGCTATTCTGTCCATACAGTTGCATAGAAATTGATACTGCAAAAGATACATTTTGTTTTAGAGGGAACTTGGGAACCTAGTGTTAAGACTTTGTTCCCATCAAAACACTTCCGTTTCCTACTTTTCGTAGTAATTAAGTTATTACGTGTTTGAATAGTGGAACTCAACGTCGCGCTTTTCCTAGTTACCACAATGAAAAAATTAAAAATATTAAATATTTCATTTCTTCGATTGGGAATTGAACCTACAACTTGTGTTTAGAAATGCGCAATTATCCCCTTGCGCCACGACAGGCCTTGAAATGAAGTTTATCATACATTCTTGAAGTCAACATACAATTAAAAAGTGTTTAACTAACTGAAAACTGGCTGGGTTTTGTCCTCATTTAGATAAATTATTTCTGTTTTTATTTCGGTGTTGAGTTTCGTCGATCAAAAAGTATTTTTTTTTGTATAAGAGATGATGAATTATTGATGATTAACCAAAAAAATATAATTATACAATAATTCACTTTACACTTTAAACACAACGGTTATAATAGTCCGGGAGCCAGTGACAATTTTTCGTCACGAATTTCCTCCCGAGTGAAAATTCGTCAAATGCAATAAGAAGTTGTGTTATGAAGCTTAGCGACCGTCAGCTGCGGCTCTGGTAGTGGGGCAGGCTGCCTCCCACGCACGACGAAAAAAAAAGTTTTTTTAGTCACTTCCTCCCGTTCTAAAATTTCTTGATTAATAGTTTATTTAATATCTTGAAGGAAAAATAAAGTCAGCTGACCATAACATGGCGGATTATACGTCAGCTGGCCGCTTGAATATGAAAAACAAATGTATATTTTCAATGATTTCCTCTAAACTAAAAATTAAACTGGTGATAGTTTATATGTTACTGTCAATAAAAATTAACGTCAGCTTGCTGTATCTCAGTGGAAAGTTTGTCAGCTGGTAACTTGAAATGTGTAATGTAGCAGCATCTATCACCTACTGAATCTTATCAGCTGACGACTTTTCCCTTGACTTACAGCTAGCTGATTTTTTTGAAGTGAAACTTCTTTAGGCGCATGAGGGTAAAATTTTTACAGATGAAACGTCACGCCGGTATGCAACGGAAGTGTCGGAAAAGAGAGAGAGAGTGATCGAGACCGATTGAGAGAGAGTAAGACAGGGCGAACGTAGCACGAGCAACTAGCCGTGGAGTGACTTTGTGAATAAAGGACAATGACATGCAATTTATAAACATAAATATTCACGTGTTTTATACTATAATAATCAAATATTAGTATAAAACGGACACTTCAGATTCTCATAAACATATTAAATAGTATAATCATTGATATAATCGCATCCTATTAAGCCCGCCGGCCATTGTAAATAAAAACAAAATAAACGTTTCAGCGCTTTAGCGAAACTGCGATTTATTGCCCGTTTAATGCTAACAAAATGTATGCAGCGCTAAAGCGCTTGTCAATACTACATTGATTGCAAGTAATTCCTCGGACAGCGACTCTGACAGTGAATTCGAGAATATTGAAAGCAACTCAAGCCAAAGTGAGAGCGAAAATGAATAACTTGTTATCATTTTTATTCATTATATCAAAATAAAATTTAATTAATTGATAAATTATGCTTCAATCAATCATTGATTAATTACTTTAGTTACAACTATATTTTCTTCATTATTAAACGGTATATTTATTATCAACGTACTCAAATCTAATATACTGCCAAACAACTAGAGAAAAGTGATTTCCTCCCGGATGAAAATTTATAAGAGAATAGTTAATATACTCTGGTGAATAATAAAAAAAATCAGCTAGCTGTAAGTCAAGGGAAAAGTCGTCAGCTGATAAGATTCAGTAGGTGATAGATGCTGCTACATTACACATTTCAAGTTACCAGCTGACAAACTTTCCACTGAGATACAGCAAGCTGACGTTAATTTTTATTGACAGTAACATATAAACTATCACCAGTTTAATTTTTAGTTGAGAGGAAATCATTGAAAATATACATTTTTTTTTCATATTCAAGCGGCCAGCTGACGTATAATCCGCCATGTTATGGTCAGCTGACTTTATTTTTCCTTCAAGATATTAAATAAACTATTAATCAAGAAATTTTAGAACGGGAGGAAGTGACTAAAAAAACTTTTTTTTTTCGTCGTGCGTGGGAGGCAGCCTGCCCCACTACCGGAGTCGCAGCTGACGATCGCGAAGCTTCATAACACAACTTCTTATTGCATTTTACGAAATTTTACTTGGGAGGAAATTGGTCATGAAAATCTGTCACTGGCTCCCGGACTATTTGTTAAAAATACAGATAATAAAAAAATCTTGAAATTTTATTAACAAATTACAATTAAGAAAAAAAACTTTTTTTGAAAACGTATAAAAAAATAAACTCACTCACTTACTCAGCTTCACGCTGTATCCCGCACGAGGCAGGGTGGGCAGAGAGAACCCGGGAACCTAGTGTTAAGACACTTCGTTCCACTTCCGTTCCCCACTTTCCGCCGAATTTGAGGCATTGCGTGTTGAGTGGCGGAACTCAACGCCGCGCTTTTGCCTTAATACCAGAGCGAAGAAATAAAACATAAAATATTTTAAATTGAAAATATTAAATATTTCATTTCCTCAACTGGGGATCGAACCCAGAACCTGTAGGTTACAGTGACACTCTTGTGCCGCTGCGCCACGACAGGCCTAAAAAAAATAAAATGAATCGTAATAGGATTTGAACCCGGACCGTTTTACCAACTGTCACTACGTTGACTACTACACTGCCCTACACTGTGACTCACGTAAGGCGTGTACAAGGTGACGGCGCGCGTGTCGCCGGCGCCGCGCCGGTACAGCACGCGCACGGCCGCCGCCTCGTGGTCCGCGCGGTGCTCGCACACGGCGCCCCACGGCACGCGCGCGCCGCGCAGCGCCAGCCCGCGCGCCCCCACCGCCGGCCCCGCCTCGCCCCCGGCGCCCCCGCCGCCCCCAGCGGCCCCGGCGTCCCCGGCCGGCGGGAAGGCCACGTCCCCGTAGCCGGGCAGGCTGCGCGCCAGCGCGAGGTAGTCGGCGGCGCGGCGCACGTCCTGCAGCGCCTTGAGCTGGTAGAGGCGGGGGCCGGCCGCGCAGATGCCGCGGTTCACGTCCTCCACTGCCTGTGGACGTGGCGAATATTTTAAAATATTACAATTCATATGTATAATAGACGTATTTAAATACAAATTTTAATAGCTACTTCCATACAGATGTTCTATAGCACTTCCTACTAGATGTTGTTCTTTCTGAATGTTGTTATCTTGCATTCAATATAAAAATTATAATTATTATAAGTAAAAAAAGACTGTCACGACGGTCCGGATGACTATCATGGATCCCCTTTAAATAAAATAAATAATTAATATTTTCATATCCTCACTCTGCTACTATGAAGCAAAGAGCAGCATTGAGTTCTACTTTACTGTAATATTTCTTTTTATTTCTTTCACACTTCATCATTTGCTATTACCATATCTTTCGCACTCAATCACTTTCTAATTCCACCTCTACCATACTTCAATACTTACTATTCCATCTCTTTCCCACTTCACCACTTTCTATTCCACCTCTTTCACTCTTCATTCACTTACAATTTCTATCTCTTTCACACTTCATCACTTGCTATTTCCATCTATTTTCCACTTCACTACTTTCTCTTCCATCTCTTTCACTCTCCATATAATTACTAATTCCGTCTTTTTCGCACTTCAGCACTTGCTATTCCATCTTGCTATTCGCACTCACCCACACGACTCCCCTTTACCTGCCAAAATATGAACGCGGCGGCCTTCTCGTCCTCCTTCACCACGGACATCTCGATGTCGGGGTTGAACAGCCACTTGCGCACGGCCAGGCAGCTGCTGGACGCCGTCGAGTAGTTCTGGATGTAGAGCGAGTGCGGACATTCGTTGGGTTGCAACTTGCGTTCTGGAAATTATATTGTTTAATGCGTTACAGGTTCAAATTCAAATTCAAATATTTCTATTCAAAATAAGAAGTTACAAGCTTCGTTTTTGAACGTCAAGCAATTTACCGCCAGTTCACTAAAGTTACTGCCTCAGACCTGAGAAGAACCGGCGAAAGAAACTCAGCGGGACATGTCTTTTTTTTTTAATCAAATTTTACATCATATAATCAATTGTGTGACAATGATACATTTGAAACGCCTGGAGCGAGCATTTTATTCCCAAGGCGTGTTATCATTTATGAAATCGTTAATTTGGTAATAACCTTTAACACACAAACGCCTTTTCACAACTTTTTTAAATTGTGAAATAGAAAATTCTCGGACGTTTTCTGGGATCCTATTGTAAAAGCGTACACCCTGACCCATAAAAGAATTACGGACTCGATTCAATCGAGTTACAGGTGCACTAAGATTAAACTTATTTCTAGTATTAATATTATGTATACAGGTTCAAATCAGTTCATTTTCATATGACACTTGGATATGTAATTCAAATGAGGAAAGACAAAAGACGCTTGTTTACAAGAGAGTTTTGGTGACTACCAAAAAGCGTGGTTTTAACGCAGCTACGTTAAATATTTTAAATATTTAAATAATAATTTGCAATATTTTAATAATATTTTTTTTCTTAGTATGGCCTGTCGTGGCGCAGCGGCACAAGCGTGTGACTGTAACCGACAAGTTGTGGGTTCGATCCCCACTCGAGGAAATGAAATATTTAATATTTTCAATTTAAATATTTAATGTTCTCGTTTCTTCGCTCTGGTACAAGACAAAACGAGGCGTTGGATTCCGCCACTCGACACGCAATGCCTAAAATTCGGTGAAAAGTGGGGAACGTAAGTGGAACAGAGTGTCTTAACACTAGGTTCCCAAGTTTCCTTGCCTACCCTGCCATGTAAGGGATACAGCGTGAAGAGTTCTTAGTAGGGATTAACACTTTAAGAAGAAAGGAATTAATTATGAACATTTAATATTCTTAAATGTCAGAAGTATAGAAGTAATAAGAAAACTGTAAACATGAACAGCCATAATTTCTTTATAATGTGTACTTAAACTTAACATTGAAACTGATTAAGGCATGTCGTGGCGCGATCAGTTGTGGGTCTATCATCACTAGAGGAAATTAAACATTTAATATTTTCATTTCTTTTCTATGTTAATACGATAAAGTGCCGCGTTGAGTTTCGCCACTTAATTCGACGGAAAGTGGAGAACGGAGTAAAGGTTCCCAAATTCTCTCTGACAACCCTGCCATGTGCAAGATACATCGTGAAGCTGAGAAATATTTAATTTAAAGTTTGGGGTATTTAATTTAAAGTTTGGGGTATCTTTATACATTTATGTACATAAAATTGTAGAAACAAATCTGTCAACGGAGTGTCTTAACTCTAGGTTCCCGGGTTCCCTCTGCCTACCCTGTCTCGCGTTGAGTGGCGGAACTCAACGACGCCTTTTGCCTTTTTACCAGAGCGAAAAAATCAAAACACTAAACATTTCAACGAATCACAATTAAAAAAAAAAAAAAAAAATAAACTATCAATAAATTATTAACACAAAAAACACAAAAAAAAAAAAAAAATACGAATCAAAAAGACACAAAAAAAAACACTCACCAAAATTATATTCGACAATTTCAAACAAATAGAAATATTTCTGTACTGATTTCGCCAGGCCAATCTTCTCGCAGACCGCCTTGTACACGTCGTCCGCGTTGGTGGACTTCAGCACCGACACCGTGACCACGTCCTTGTCCGGGAGCAGCACCTTGAGGTCCACGGGCGAGGGGTTGGACGAGTCGTCCGAGTCCGTTAGAAACTCTTGTACGGCGTCCGATTCGGCTATTACACGAACTGCGCACACCTTAAAAGGAGATTATTAATAGTAGTTATAAATATGTTGTTTAGCCGTGTGATCCTGGCTTAGAATAGGATCACCCTGGTACTGATGGTGTCGTAAGAGGCGACTAAAGTGCGTGTGGTAGAGTCACGTTGCCAGTAATGGCAACACGCATGGGCAGACTCGACCGGATTGTTACCACCCCCGGCATTTAAGACCGGCGTTAAGTAGTGGCTTTGGCCACTGTGTTTCGCATTAGGTAATGCCGGGCCCCGGTGCCCATCCACCTTAAAAGATGGCAACGCTCCCGTAGCTCCTCTGGAGTTACACGGGGCCGTGGGCGACGGTGATCACTTACCATCAGGTGATCCGTACGCTCGTTAGCCGTCTCTTCCATAAAAAAAAAGTGTTAGCTTCACACTGTATCCTACATATGGCAGGGGAGCTTGGGAACCTAGAGTTAGAGTAGACAGTTAAAGCAAAGAAATGAAAATATGAAATATTTCATATCCTTAGAGTGGAAATCGAACCGAACGCGTTTCTAGTAGTACCCCTAAGCCCTGCGCCACAGACCTCATTAATAAATAACTTAATAAAAATTACTAAACTTAAATTTGAAAAGCGTACAAAAATTTTGAACGAAGCAGGATTTGAACCCGCGCCTCTGGAAAACCGTTCCAGCGCTCTGACCAACTAAGCCATTCGTTCGCGAACGAAGCAGGATCAGGTCAGAGCGCTGGAACGGAAGTACGTTATATAGCGTACAATAAAAACAAAATATTCGCGCTACGTTACAGCATGGTAGGAACCTAGAATTCAAACAATCATTTCACATTAACGCATTTTTGTACGTAACTTTCTGCTGAATTCCGGAAGCGGTTGCGTACCGAGTGGCGGAATTCAACGCCGTGTTGTGCCTCATTATCGGAGCGAGGAAACAAAAATGCAATCGACAACCGTCGCGATCACGCAAAAAAAAAATCCAGATTTATGTCTTTATATAATTTCGGTGGAAAAGTCATGAACGGAAGTAGAACATTAGGTTCCCAAGTTCCCTCTGCCTTACCTGCCATATGATATACGGGATACGGCGATAAGTAGAGTATCTCTTTATATATAACCTACGTACTTATTTTTATAACATAGTATAACTAGCTATTTCAAAGTACACTCAGATGATAACATACTTAATAAATAATTTATATATATTTAATTATTCTAGAAGAAATAATAAAACATTGTATTAATTTATAATAAAAAAAAAACACATGGCAGGGGGAACCCGGGAACCTAGTGTTAAGATACTCTGTTTAGTTTTCTTCTTTCCGCCGTGTTGAGTTGCGTAGCTCACCACCGCCCATTGCCTTGTTACCAGAGTGAAGTCATGAAAACACTAACTTATAATTATTTAACGTGAAAATATTAAATATTTCATATCTTCGAGTGGGGATCGAACCCACAACCTGTCGTTTACAGTCAGTCACACGCCAGTGCCAATGCGCCAGGACTAAAAAACCTATTATATTTCTGAAGCCCAAAGCAAGAAGAAATCAACAAAAATTATAATAAAAAATAAAATACCTCTTCTACATATTGCCATAAACAAAATAATAAACATAATGTTTTTATGTTTGTTAAGAAATAATCACACCATACGCTCGGTGAAGCTACCACCAACGCTGCTTTGTTTCGCAAGACCTCCTGAACGTCGAGCGCTAACGAGAAACATCATACTGTGGGGACCACCTGGTATTCACCGATTGCGTTATATCGTTTAATTTAATATAAATATAATTTAGACTTTAGAGATCTTCACTTTTTGTTCTGACATCGAACAGATTGTCGCGTCTTAGGATTAGTCAGATGTAATACTAATAACTTAAATAAATATATAAGTAAATTCGTTTCCGTTCATTTTGCATCCTCAACGACAGCCCTACATAATTTGTTTTATTTTAACTAAAAACAAGGGCAAACATTTAAAAAAGAGAAGTACCTTCTCCAAATATTGCTCTAAGCCTCGCCTCCTCGCGTCTAACTGTTGCTCGCTCAATGTGAACGGCCACTTGCCAGGCAGCTTCGGAAAATTGAATGCTGAAATAAAAGATAACGTCTAATCTAATGTTAATGTTAAATTAAAGGAGAAAATAATCAAGGCCCGTAGCAAGGGCAAAAGCATGCGTCTGTACACACGAAAGGTGGACTCGATGAAAGGAAATATTTAATATCTTCGCTCTGGTAACAAGGAAAAGAGCGGCGTTGAGTTCCGCCACTGAAAACGCAATGCCTCAAGTTCGTTGAAAAGTAGGGAGCGGAAGTGTTTTACTGAATGGAATGTTTAAACGCCATATAGTGAAAAGCTAAAAAAATATTACTACTATTCTAGCTTTTTTCCGCCTTAATGGAAACAGACTATCCTAACACTAGGTTCCCATGTTCCTATGCATGTGGCGTGAAGGAAAAAAAGTATTTAATTCGCAAGCTTCCGTCTTGACTTGAATGAATGAAGTTGTTAGTTTATCTTACACCGCTTCCAGCTCTACTTAGAGATAAATAACACAAACAAAGTACTAACACACTTTGTTCTTACCAACGTACATAAATCACTAAAACGTTTAACTAAGGCTATAAAAAAGGTCACACGTTTTCCAAAAATATATATCCATTACCTAAAAATTAAAATAATACTTTAAAAACTTGAATAAAACAACATACCAAGAAACTCCTTCCTCAAAACCTGATGTAACGCAGCAAACTCCCTGTACCTCCGGCTACAAAGGTGCCGTCCAGCCATGTGGACATTGAACGCCACGTACGACCTTCCCGTGTTCCTTTCCATGACCACTCTGTAGTCCGGTATGGAGACCGGTAGAGATCTCTTGTCTGTATAATCATAGCGTTGGTAAACTGTCGCCCTGGAGTTGGCAGCTCCGCCTATAACGCCAACGGGTGCAGTACCATCATCACAGGGTTCTAGACGTTCTGCCTCCTGAAAATTTAAAAATTGGAAATAGGTTGTTAATTCTTTTTTGTGGCATTCACGCAGTATCCCGCATATAGCTGGGTACGCAAATTAAAGCGAGTGTTAACATTCTTTTCTTCAGTTTTCGAAACATTGCGTGTCGATATGAGGTAGTAAACGCAGTGCTAAATCTTGTCTATATACAAGTAAAACAGAAAAAATATATTTTCATTTCCTCGCTCTGGTACAAAGGCAAAGCTTCCGGAATTCAACGGAAAGTAGTGAACGGAAGCGTCTTAACAGGAAAGTTCCTTAACACTAGGTTATGAGGTTCCTTCGGTCTACAATAAACCGCTAAGCAAAACTATACTAAGTAAAAACAAACTACATTCAAGTATAAGTATACATACTTTGGGTGTGACAGAAATAACAGTGAGCGTCAGACAATCGCCACCAGACTTGATTAAGTCCACAACTTGTTTGTGGGTCGCACCTTCCACGTTCACGCCATTACTGAAATTAAATATTTGCATTTCAACCACATCAAAGTCAGTAATGTAGCGGGATTTTTGAAAACCACCGCTCTGTTCATTCCCACAAGTTCTCATGTAGCTATGTCGAAATTCAAAAATACAGCAAGTACTTTACAAATAATTTAAATGTTTAATTGACTGAACGTTAAATAATTAAATACAGATCCACTATAGCTCATAGTCTCATACTTGAGTAAAATTGGTGATCGAAACTCAGTGTTGTTTTTATATATTTGTATCTTTGGGTTACGTTATTAGGGAACAAGAAACATTTTAATATTTTCAATTTAAATATTTAATGTTTTCTCTTCTACGCTCTGGTACAAGGCTAAACGCGGCGTTGAGTTCCGCCAATCACCACGCAATGCCTCAAATTCGGAAAGTGGGGAACGGAAGTGGAACGGAGTGTCTTAACTAGGTTCCCAAGTTCCCTCTGCCTACCCTGCTATGTGCAGGATACTGCGTGAACATTATTACGCCTTTTAAAATTTATCTATATGGAAACCTAATTACATATAATAATTAAGGCCATTGTAGCGTAGCGGCAGAACGCCTATTTGCGTATTTACTGTTCGTAAGTTCGATTTCCACCTGGAAGAAATATATTTATTTTTTTTTTCAGCTTCACGCTGTATCCCGCACTAGGCAGGGTAGGCAGAGGGAACGGAAGTGAAACCTAGTGTTAGGACACTCCATTCCACTTCCGTTCCCCACTTTCCGCCGAATTTTGAGGCATTGCGTGTTGAGTGGCGGCACTCAACGCCGCGCTTTGCCTTATTACCAGAGCGAAGAAATGAAACATTAAATACTTATTAAAATTGAAAATATTAAATATTTCATTTCCTCGACTGGGGATCGAACCCAGAACCTGTCGGTTACAGTCACACTCTTGTGCCGCTGCGCCATGACTGGCCTCAATATGACAGGCCTCAATATATTATTTTCCACAAAAGAAAATACGTGGGGAACGAAACGACTTAACACTATGTTCCCTTTGCCTACCCGACCTACAAGGTTCCCCATAGCTACACGAAACATTAAACAAAAAGTAATTTCATTATATATAATCAATCGTACGTACATCATGCGCGCACATAATGACAATTCACGTGTCGAGTTTCATATACTGAAAAAATACGTTCATGAAAATATTATTAACAGGCAGTAGGCACTGCCGGCGTGCGTGGAAACATGTATCTACATATAAATTATTCAGTAAAGGAATTTCATCGTTAAGACTCAGTAATAAAGAAATAGATTGTTTATTTCTTATAATATTAACAGTATTTTTTAGCTTCAAGCACATAGGGGGGTTGGCATAATGAACTTGGGAACCTAGTGCACTTCCCTTTCTTCCATTTCGTTGACTTTTTAAGGCATTGTATGTTGAGTGGCAAAACGCCGCGCTTTTGCCTTTAAAATAACTACAACCAGTCAGCGCCATGCCTGTGATCATTATTATTAATGGCAATGGTAACTAAACGACACTAATTTGCTAATGCGGCGTTGAGTTACGCGACCCATTACCTATGCCTTAAATTCAGCAGAAAACGGAGAAAGTAAATATCTTAATAAGGACGAATTGTCTTAACTTCTGCCTCTGCTTACCCACCATGTACAGATGTATGTATGTATGAAGCTGAAAAAAAATGTATGGCTAATGCAAAGATTAGCGCCCTACATATACATACATATATACATTCATACATACATATATCATACACGAAGTAAGCCAAATAAGTATCGAACAATGTACAGCTAAAAAGCGATCTAATAATCACCTTCCGGATTTCGATTCCGACTCCACATCGTATATCTCAAATCCAGTGCTGGCACAATAGTAATAACGGTAACGAAACGTTCCTATCACTTCTCTACGCACCGCCATTTTTTACACTATAACACTACAACAGACCGACTGCTTCTCATTTATTTAGAAAACAAAGTCACAATACTTGGAAAATATGAAAAAAAGAAATCCTTCATTCCATAAATTTGGACAGTATTTATATTAAAATTGACTAATCAAACGTTTATACACTCAATCGATACAAATTCTTATGTCGATGTTTTATAAACATTATCTTTTACAATATATCTATACTAAATAACGATTTTAAAACTAAATTGCTATGTAAAATGACCACAATCACAGTACGAACAGACAGACAATTCAAACACGTATAAAGGGAGAAGCATTGAAAATAATTAGTTCATTAGCAATATATTAATTAAATAGTGATTATGTGGAGTTACTGCGTCGTTGGCCTATTTAGGCGTATTGTTGATAAGGACAGTGGATTCGGAAAATATATGAGTTTATTATTAAGTTTTTAGATATTTCCTTAGCTTTACGCCGTATCCCGCACACGGCAGAGTAGGCAGAGGGAACTTGGGAACCTTATGTTAAGACATATCGTTTCATTTCCATTCCCCACTTTCTGTCGAATTTGGGGCATTACGAGTTAAGTGGCGGAGCTCAACGCCGCGCTTTGCCTTGTTACCAGAGCGGAGAAAATATATATTTTTTAAAAATAAAATTGATAATATAAAATATTTCCTCTCTTCGAGTAGAAAACTAGAGATGGAACCCAGAACCTGTCGCGATTACAGTCACACGCTTGTACCCCTGAGCCACGACATGCCTCAGATTTTTGAATAAGAAATTTGCAATGTAATGTCTGCATTTGATCTGATCTTTTGTAGTTTCTTCATCAATAAATTACGTTGATTTTACCTTGGAGCTATTTAAAGCACGTAAAGCAAATATTTCGTGCCTTTCATCATTGAAAATAAAGACGACGTCTGTTATAAACAAATAAACAAACAAATGCTAAAGTAAAAGTACTTTCTTTAATCATATTATTTTTATATTATTCTCATATATACCATCTAGCGTTCATGTTATCCTCTAATTTCCGCTTGA
Source organism: Eueides isabella (assembly GCA_019049475.1). Lineage (NCBI taxonomy): Eukaryota > Metazoa > Arthropoda > Insecta > Lepidoptera > Nymphalidae > Eueides > Eueides isabella. The sequence continues at coordinate 13,600,916 of CM032401.1, forward strand.
TTTAGAGACATTGCGTTGTTGCTGATGAATGGCGGAACCCAACGCTGTTTTAAATCACCTCAGAGCTAGGAAATATTATAATTTCCAATGCTCCACAATAGCGTATACCATCAAATAATTATATAAAAGAATTGTCATTGAAAACGTCATTATATCTGTTATATAATGACGTACGTAATCATTATTCACCGACCTCCAGGTAAATTGGCAGTATGTGTGTGTGACTGCTATTATATAGGACGTTAAAGATTTATGCTTCTTTTTTTATCATCTATATTAAGAAACTTGTGAGGCCGTGAGAAGGTATCAATTGATAAATGAGTCCATACATTTTTTATTGCCAATAAAGGATAAATGTGTTTATTTATTGTTACGTTTGTGAAACACATGCCTATTGGTATTTCAAACTTGAATTAATTTCAATTTATAATTGTGCATGGGCTTAAGGAGAAGGTGTTCCGTGCCTATCCCAGGGTAAATTAGCGCCCAACAAAGAATTCTTTATAGCAAAAAACCTACCAAGTATAATGAAAAAAATAAAAAACTTTAAACACAATTTTTACCAAGTCCAGAATACCTCCTGAAGAACATTTCTAGATGCGTCCATGTGACGTGGCTACGAGTATAATAACTATGGTAGTTTGCGCCTCGGCTTCCATTGCCATATGGTTTCTCTTACTAATTAGCCGAAGTATCTCTGACTACTGGTATAGTAACTACATTGATACAGGTAGCGTAGCGTAGGTCAATAACAGACTATCAAATATAAAATCAAAATTAGAAAAAAGCTTTTCAACTGTAAATTAAAATGTTAATAAAATATAGCGAACTATTCGCGATGAAAAAGGCTTTCGATGAACAAAAACTGCACAAATGATTTTTGTTAATCAATTCTGGAGCTACGGTGCCACAGACAGGTAGGTCAAACTTATAACACCCCTCTTTCGGCAAAAAGGATTGTTTAATACGCGCCATGCGCGTCCATCCCCATTCGGGGGAGTGAAATATTTAATATACTTATTCATTTATTTAATGTTTACATTTTTTCGCTCTGGTAACAGGTTGAGTCCCGACACTCCATCCCAAACACGTTGGAAAGTGGTGAACGGAAGTGGAACGGAGTGTCTTAACACTAGGTTCCCAAGTTCCCTCTGGCTACCCTGCCATGTGCGGGGTACAGCGTGAAGCTGAGTGATGCGCGCCAGTAGTTTCTGAGATTATCGCGTTCAAACAAACAAACAAACCAGCTTTAAAATATCAGTGAGGTTTTTACATTTAAATATAAAATAATCGAATGTAACAACATTAATGAGAATACACAATTTCTTGTGAGATAACAGCCAAGTGGGTTACTGGAGTATGAATAATGAAGCTAGACAGTTTATTTATAATTAATTTATTTTAATGTTATACAGCTGTTTTAATTAATTAACCATTGAAATTAAATCAAAACTACTCATAAATTATTATTTTTTTTGCTTCACGCTGTATACCGCACATACTAGTATAGCAGATGGAACTTGGGAACCTAGTGTTTACCGTTACCATTATGACATAATTTTTTTTTTTAATTCATTCATAGTGATGTATGTCCCTACTGTAATTTTTCACGTGTTAGGTAAATAAAAGTCGGTGCCAAAAAAACTTCGTTTGTCAATATCAGCTACTTCTAGGTGATCTCAGTTTATGCATAGCTTAAAGCAGAAAAAAAAACCTTAATAAGCTTTTGTGTAGTCAAAACAGTATCACTGTATATATTTTTTAGAATGCTTTCGTTTGTGTAGCAGCGGCCAACATTATCAGTGAATTTCGATCCTGGTATGAAAAAATATTTTCAATCAACCAAAACGATAAACAGGATTAAGGTAATAAGGCAAAGCGCGGCGTTGACTTCCGCCACTCAACACGGAATGCCTCAAATTCGGCGGAAAGTGGGGAATGAAAGTGGGAACGGAGTGTCTTAACACTAGGTTCCCGGGTTCGTTGTTGCCCTGCCTCGTGCGGGATACACCGTAAAGCTAAGAGAAAAAAAATGAAAAAGATAAACAGGATTTTCATATCCCGAAGCCTAGACACAAGCGGTAACCGGGATAGTCCTATATAAAACGGAACATATGATCAAATATATATATATATATATATATATATATATATATATTATATATATATATATATATATATATATATATATATATATATATATATATATATATATATATATATATGTATATATATATATATATATATATATATATATATATATATATATATATATATATATATATATATATATATATATATATATATATATATATATATATATATATATATATATATATATATATTATATATATATATATATATATATATATATATATATATATATATATATATATTATATATATATATATATATATATATATATATATATATATATATATATATATATATATGTATATATATGTATATATATATATATATATATATATATATATATATATATATATATATATATATATATATATATATATATATATATATATATATATATATCCATATACAAGTACTTACTTTAGCAACAATTACATTGTTCAAACAGTACAGTGGGTTAATCTGCCTCTACATCCTGTCAGCTGTTTAATGGCTTGAACAGTTAATGTTTTAATAGCCCTGTTATTAATGATAATGGTCGCTAATGTAATTAGGCAGGCTTCATCGTTAAATTGGGGAAGACCAATTAAGTAGTTGTATGTTCGATTCTCACTTGAGGAAATGAAATCTATACTTTTAATAAATCTGTTACTGAACACTGTACTGTCTGTACATGGAAAATATATAAAAGAACATCTAACTAAAGTAAACGGAACTTTTGGTAATGTAATAGGGTTTGAGGCCTGTCGTGGCGCAGCGGCACAATAGTGTGACTGTAACCGACAGGTTCTGGGTTCGATCCCCACTCGAGGAAATGAAATATTTAATATTTTCAATTTAAATATTTAATGTTTTCATTTCTTCGCTCTGGTACAAGGCAAAACGCGGCGTTGACTTCGGCCACTCAACACACCATGCTTCAAATTCGGCGGAAATGGGGAACGGATGTGGAACGGAGTTTCTTAACACTAGGTTCCCAAGTTCCCTCTGCCTACCCTGCCATGTGCGGGATACAAGTGATGCTGAGTGAGAGAGTGACTCAGCTTCACGCTGTATCCCGCACATTTGTTTGTCTGTGCGTTTGTACTCGTTAATATCAGAAACGTATAACCAGATTTTATTTCTGTTTTAACTTTTATATTTTGGCAACCTTCTTTCAACATATAGTGTTTGTTTAATTTAGTTAATTCGGTTAATAGACAAAAAAAGAACGTCAATTTTGAATTGCTAGAAAAAAAAAATCATAAATATTAGAAGAAATTATAGTTTTCAATGTAAATGTAACTGTACATTGTCTTAAAAGCGATAACGTCATTACAACGAAGAATATTTGAAAACTGAAAAAAAAAAGAGAAAAATTTTCTAAAATTGTACGCGCCATAAAGATTCTATTAGTTTCTAATAAACAATAAGTATGTAAAGAAGCCATATAACGCGGTATTTAAAGTATATACAGACTTAACGGCTTTACCTGTTGTAGCCGTAATCTACAAATATGATTAAATTTTCAGTTATTTATTCAGCTTCATGCTGTTGGCAGGAACTTGGGAACTTGGGAACCTAATATTAGGCCATACGCTACGTTCTCATTAAGGCACCTCCACCATCTCCACCTTCCGACCCTTTATAGGCATTGCGTCTTGAGTGGCATTACTACTCAACGCCTCGTTTTGATACGATGAAAAAATATTAATTGGATGGAAGAAATGAATATATTAAATATATAACTTAATTAAGTCTGGATTGAAACCACAACCTGTCACTTCACATTCTTCTTTTAGTATATATAAATAATATAAATACAATTTGTTATGGCACAGTTGATTCTATAAGCTGAACAAAGGTGGCAGTGGGATCGAATCATATAAAACATACGTACACACTGAGTACTTGTAAATTGTTTTTCTTTTTTTGTAATTTTAAAATTTTCCCGTAATTTTGATACATGACAAATCATATCAATGATTTGTCTGAATTCGAACAAATATGATTTTATTTCTTTAGCTTCACTCTGTATACTTTACTTAGTACAGTAACGGTAACGGGAACATGGGATTTCAGAGTTAGGACACTCCCTTTCCATAAACACTTCTTTTGTCCACTCTTCGCCGAATACTAAAGCACTTGTTACTCTAGTAACTTGAGAATTCGGCGAAAAGTGGAGAGGAGTGGAAAATTCGCTCTAACGAAAAAATAAAAATGCTCAATATATCATTCCTTTGAGTCAAATGGGTAGAATTTTCATTAAATGGGTAACAATTGTATAGTACCAAACTCCATTCATTAATTCGTAAAATATTATACAACAAAAGAAATTTATTAAAGTATAGGACAAAGTAGGGGCCTCTAATTTAAAATACAAATTGTTTATGGTCGCATTTGGGGCATTGAGCTTAGCACGCAATGTTTCACGATTACTTGCCAGTGTAGACAAATTAAAGTTACCAACAAAAGTAATATTTTGTAAGACTTTATGTTAAGTATTAGAGGCCGCTATAGCGCAGTATTTAAATATACACACGACAGTTGTAAATTCGATCTCCGTTAAGTTCCACGCAGCAAAACACAATATTCGGCATTCTCTCGTTTAGAACTTATCTTGTAAGCTTTGAAAGCTCGATACTTGAAATACACTTGGCAAGTCATTTTGATTATTTTTATCATATTGAAATAAACATGTTTAAATGTGTACTGTAAACGTGACACGTCGTGGATTCGATCCCCACTCGAGGAAATGAAATATTTTATATTTTCTGCTTCTAACTTCTCCTAAACTTAGTGATAAGACACTCTGTTCCGTTTTCTATTATTAGGCATTTTAGGCATTGCGTGTTGAGTAGTGGAAATCAACGCCCCGATGTGCTTTGTTACCAGAGTAAAAAAAGGAAAATATTGAATATTTCATTCCCTTGACCGGGGTTCAAACTGACAACCTGTCGTTTACAGTCACACGCTTGTGACGCTGCACCACGTCAGACCCCAACTTCACGTCTCTAGTAATAAAAAAATGCGATGTGAGCTCCACTAAACAATTGTATCGTTTTAACATAGCACTTCGTTCTTTCTGTCTACTGGCCTCTGTGTGAGATCAACGTGAAGCTACGAACATGTTACAAATTACACAGAACAATTGCACAATTTTAAATGAAACACTTTTAAACGGATTAATCGCGTATATTGAATGGTAAACATTTTTCAAAAAACTTTCCACCACCTGGGACCCACTATTAAAAAATTTAAAATCCCCAGCACACCACACTAGAGGACCAGATACAGTTAGCTCATTCTGCAAGAATCCAGGGCAGTACGCGAGGCAATTAAGGAATCGTTGGCGGTAGTTTGATATAATAATTATATCAACTGACAGACAAATGCCACCTCAGTCTACCCGTGACCACGGACTACTGTAAAGTGTTCGAAACGTCGGGTTTCCCAAAAATGTTTACCATTCAATATACGCGATTAATCCGTTTAAAAGTGTTTCATTTAAAATGTATAACAATTGCACAGAACAATTGCACAACGTTCATGGCAATGATTGCGAGTTCGATTTCCATTATGGGGGAATCATATATTTATAATTTCTCCGCCCAGGTAGTGTTTTGGTATTGGAGGATCGTAACGCTAGGTTCCCAGGTTCCTTTTGCCTATTGCTAAGTTACCAGTCATATATATTTTTTTTTTGTTTTCATCATTATAAAAAAAGACAAGTTTTATATAAAATATTTATACAGTAATTGCAGATGAATAATGTTGACAGTTAAAACGAGCAAGTGATTAGTTTACAATGGTGCCACTCACACATAGCCCAATGTATTTGTTAAAATTTATTCTTATACATTTAATATTTCAAAGTATCTAAAATATTATACTTTTCTAAGTAGTGTCTAGAAATTTAGTTTTTAACTCTTTGCTTAATTTCGAGACATTGTATGGTTAATTTATGGAACTAAATACCAAGTTTTACATGCATCGGAATCCAACATCCAATTCGTAACCACCATTACTACAAGATATTCCAAATTACTCTCCATTGGGCCTCTATAAATGTATGTGATAATAATGTGATCTATTTGAATCATACTTGACAATTATTATTGTTATAAATATGAAATTTTATATGTAAGGATGTTTGTTCCACTTCTACGCAAAATCCTAAATATATTTCAATGATCAATGACATATTAGAATAATATATAATATTCCATAGAATTACAATTATATTTTAGTTTATGTAAAAATTTTGTGTAATCTGTCCATGACATAACAATCAAATTATACAGGCAAGGCTGTGAGTGGGCTGCTAGTTAATTATACAATAGCACATTTAAATTTATTTTTATATGAGAACAATATAATATTATATGAGAAAGGAATTATACAATTATAGGAGTATAGTGTACATGAATATCATTTTTGACATATTTTGATTATAAATGCGGATTTTGAATGTACCTTATATGTATCAACTTGGAAATACTTCCATGGTACATGGACTGAAGTACTCACAACACTGCACAGTAGTGGGGTACCACATATTCAGATGATGAGCTCTAATGACAACTAGTAAATTGAGAAAATGTTAATTTAGCATTTCAACTATGAAATTATTCTAGTGTTGTTCATAGCTCAATGTTCATCTTAGAATTACTATGTAGCTTTTTTAAAAACTATGCCTTAGTTGTTGGTGCATATAGATGTCATAAAAGAGGTGCAGAATAAAAACCTTTTTTTTTTTTGACATTTATATTAGATTGCTATAGATGTTATATACAAATTAAATATGCAGGTATTTACTAATAATTTTTCAATTATTTTGTGACAAATTGTTATTTCATTTGTAATAAATACTATCAATAATTTAAAGATAGATATTTTTTTTGTGAGAAAAGTATTTTTTTGTGTTTACACAATTTTTTGGCATAATGGTCAGTAAATTATATCTTTTATTCAATTCTATTGTATGTCAAATAAAATGCCACAATTAATTGAAAAATTTGTAAATCAGCTTTTTAGTAAAAGGCAGTAAAAAAATAACAATCACATCTTGTTTGCTCAATCAGCAATAAAGTATTGTAGTTTCTAAATGTATTACAAAACTGGTTCCTATGACTCACTATGTAAATTAAGTTGGTTAAGTTATATTAAACACTGTGACAATTTGTGTCCCATAATAGAAAAAGTGTTGTGTTCTTGTAAATATAATATAAATATTGCTAAAAGACTGTACAACTATACATAGAGTTTTATAAACACAATTAGATATATTAGATTTCATATAATATGTAGGCAGTATAGTGTCTAGTAATAAAATGCTTTATAAAAAAATTAAAAAAAGAACTTTCATAACTAAAGTAGTACATAACTTGCAAAAATTAACTCGTTAGTTCCTAACAAGAATTCAAACAATGATGGGAAAACCTACAAGCACTAGTACTAAAAGGCGATATGTAAATTGTTTTTGTCACATATATAGGTTAACGAAGTACTTACACTTCAAGGATCCTGTCTCCTTTACGTATACCGGCCAACTCAGCGGCGCCTTGCTCCAGAACAGCGCTGACATGCTGCAGAGGAGCATACAGTTCCCCATTAATCGATCTCAACTGCCCGCCCTCAGAAACTTGGCCGCGGACGTTAAAACCGAAACCAGTGTCTGTTTTGTATATTGTAACGCGACGGGGCCCATTATTAGTCACTGTAACCTTATTTTTATCGGACCGTACAATACTGTTATTATCGGCCTCTGTCTCAGCCATTTTGGACAATTTTGTTCACAGATGTCATAGGGACTTTGTGATGGTTGACGGTTGTCAAGTGACGTTTAGAGCTGAAAATAAGGCGTTTATGTTAATTGTAGGTGTATGGAACAGACATTATACAGAATTATGTTAACAAATGTTATGCTATTAATTATTTTTTATTTTATACTTTATTAAATGAAATAAAATACTGAGTTTTGTTATTATTTTTCATAGATTTCTTAATTTAAATTAAAATAAAAAAAAAATGTTTGACACTATAGTAAAAGTTATTTTGAAATAATATAAATGAAAGAAAATGACCAATTAGAACTGATGGTATATATAGTATGATATATAAGGACTCTTCTACGTAGCAAAAGAAAAAGTGAAATGGTGCGGTACCATTGTTTATAAAACATATTAAAATAAATGTAATTCTAAATATGACATACATATATATAACATATATACAATTAGCAAATCGAAACTTTTATTTTTAATGTGTGATATATTTCATATAACCTTTATGTTTATTATTTTAGCTATTATATTATAAAGACAAGAAAACAAATTAAATCAACGCCATCTCTCGCAATAAAAGAAGTAATAAGCTGTTGCGTCGATAAAACAGTGCATATATAAACAGAAACCCACAAACAGATGGCACGAGTACCGAAACAACGTGGTAATAAGAAAATTCCAACTACATCAAAATCAGCTGTGAACATCAGTATGGCCGCTCAAATATCTACTAAATAATACTAAATAACCACATAAAAGATTCAAGTGCTTTATCAGTGCTCGCCTACATATATTACCTTTTATACTACCATTTTTATATATCGGTGTTGACTTTGTGTTGCGTCATGACAGACTCTCACTGACAAACAAATACAATAAAATTGATAGAGATTATTACAAAGTGGCATTTCTAGTTCGCGTTGTCTGTTCAGTACAGTCGTAACGCTCCCATGTGAATAGTGTATACGCAATAACAATGAGCAGTGTACGGCTGAGCCTTGTCTCCGTTGGCAGGATAGCTGCAAGGAGAAATACACAATTATCACCAGGTAAGTGTTCCATCACTTGTTTTTCTTCTACTTGGATGGTTTCCAACATTACGTCGCAATATATTTTGTGTTTGATAACAAAATGTCAGAACTACGCTGCAATAATATTTCTTATAAGAATCTAACCTTATCGTTTTGGTTTGAATATGTTTTTTTATTACAAAATAACACTATGTCGAGGTTCCAGCAAGGTCATTAACGTTGAAATTGTATAATTCACTTATTTGGAAGGTCTTTTCTATGTATTGGAATATTTTTATAATCACCCATATTATTTGTCAAGTAAATATTGTAAAATCAATAAATAGAATAGAATTAATTGTAAAATTCATTTACATTTATTTGTTGTCAAACTTGTTTAGGTTTAAGTAAGTTCAATAGACACAGTTTTTTGTTCAAACTACAGTACTTAAATTTACAGGACAATTGTAAACAACTTTATTTTATGAATGATATATTTTTTTTTACTAAATTCTACCAATTCATCTTACATTTGTGAATCTAATATAAAGTAATCACTAATAGGTGATTAACACCTACACTGCTATGAATAGAAATCTATATAAATAATGTAAATTATATGTACATTATTAATATGACTTTCTTAGAAGTAAACCATTTAAAAATACATAAAAAAAAAAAGTTAAATAACATGAATCCTTAATTTATGTCAAATCAAATTATAATATTTAAAGAATAGATTAAAAAAAAAAGCAAAGCTCGTTAGTGGAAAGTGTGAACAGTTCTCAGTACCAATGCAATGTTACAAAGCTTTGTTCTTTTATTTTCACATAATGTGAATTCAAACAATGGTGTATATGTAGCAGGATATACATTACTTATATTTATCTTGATGCAATGAAAAACCTAATTTACTTAAAAGAATTTACAAATGGTTAATATTTTAATAAGAAATATATTTACACTTAATTTAATTATACCTGTGGTTTTCGCTTTTTGTTTTATCTGTTTTGTTATGAATTTATGGTGTTTCGAGTATGCCAGCTTAGCACTAATCACTATACCAATGTCATGTTGTAAAGTAAACGCATAAGGGAGTTTGTATGGTAAAAAGAGAGTGCTATCTTTGAATATTATATACATTCTTAGTGCAGGTATTTCTCCCTGAAGATACAACAGTTTGTTGAATGCAAATTATAATTCTCCATTTAAAAATATGTAGCTCCTATAATTAGTGCATTGAACTAAAGTAACTTTTCAGATTTGTGATATTAGCATAGATAAGAATATTTTTATTTCTGATAAGAGACATCTCAGGTTACGGTAGTGTTATTTCCCCTGTGAATGTGAATGGGTTCTATTCCAATTTGGTAGATAAAATACTTTTTTCGCTACTGAGCATGCAGCTTTAGCAGTCAACATACAATGTAAAAATTGGGCAATGTCCAACAAACTAAGTTTTCTTTCAACAACTATTTTTACAATAACATCCTCTTATATATTTAATTATGCTAATAAATATTCATTTGTAAAAAAAAAGTCATATTTATTTATCTTAGTATGTCAGATGATGGAATTCAATACTGTGCAATGTTTTATTATCCACTGGGATACGGAACCCACAACCATTTCTTTTATAATTGGATAATACAACTGTGCCACAATGGTGTCTTTTGTTTTATCATAATATAATTATTTTAATTATGATTGTTTCAATGCAAATTCTGTTGAGTAAGAATTTATTGTGTGATTTGCAATTTTATTATCGCTTCTAGAAAATGTATACAGATTAGGTGCATTTCATACTTTTAGTTTGCAAGCCTCGGTTTGTTATGGTAAGCAAGGAGAGGTACTATGTAGAGTATGCAGTTGATGTAGATTCAAATCTCAATAGGGTTTTTTTTCATTGTTTGCATGTTAAATTGAAGTATAAGTAAATAGATAACATCTATTTAGACTATAGACTAAATATTTCATTTTGTTACTCTATAAACAAGCCAAAGCCCGGCGTTAAGTTTCGCCTCTCAACACATTATGTCTTCACGGGAACAACGTTTCTTGCCATTACATAACATACTTACTACAAAAACTCAAAAAAGTTCAAAAAACACTTATCCATCTTACGTTGCAGGAACATTCCTTGGGTTATTGAACCGTTTTATTATGATTACTACAGATACATTGATAGTGAAAGATTAAAATAAATATAATTTTTATGTTCCAATAAATTGCGATGTAAATATGCATAATCTGTCGAGGGAAGCAATCGTTAAATTAGAAACCAATTTATTATTAATTGTTAGTGCTTTTAAATTTATGTGATAGTTAGTTTTAACTACATATAACTAAGTAAGCTGTCCCGTAGCGTTTGGCGCTCCGTTCTCTCTGCCTACCCCACAAGGGATATAGCGTGAAGCTAAGTAAGTATACAACTAAGTTGTAATTGTATGAATGGGGAAATATGCCATTTTTATCTCTGATGCGAAGGGGAGTGTTATTATATATAACCTGTCTGTCTGTTTGTTTGTATCACAGTTGTAGGTCTCGAATGAACAAACATGATTTAAGTTCAGTTTTCTTTTGATAGAAAACCTAGTTGATTTTGCAATGGTTATTATGTTTTATGAAAATTGGCTTAGTAGTCTAGAAGTTAGAAGCACTTTGCCAAAACGTGGTAGTGATTTTTTTAAACAAAAGATTTCATTAAGACGAGTGATGTGATGTCATATTAGAGCTTACATCGTTAAAAAGACCAATTGTTCTAGAGAATAGCACATGCAACCAAAAAAAATCTCTGACTCACTCCGCTTCACACTGTATTCCGCACATTGCAGGGTAGGCAGAGGGAAACTGAGAACTCTGTTCCACTTCCGTTCCCCACTTTCCATCGAATTTTGAGGTTGAATCGCGGAACCCAACGCCGCGTTTTGCCTTGTTACTAGAGCGAAGAAATGAAAACATTAAATATTTAAATTGAATATTAAAGAATCTTTAAATTGAATATCAAGCTGAAGACGCCAAATATCTAGGGATGTACCTGGACAGAAGATTGACATGGAGAAAACACATCTGGACCAAACGAAAACAGCTAGATACGAAGCTCAGGGCAATGTACTGGTTAACTGGACGTAAATCATGAAAGCAAGCTAGCAATATACAAAACAATCCTCAAGCCTATCTGGACTTACGGAATCCAACTATGGGGTACAGCCAGCAATAGCAATATTGAGATTCTTGAAAGATTCCAGAGTAAAACATTGAGAGCAATGTTAGACATACCGTACTATGTGAGCAACAGATATATCCACAGGGACTTGAAAATTAATACAGTGAAACAAGAAATTGCCAGATACAGCAAAAAATACCAGAAAAGAATGTCATCACATGCCAATGAACTAATATTAAAGCTTGAGGGCACAGGAAGCGTCACACATTCACGGTTGAAACGACACAGTGTACCCACACTGGACGTGAGATTCAACAACAAATGAAGGGAATCAGCACCAGAAAAAGCTAATTCCATTTCCTCCAAACCAAGGCAAACCTCATCGGAATGGCTTATTGTGTGGAAAACACAGATCGCCAAGTGACGGAAAAAAAAAAAAAAAAAAAAAAAAAAAAAAAAAAAAAAAAAAAAATATTTAAAGAATCTTTCGTTATATAATTATTATATTTACTAGAACAGGTATCAAAATACGAGTATTTTATTTAATTAAATTTAAAAAATCCCATCGCCTTAGAGTGTAAATCCGTTTCTTGTCGTCATTTTGAGTCATTCGAAAGTGCAGGAGGAAATACGATCTCCGTTTATTATGTTTCATATAGTAGAGAATACAAATTAATTTTAAAAATTGTTTTTGAATTGTGAACCTTCTGTGATAATATTTGCTCATAGTTGCCTAGAAACATGTTTTTGTATCTCCTGAGAATTTGCTTAATGAAGCGGATGATATGATGTAAACTTTATCTAGTTAATTGATTTAAAACTGGATGAACTTACAAATATTTTTCTTTATATAGGTAATAAAATAACTACTTTTTGATTTTTAATCCAGATTATTTAAATAATCACGATCACTAAGATCCATCATACAAAAATATACTTTAAAATTTTGACTTCAATTTGCAGGCGGAATTAAAAAGGTGTAACTTTTTGTATTGATGATGGTATATGTAGTTACGTAATACTTAGTTTTTATATTAATTTGGTAATTTTTTTTATGCAAAATGTTTAGAATTTTGAATTTGAAAAGATATAATCATAAGCGACGTTTAATCATACCACACAATGTTTCATTTGGCATAAAGTGGGATACCGGGAATAGAGTGTGCATATAGCGTAAAAAATAATAATAATAATTAGCAATATCTAAAAGGAATACCTACATATTTTTTCAATCATCTTCTTCTCGACCAAATCACCTACAGTGTTGAGCTTCGCAAGTAAGTGAATTATCGTTCACTATGTTCCCATTATCAAATGCTATTATAATTTTTATTTAACAACCTAGGCTTATAGTCGAATTAAAAAAATGACGTATTGTATGTAAGACCGCTGTGGCGCAGTGCCACAGTCCTTGGCTGCAAACGCGATAGTTGCTGCTTCGATATACTTTCAGCAGAATGAACTAATTACATTTTTCTCGCTCTGTTATCAGATAAAGCGCGGCGTTAGGATCCGCCACTTAATGTGCCTGAGAAATAGTGGCTTAACACTAGGCTTTCTCTACCTACGGACATTTTGATTCTTTTAAGACTTTAAATGCAATTCGTTTTTTTTTATATTTAATTTTTACATTTTTTTGCTACTGTTTTTTACTTCAATAAAATACATGTTCATAGCTGTTTGTTAAATATTATATGTGCTTATCGCACCATGGAGCGTATAAATTAAATTTAATTATGTTTACAGAATTGGTTGAAATAATGTTTTTTGTACTACCTAATATTATATTGTATAGGATTTTCCCTGGCTCTGGCGACGAGACAAGGCGCGGCGTTGAATTGCGCTATTTATTTTAAGTTTCATTATCTTTTTCCTTTATGGTGTGAGCGGCACATGTCAGAGGTAGGCAATAAGAACTTGGGAAGCTAGTGTCAAAACAACCCGTACCATTCCCCACTTTCTGCAGAAACTGAGGCGTCTGGGGCATGTCTAGTGGCGGAACTCAACGCCGCAATTAGCCTTGTTAAATTGAGGAAGAAATTAAAATATTAAAAGTTTAATTTTCTCGATTAGGATCGTACCCACAGCCTGTCGCGTCTGCGGCTGTAACCGCAGACTTGTGCCCCTGCGCTGCGACAGGCTTCAACTACTTTACGGCAAAAATAACGAAGCTGCTTTTTTTATTAATTATCTTGTTCTTTACTCTCGTTACTTTTTTATTTTTTAGTTACCTAACGAACGAGAACGTTAAAGCGAAAGCATTATTTGTAATATTTTTCTATATGGTATTCGTATTTACAACTTCTATCACTGCATTATGGCAACGATATTGCATTAGGCATTAAGATAGATTTTTGTTTCAAAACACGTTTTGCGATTACTTGAATGCGTGTTGAGTGGCGTAATACAACGCTGCATTTAAGGAAAAAGGAGAATGAAAGTTCATCATTCTCCTGAATGGGAATCGAACCTACACTATTGCTAGAGCATTAAGATGTTGTGATTTTTTTAATAATAAGATGGCTTGAAGTAGCGATGGCAGGTAGGCGACGATGACCTCGGGCGGGTCACTGCTCGCCTTGCAAATCTATAAATAAACTGCGATAAAAGAAAAAAAATATTTTTACGACAGTCGTAAGAGCAAAGTTTATATTGACTATTAAGTGTACTAATAATTATCGAAATTACTGATCGATAGACTTATATTGTCTATATTACATTAAAAAAAAATAGCGTAAATTTTTCACCGACTTTTAAAAGGGGTGTTGAACGTTTAATGTGTGTGATGAGTGCAGTTTTTTTAAAAGTATTTTTGTGTGGTTCTTTTGCATCTATTCTTTAACAAGGCGAGGTAGTGATTTTTTTTTATTTTCTTTGCTTGTACGACAATTTAAATGCTTAAACTTGGTGTCTGTTGTAGCGCAGGGGCACAAGGTTGCGACTGTAAACGTTATCGTGGGGACCTACTGGGTTATGAGTTCGATCTCCACTGGAGGAAATGAAATATCTATCAATACGCAATGCCTAAAAATCGGTGGAAAATAGGAAAAGGAACTGAGTGTATTAATTATCACTAGGTTTCCAAGGTTCCTCTGCCTACCCTGCCATGTGCGAATTACAACGTGAAGCTACAAGCAGAAAATATAAAATATTTCATTTTCTCGAGTGGGGATCGAACTCACGACCTGTCGCTTTTACAGTACACATTTTAGTATGTTTTTTTTTAGCTTCACGTTGTATCCCGCATGAGGCAGGGTAGACAGAGGGAACCCGGGAACCTAGTGTTAGGACACTCCGTTCCACTTCCGTTCCCTACTATTTTAATATGGCTATTTAAATGTATTAAAAATAATTTAAATGACTTGCTAAGTGTATTTCAAGTGTCGAGCTTTTAAAGCTTACAAGACAAGTTCTAAATGAGAGACCTTATTTCGCAATATTTGCTTAGAAAATGAACGTTTGCCAAGTCTTTGGAGTGAAGTGTGAATGCGTTTTCCTTATACATAATGAATAAACAAAGTAAGTTGTAAGTTTTATATAATACTAAACTTAAATTTAAAAAGCGTATAAAAATTTTGAATGAAGCAGGATTTGAATATATATATTTCTGGAATACCGTTCCAGAGGCGCGGGTTCAAATCCTGCTTCGTTCAAAATTTTTATACGCTTTTTAAATTAAAGTTTAGTATTTTCTGTCCTAAGTGTGGAATAACACTTTAAAACATAGTAAAAATAAAAAAAGTTTTATATAATATTGTTCATACTCCTAGCGGAGTTGCTAAAGTTAATTTTTTATTAAGACATTCCATTGTCCGCGTGAATTTTTTGACGCTCCGTAACTGAACGCCGCTGTTCATTTTCTAACCGGATCCAGGTCAATGAAAGTAATTCGTTCTCACGAGTGGAAGTCACTCTGATGGACTGGGAAAGTAAATTTACAACCACCGTGTCTGTGCAAGATTTGGAGCTTTGGGGAGTGTTAAGACACTTCGGTCAGTTCCATTTACAGTATCACGTCTGTGCCATTGCGTCACGGCGGGCACATAATCTTATGCAGAATATCAAAATTTTAAAAGAACATTTTTTTTAACAATATTTAATATTATTTTATTAATATTTTGTAATTCTACTTAAAACAGCAGAAAATATTTTATATGTTATTCCTAATCTTGCCTTATGTCAGGTCAGTTATTTTATATATGTATTTAATTGGAAATTATTAGAATACAGATTCTTAAATGTTTCATTTTAATAATAACTTAAGCCGCAATAGGTAAAAAGAAAATCTGTTTCTATTTATCGATGTATTTGCATATTTTTTCTTTTACCTGAGTAGCAGTATAGGCAGAAGTACCATATATAGAAATACCTAGAGCCCAGACCAGACACTCCATACTTCATTTTTGACATTTCGTGTTGATTGGCGGAATTCAACGACGCGTTTTGTTCTTCTGAACGACATTAATATAATTAAAATATAACCAATGTCTCGATAGGTAGGGTATCGTTTTGTTATGTTCAATTTGAAACCAACGCTTTTTTGTCATATATATATATATATATATATATATATATATATATATATATATATATATATATATATATATAGGCAAGAATTGAACCTGAACGTCATATATAGTCAGTCTCCTTTCGAATTGTACTAATGAAACAGTATAATGGGTGTTATTCGCGCTTAACACTTAGTATGGCTAGATCATAAGAGCTTCACGTAACAACTTTCACTAGTGAGATGCAATTTTGTAAGACGCGTATTATTGAATTATTATATTGCTATATCTATTGGTGGGTTACGATTATGTTTAAAATTATGTATAAAATGCATACGCGGCTTCGCCCGCTAGTTTTTTTTGTTACTGGCGACTTAAACGCGACTTCGTTCGCTTACCCTTATTTTTAGTTCAAAATGTTTATATTAAATTTAACCTTAGTGTCATTCTTATATATAAGCTATACATACTTAAAAAGTTTCATCTGAATTTGTTCAGGAGTTTTTGCTTGAGAACGGACGAAACATTTGTCATCATATAAGTGCCTAAAATTTAGCGGAAAGTGGGAAACGGAAGGGAAAGAAATCTGTTGTTTATGAAGGTGTACAAATTTATAATCAACTACCTAAAGATTTAAAAATAACATAAAATTTTAAAACATTTAAAACTAAACTAAAGGAATATTTTATATGGAAAACGGAATACGGCCCTGTGTCGTCACTTTTTTAAATGTGGGTAAACAAAAATTTATTAAAGATGTTATCGTCACGTTACTTAATTCTTTTATGACTATCAACTAACATATTATGTATATACCGTTTTAGTATATGAGTGTTTTTGTTTAGTTTTTTTTTTTCTGTGTATAACGTAGTATATTCATTTTTTTTATATATTTTGTCGTCGTGTGTGTATGTAGTGTATTCATTTTTCTATATTTTGTCGTCATGTGTGCTATATTAATACTTATTATTATAATGTTCTTTGGTCATTTGTATTACAATGTTCTGCTTGATAATAACGCTCACAAAAAATAATATGTACCTACTAAAATAACTGTTAATTCTCATTAAGTGTAATGTAAATTTCTTTTGAGAAATAAATAAACTCTTTAACCACAAAACGAAGTATCTCGGGATACAGCGTGAAGCTGATAGTATTTGGTTTTCTTGTAGCCTCTTTTCTTCTTTGATCGGATATAACTGAACTGACGGAGGTTATATTGTAGCATGTATTTATCATTTAACTCTCTTGCTTAAAACATTTTAACAGTATTATGTTCTAAAGAGAAACGTACACCATAACGCCTTGCTTTAATTATTTACGAAACCAAATAACATTTTTTTTATGGAAAAGACGGCAAACGAGCTTACGGGTCACCTGATGGTAAGTGATCACCGTCGCCCACGGCCCCGAGTAGCTCCAGAGGAGTTACTAGGAGCGTTGCCGTCCTTTAAGGTGGAAGGGCACCGGGGCCCGGCATTACCTAATGCGAAACGCAGTGGCCAAAGCCACTACTTAACGCCGGTCTTAAATGCCGGGGGTGGTAATAATCCGGTCGAGTCTGCCCATGCGTGTTACCATTACTGGCAACGTGACTCTACCACACGCACTTTAGTCGCCTCTTACGACACCATCAGTACCAGGGTGATCCTATTCTAAGCCGGAATCACACGACAAAAAAACGCGGCACTTTAATTTGCCAATTATAGTTTCAAAGATCTCCTGACATTTACAAGAACGGCGAGGTTAATTTTATATAAAAATTCACAGTCGAGCAATGCCCAGATCTCTGTTGATGATAAATAAAAAACATCTATAGTTAGTTTTGTTATATGTGTAGAAGCCGTCTCCTCAATACACAATAACTCAAATTCTGCAGAAAGTGGGGGACGGCACGGAGTGTCTTAACACTAGGTTATCAAGTTCCCTCTGCCTACCCTGGCATGAGCGATACGGCGTGAAAGTGAAAGTTATAAAGCTAGAGTTTGTTTGTTTGTTTGAATACGGTAAGTGCTGGTTTAAATTGAGAAAATCATTTTATATTAGATTGTTATGTATTTAAGTCGGTTATATGGTTTTATATGTATAGTCCTGTAAAGTAACATATATATATATATATATATATATATATATATATATATATATATATATATATATATATATATATAAAATTAGGCATATGTAACTCTACACTTCATTATACTTCCTTTGCTTTGTTTATGATAATTTAATAACTGATAAGTAAAGTACATTAACTGATAAAAATGTTATACTTAATATTACATTTCTGGTATATTAATGTAATATATTAAAATAAATATTTTACTTATATTTCTACTTATTTTTCATAAATAAATAATATTATTTACTGTTGAATAATGTATGATCGACATCTATGTATTATGTAAAATAATGTTTTCCATGTAAGTGACTATGTCTGTAATGGGAAATAAAATATCATTAACCATATTAAAGTAAACATTTTCAAGCCAAACCAAATATATATAATAATTTAATTATTTAATAAAAATTTAATATTAAAATAATATTGCCACATCCATCCTTGTCTCTTTATCGTCATTATTCTCATATGAGGCATTGCATAAATTACAAAACGCCACCTTGACATAATATTATAATATTATTACTTGGGTAAGTGTAACTGGTTTTTGTTAAAAACATTAAATGTAGTTGTCGTGACACATTTGGGAAATACCTTACGCGATAGCTATAGTAACGAAGTCTATAGTAGGAGGTACGGTTTTAAAATGTATAATTCTCTTTAAGGGGCCTGTTATAGGTCGTGCTTTCGATCCTCATTCAATTAAATATTTAACATTTTTCGGTTCTTGATCTGATAACGACGCAAAGAGTGGAGACTCTGGAGACACGACGGAGAATCTAGTTTCTTTCTTTCTTTCTTAGCTTCACGCTGTATCCCGCACGAGGCAGGGTAGGCAGAGGGAACCCGGGAACCCAGTGTTAAGACACTCCGCTCCACTTCCGTTCCCCACTTTCCGTCGAATTTGAGGTATTGCGTGTTGAGTGGCGGTACTCAACGCCGCGCTTTGCCTTATTACCTAAGGAATCTAGTTATGGGTTGAAATACGATACAGTATTTTTTTTATAATTAAAAACATTTAAAATTTTTCCTATAAATATAGACGATGCATCGTCAAAATTAACACACCAGTTAACAGAAACCTGTAAAAAAACAAAACTCCGTAGCATTTCATGAATTGTAAGAGGAGCTTGGAACAGTGAAGCCTGACGGTTTGAGGCAACCTAAAATTAAAACTCACTTTCTCTTTTTACGTAACCGAAAAATACAAAAATATTACTCTCGGCGTTTAGTTTCGCCACTCAACACGCAATATAACGGAAAATAAGGGCGGGTATACTAACCATAGATTTCCTCCATCTACCCTGCGATAGGCATAGCAATTGAAGTATTTTGTTGGGCATCCAAGCAAGATTTATAAACACAAAAGTATATATTGAGGTCTTTCATGGCGCCGTCACAAGCGTGGGACTGTAATTGAGACTTGGTTGTGCGTTCAATCCCCATGAAGAACAAATGAAATATTTATTATTTTTACATCTTCGCACTGCTAACAAGGAAAAGCGCGGCGTTGAGTTTCACCACTCAATACGCAATAACTCAAGTTCAGCGGAAAGTGAGGAACACACTGGATCCTAACACTAGGTTCCCATGTTCCCTTTGCCTACCCCGCCACGTGCGAGATATAGCGTACATAGCGTGAACAAACCGCATATGTAAGCAGATTCTATATAATAAAGATAATAATCCAGTAGATATATAAGTACAACTCTCTCCCGCGCGGTTACGATCGTTTTGATAAATGCACCGGCATTCATTTTGTTTGCGTAATATTTGTAACTGAAGAGAAACTTTTGAATAGAAAATAATACTTAATAAGTTCTGCCAGTTTTTGTCTGTTATTAGTATTATTTGCTTCTGTGGCTCGGTGGTTTTGCTTGTATTTATTTTTTACCTACGACGAAAAAGAGGTGTTATAAGTTTAATCTGTCAGTCTGTCAACGGAACCTTAGCCATTAAGTTAATGAATTGATATGAAAGTAGTTTTTTTTAAACATAACCCTTCATGGGGGTGGGTTTTTATAAAAAAACAGTACAGCAGATTATAAGCTACAAACACTTTGCCAGGATGTTTTTATTAATTTTGTTTGCTTTTTTAACATATTGGATAGAAGACTAACCAACATTTAATAGACTAGGCAAAGGCTATCTAGTATTAATGTTCTCCGATCCCGAAGCGCCATATAATTTTGACGACATCGCGTCGTGTTTTGAAACTTAACGCCGAAATTTGTCTGTTTAACAAAGCAAATAAATTTGTATTTAGGAAATATTGTTAATCTGTAAACTTTCAATAAAGCTTTACGAGATTTACATTGAATAAAAAACATACAAGAAAAAATTAAAAGTTACATTAAAAATTTTAAGTGTTTTTATCTTTAGTCTAAAAATGTAAAACAAAAAAATATTTGGACGAAAGTTGTCATCACTTATTTCGTGATCGTCAAGTCATTCGCAGCTATTCAAAATCGATCAAAAGACATTGCAAAGGAACACAAACAAACATTAAAGCTGTTCATTCACTTACCGTTCCGCGCTATTGCTATAATGTGGAGTTACAATAATATAAGTTTCATCAATATTGTTACAGGCAAAAGGATTATTTAGCACACAACTAAATATACGGAGATGTGACGAAAGTAATATTAAAATTCTCACGCAAAGTTTACTTTTTTAGGTTTACACTGTCGCGTGAAGTCCAGTGTTGAGACTCTCCGTCCTCCACGCACTGCCCAATTTGCGAGTCATTGGGCATTGCGTAGCGGAACCTAACGCCGCGTTTTGTCTCATAATAAAAAAGCGAAAAAAAGAAAATGGTTAATTATTTTTACAGTAAGATCATGTGCCACAACGACCTCATATAAACAAAAAAAAAATAGCCTCACACAAGTAATCCATCGCGCTACATCAAGTGAACGTGGAGCTAAGGCTAAAGTAACAAACTTTCGCCTACCGCCATACCTACTACAAGTGGTAATGTATTTGTAATGACGACGACCATTTCGGTAATTGACGTTGAGCTCACCGTAACTGCCGCGTTGAGATGGACGAGATGAGAACGTTACAAATTTCATTCAAAATGTTAAGTGTATATCTCGATATGAACAATTACTATAAACACAATTTAAAAAAAAATGTAGCAGGACTTGAACCCGTTCCTGTTGAATAGAATATTTTAACTCCTAAGCCATACGTTCTCAATTAGGTACGTAGAAATACTTATAGCCCCGATTACACCATAAGGTTAAAGAAAAACATTTTATCCTGATTGTGAAATTGTAAAATAAAAAAAAAATATTATACATAATACTTCACACAAAAACCTGAAATAAGTTATGTATATGCATTTTTTCCTTTAGACAGAAAAAGCTTGAGATCCTAGTATTAAGACACTCCGTTTCCATGAAAATACTTCTTGTTCCTAGCTTTCACAAAATTAGAGGCATTGCGTGTTGAGTGGCGGAACTTAATTACCACAAACACGAATACTGGCTGCGATTGGTAACGTTAATAGATAAATATAAGTATATAATATAACGTTTATAAATATTTGCTTGATGTATATGTATAACTTCATGTTGAATCTAAAACTATTGATCTGATCTCCATGAAACAGTTAAGAACCATTGCGATGAATAGGGCTTTTGATAAAAAAAACCACACCGCATTTATTTATTTAGTAGCTACGGCCCTATAGACAGACACACAATCAGACCGTAATCATAACAATTGCGTCGGAGGTTAAAATGTAGTTTCACTCTGTCCCCCGACTTTCATTTATTTTTAGATTTTATAATACAAAGAGCAAAACGTGATCTTATCATTTAGATTTCGTAGTTCATCCGTTGCTTTATGTGTATGTACGTCTGTCATCATGGTTGTCTCATAAACTGATATGACTATGATGATAGTTAGACAACTGAAATTCTCAATTAATAAATTTTTCTGTTGATTCTATAACAACGTATCTAAAAGAAGAATAACATATGGCCTGTCGTGGCGCAGTGGCACAAGCGTGTGTCTGCAAAAGACAGGTTGTGAGCTCGATCCTCGCTTTCAAATTTAATATTAAATGTTTTCATTTCTTCGCTCTGGTAAAAAGTTAAAACGCGGCGTTTAGTCCGACCACTCAACACACAATACCTCAAATTCGACGGAAAGTGGGCAACGGAAGTGGAACAGAGTGTTGTTACATTAGGTTCCCCCGTTTCCTCTGCCAACCTGTATGGGATACAGCGGGAAGTATAAAATAATTATCACGGAATCCTTCGTGTACGAGGCTTTCACTTGACTGGTGTTTTTGTTTCATGTGTGATGTCAATTAGTAGAAATGACTATATTAATTTACAATTTTTATTTTTTTGCTTTACTTGCTGAGTTCCGCTACTTAAAACGCACCTAATATATATATTTTTTTGGCTTCACACTATCCCGCACACGGCAGGGTAGGCAGAGAGAGCTTGAAAACTTAGTGTTAACACACTCGTTTTCCGTTAACTTACCGCCAAATTAAAGGCACTGGATACCAAAGCGAAGATATGAAAATGGGGGCTACATCGAGTAGGGATCGAATCTGCTACCTGCCACGTTTAAAGTCAGACGTAACCGTTTACGTACCGTACTTTTACCCGAATTTTGCTTTCCGTTTACTACATATGCAATATTTCGCTTGCGTAAAGTAAAGATAAACGTTTAATTGATAGCCAACATAATATTTGGCAAGTAATGTAACGTTTCTCTTAAAATGAAATTTTGATTATAATGTTTACCTTAATTTATAATCAGATTTCATACTTCATACTATTATATAAATGTGAATGTCAGTTTGTTTGTTACGCTTTCAAATCAAAATTACTCAACCGTTGTCATTAAACTGTGGATATATTTTTAACGATATAAGGAAGGACTTAGGATACTCTTTTTTATGGAAAAAAAAAGAATATATTTTTTGAACTAGTTTCAGCTTTTTTTTAAATTATTGTATATTAAATAAAAATTCATACAGCTCAAGCGGGCGAAGCCGCGCGTGTCCTCTTGTAGTCTATAAAGTACCACGCCTTATAATTTATGGTACATTGCGTTTTCATATTTGCATATAGCGGGTATTCGATTAATGATAAGATATTATGTATTTTTGTATTTAAAGCGGTTGTCCCAGGTTTTTTCTGAGAAATCATTTTGAGCTTAATATTTTTTAGGCATTTTGTATTGACAATTTATGACTGTTTTTTTTAATTAAAGTCGAAGATTTAAACGTGATTTTATGAGACCATCGTGGTACAGTTCATCTGTGTTAAAACGATGGTTTTAATACTTTATGTATGTAGGATCGATTCTCAGTCGAGAGAATAATTATTTAATTTGTTTTCATTGCCCAATTATTGCTCTCGGAAACTTAACCGTGGTTTTAACTGAGGTTTTGAAAATTTTGTCAAAAGTGGGGAACGGAATGTTCTTTCACTAGGTTTTCCCTGCATTATATATAAAAACGTCAAGGCAAATCCCTTACGTTCAGGCAAGCGCTACGTTACTGCGTCTCTATCGCCTTTCATATCATAAACGAACTTGTCACAAGCAGAAGCAGCTAGAATATTTGATCATCTTATATAGTTATATTACCAACTAGAAGGTTGTTGGTTGGTTTTTAAACCACTTTCTTTACACATTACGCACTAATGTAATTCTTGATTACTTGAATATTTATTAAGGACTTGTTTGGTAAATTATTGCTATTTGTAATATTTCCATAAGTATTTATTACACACGTACACGCAAGTATGTAAAAAAAATCAGTCGTGGGCACAAGCGTGCAATGTAGCCCACAGGTTGTGTTGAATCCCCACTCGATGGAATCAAATATTTAATATTTTTATAAGAAATCAAATGCTCTCGTATAGGGGCATAACGCGGCGTTGAGCTCCGCCACTCAACACTCGATGTCTCCAGAATTCGACAGAAAGTGAGCTTGCTCGTCCTGTTTATCCTACTATGTGAAGGATACAACGTGAAGCTAAGAAAATACTTGAATCTTGTGCCTGTTGTAAACTACGCATTCGCTTTAAACACTTACCACAGAACCATAAATGTAGTCTTATCGAGCTACGTCAATGTTCTTATACGCTTGTTAACGACTTATTTATATTGTTAACTTGTTTTTCTATGTAGAATGATAAAAGATGTGTAACTATAGTAATAAGGTGTGTCGTAATTTTTTATT
The DNA here is from genome assembly GCA_019049475.1 of Eueides isabella. NCBI lineage: Eukaryota > Metazoa > Arthropoda > Insecta > Lepidoptera > Nymphalidae > Eueides > Eueides isabella. Next base: position 13,625,855 of record CM032401.1, read on the forward strand.
ACTATCAATTTACTCTTTTTATATGAGACTTTGCATTCCCTGGATTCATCGCGCGGGTTTCGGGTACGTCGTGTACCAGAGAGGGTAACCCCGGCTAGCCCCGGGACTTGTGATTCCGGATGTACGTGTAAGGGACCCCTTTGTGATGGACATCCACAGTTGCCGTTACTGCTAGTGCTACTCTGCCTAACTAGCCTAATTTCATAATAGTCTGCTGATCAAGCCTTCGATACTCGTCCTATATTGATATTAATATTTTTTTTGATAGATTTTACATTAATATATGAGATTCAGTATATATTTTTTTAAATGTTTTCTGATCATATTCTAAAATTAAGTACCTCAAAATAAGGTCAAAGTCATACAAGTTCGCGTTTACCAACGGACGTGTTGTACAAGATAAAAGCTGCACGCTTTTAATACAATCACTTTTACTTACTTCATGTAAGTCGTAAATAAAGAAAGTGGGTCGACGACGATTGACGAAAACAATCGGATTCGTCACCCGCCGTGCCATTGTTATACAACAATGGTTAATTGGAGAAATTTTGGGGGCTTATGGGTATGGTGGGTCATGTAGATAAGGTGGATATTAGGTAGTTGTAGGTAGTTATAGCATTGCAGGGAACTTGGGAACCTAATGTAAGGCACTCCCGTTTTCTAAGTCTTTATTTTGGAGGCGTTGCGTGTTGAGTGGCGAAATTCAATGCAGTGCCTCGTTTTACCAGAGCGAAGATTTTTTTTTTAAATATTTAATATTTTCAATTTAAATATTAAACGTTTTCATTTCTTCGCTTGGTTAGGTTAGGAAGGCAAAGCGCGGAGTTGAGTTCCGCCACTCAACACGCAATGCCTCAAATTCGGCGGAAAGTGGGGTACGTGGAACGAAATGTTAATACTAGGTTCCCATGTTCCCTCGCCCACCCTGTCATGTGGAAGATACAGCGTGTTGCTGAGTATTTTCTTATCAATTAGTTGACCTAATCTCTATAACTATTAACTGTATGTATTTTTGTTCTCAGGTGGTGCACAAACATGTCGCAGCCTACGACGCACGTGCACCCGACCGCTGAGCACCTGCACTGTTCTATGCAAGAGTCCCACAGAGCAGCCGCCCGGACCACCACACAATGCCAAGGATTTGGGGACTGGAGAAAGTAAGTGGAAGGAAATTATTTATCACTAGTTTATTACCGCGGCCTTGCTCCCTTGGTCAAATGCAAATAACCAAGCATTTAAATTAGTAGTTATATTTAAATAACTTTAATTATTCAAGTTATGTAATATATGTAGAGTCACAGTTTCTTTTATAAAAGGATTATCGAAAACAAAAAAAAATATTTTATATTTGATTCAGTAGCGCCGTTTCGTTCTTGAGATTAGCACAGTTAATACAAACAACCAAAAAATATTTCTGCGGAGAAAAGTTTTTTATCAAGATTAGTGTAGTGGATATATTAATTTTTGTCACATCATTTCAAGTTGTAGTATGCAAATAAAGTTATAATAAAAAAGATAAAAATAAAATACGTATATAAGGAAATATTAGTTTTCATCATTATTAGTTTTGAGGCCTGTCGTGGCGCAGCGGCACAATAGTGTGACTGTAACCGACATACCGACCGGTTCTGGGTTCGATCCCCACTCGAGGAAATGAAATATTTAATATTTTCAATTTAAATATTTAATGTTTCATTTCTTCGCTCTGGTAATAAGGCAAAAGCGCGGCGTTGAGTTCCGCCACTCAACACGCAATGCCTCAAAATTCGGCGGAAAGTGGGGAATGGAAGTGGAACGGAGTGTCGTAACACTAGTTTTCACTTCCGTTCCCTCTGCCTACCCTGCCTAGTGCGGGATACAGCGTGAAGCTGAAAAAAAAAAAAGAAAAAAAAAATAAAAAAAATAGTTTTCATATTTATATACGGAAAATATTATTTTTACTTCTTAAATGTTTTATGTTTGGTTTGCTCTAATATATGTTGTCGGCAAACTGGATAATTTCGTTATTCTGTACAATACCGATCCAAGTGTTGGTTAAGAGGGCTCTTTTTCAAATTAACATATAAACAAGTTCCACTTCCGTTCCTCATTTACCGCCGAATTTGAGGCATTGTGTGTTAAGTGGCGGAACTCAACGCCGCGCTTACAACAATACTGACTCAATTATATAGAAACTTTATTTTTTATAAATATTGTATTCGCTAAAACATGTGGTAAATGTGTTAAAAATTGAGAGTTATATGGTAATAAATATTAAAATTTTGATAAAAAATCCATATATAGAAGTTGTAGCCTATTACGATGTGTTTTCTTTTTATGATGAATATCTATAAATTCAAATTCAAATACATATTTTATTCAAAATAAGAAGTAACAAGCTACATTTTGTGAACGCCAAACAATTTACTTCAATTAACGTCAAACTATTTCAGCTTAACTCTGTATCCCGCGAATGGGAGCGTAGGCAGAGAGGGAACTTGGGAACCTAGTGTTAAGACACCTCGCTCCACTTCAGTTCCCCACTTCCTCTGAGTTTGAGGCATTGCGTGTTGAATGGCGAAACTGAACGCCACACTGCCTTGTAGCCATAGCGAATAAATGAAAACATTAAATATTTAGAGGCCTGTCGTGGCGCAGCGGCACAAGCATGTGACTGTAACCGACAGGTTCTGGGTTCGACCCCCAGTCGAGGAAATGAAATATTTAATATTTTCAATTTAAATATTTAATGTTTCATTTCTTCGCTCTAGTAATAAGGCAAAGCGTGGCGTTGAGTTCCGCCACTCAACACGCAATGCCTCAATTTCGGCGGAAAGTGGGGAACGAAAGTGGAACTGGGTTCCCGGGTTCCCTCTGCCTACCCTGCCTCGTGCAGGATACAGCGCAAAGCTAAGAAAGAAAGAAAGAAAGAAAGAATTTGAAAATACCTCGGCAATACACAGAATTATATCATTATACAAAGTATAGAATTACAATATTAAATATTTATATTATTTTAATTCATAGTTACTGAAACACACCAGTTGTCGATTGATCGTAACAATACTTGTTTATTTTGTAACAGTATATATAAGAATATATTGAATGCGGTTAGAAGTAACATATTCTTAAATAACAAATGGCGGGATAGGCATAGGGAACTTTTGAGGGAAGCCTAGAGTTAAGACTCTCCTTTCTCATTAACACGCTTCCGTATCCTACTTTCCTAATTATAAGGCGTGTTGAGTTATGTAACTTAATGCTGCGCTACGCCTTGTTACTACTAAAGCGGAGAGAAAAAATATTAAATTTGTTATTTCCTCAAGTGGATATCGAACCCACAACCTGCCTTTGCCTGTGCTACGGCGCCATGGCAGTCGTCTAAAATTGTTTCTTCCAATAATATATGAACTGTTTCCTCATTGCTTTGTTGTCACGGCATTTTATTTATTTTTTTAGCTTCACGCTGTATCCCGCACGAGTCAGGGTAGGCAGAGGGAACCCGGGAACCTAGTGTTAAGACACTCCGTTCCACTTCCGTTCCCCACTTTCCGTCGAATTTGACGCATTGCGTGTTGAGTGGCGGAACACAACGCCGCGCTTTGCCTTATTACCAGAGCGAAGAAATGCAACATTAAATATTTAAATTGAAAATATTTAAATTGGAAATATTTCATTTCCTCGAGTGAGGATCGAACCCAGAACCTGTCGGTTACAGTCACACGCTTGTGCCGCTGCGCCACGACAGGCCTCTTCACGAAATGTCATGCTTTGCTGGTTAATAAAATATCATTCTTATATCATTCTCTTTATTAATTATTTCTGTAATTTTCACTATTTTTAGTTTGCAGAATTTTAGAAAGATAGAATGATACCTAATAAATATATCTTTTAAAGTTACCTTTCAGATTTTTAGAAAGAAAGATTTGCACCTTAAATCATCACGCGCCAGTTGTACAACTATGATTTTTTTTAACTATAACACGTATATATGTACATTATGTATGTGTGTTGTATTAAAATCGTAACACGTTGAATAAACAAACACGTTTATATTATCACTGAATTAGGCTACTGGAACAATTGAATTGTATTGAAAGAGTCATTTACATATTTCAACGCCGTCATAGCGCTGTGGTGCAGTTTCGATGGTCGTAGGTAGTAATGGGATATTTTTGGGTCTGTATCAACACAACGCGGTGTTGAGTTGCGAGGAATATTTGAAAGCGTATAATAATCTGTAACTAAACTCTCAGTTTTTTTAACTTATTGTATAAGGCCTCTGGGCCTGTTTTGGAGCAGGCCTAAGTATGCGACGTGAACGTCACAGATGATCCTGTTCGTGGTAGCAAAATAGGTAGGTAGTTTTCATTTCCTTGTTTTAGTAACGAGGCAAAGGGTTTTTGAATTCGGCAGAAACTAGGGAACAGAAGTGTTTTATTGGGAACAAAGTGTCTTAACACTAAATTCCTAGATTCACTCTATCTACGCTGCTATATGTGGAATACAGTTGAAGCTAAAATATATAAGTCATGTTGTGCGTTGTTCTGAAAAATATAATTGTATAAACGTAGATGTTAAGCATAATTTGATGTAGGTAATCTACGTACTCCATGTGGTAAAGTATGTGCCCCTTAAGAGTCAGTAAAAATTAAGTAAAATTACGAAAAAGATAGAATAACTATAATTAATTACTTTTTTCTACTTAAGTGTAATAAATTATGGTTACAGTATCTTAACTACCCTCTGCCAACCCTGCAATGTGCGGGATACAGGGTAAAGTAAAACATATACATATATTAAATCATTAAATTTCTTACTGTTACCGGCGGCTTCGCCCGTGTGGTCACAGAGAAATAACTAAGGAGTATTTATTACCTATTATATCTACGCCTCTATTTTTTTGTATTGAAAATTGGCAAAATTTGTTATTGTAAAACTCCTGAGTTTTATAATATTGATATAGATTTTCTTTAAGAATCTACAAAGGTGGTCCGCTATTAAAATATAAACATTAAAATATTTAACATAACGATTTCTGGAGATATATAATTAAATAACACCATATAATGATATGTTACATTTTTTTTAATACCATACATAATATGAAGGTGAAAGCAACCTTCACACATGTAACGCAAGGTGAATATTCCATTGTTCTCGTCTCGTGATTCAACAATCATCTTTTATAAAGGTCAAGATTGTAAAGCATTTTAGGTATTATGTAAAACATTTTTTAACTTATCGATATATCTATATTTAAGAAAATCTATTTTTTAAGTTCTTGTTGTATACTGTACGTGGGAGGGTGGGCTGAGGTAACTTGGGAGAAGAAGATCACTAAGAGTCGAATTTAAGGCGACTGAATGTTGAGTGGTGGTACTCAACGCTGTGCTTTACCTTGTTATCAGATCAAAGATGAAAAATCATAAAAAAGTCATTTTCTCGTGCCTGATTACTGCCTACTTACTCAACCATTAGAGTTGTTTAGAAAGGTTATGTTTGTCGTACATTAAAACGTTTTATCTGTTTAATAGACACAGGACGGCGTTTAATTTGGTATATAGTTTCATTGTATTAAGTACTAACGACACTTTCGCAGCCTAGCTCTCTTTAATTACAATGTGCAAGGAAAGGGAAAACAACGTAATATTTGGAGAAAATAAATATAACTCGGCATTCTCCATAGTATAGGTTTGTTTATATATATATATATATATATATATATATATATATATATATATATATATATATATATATATATATATATATATATATATATATATATATATATATATATATATATATATATATATATATATATATATAAACAAACCTATACTATGGAGAATGCCGAGTCATATATATATATATATTCATATATATATATATATATATATATATATATATATATATATATATATATATATATATATATATATATATATATATATATAAAGATTGAAATAGCGTTTTTGAGTTATTTCTACGTCCACTACTTTGAATTTGAAAACCTGCCTACCTCGCGCGAGCTATCGTTTCACTTGCCTGGACCGAGTTCACGACAACCTGTCGCCTTGTAAGACATTTATTTATTATCTACAAAATTTGAAATATCCTTATATTATTATAATCACATGAGCCTAATGGTTACGAAATACTTCATAGAGGAGGCAATAAAATTTGAATTTCTACTGTGGATTGAGAATGAAAATAAATAGAAAGTTATGAAATTTATGTACATATACTATACCGCTGCGTTCTGTAGTTTTTGTTCACGTAATACATTACTTCAGCGTTGAGTTACGCCTCTCAACACGCAATGTGTTGGAAATTGTGCGGAAAGGAAGGAACGGAGTTTATATACACTAGATTTTCCCTCTCCATCTCATGCACAAAAAGCCGTGAAGCCAGACATTAATGACTCGTTAAGGAAAGAAAATCTATTTTTTAAATCGGTTAAATATGATTAAACATTTTTTATTACAATATTTCAATATTATAATTTAATTCTATTAAAGTTACAAGAATTTCACGGAAACGGAATTGAACGGACAGTTTTCGAAATCAAATATATCTATACTTATAATAAATCTAGAAGTGGTCGCTGTCTCTACGTGGAAGATATGTTAAAGAAAATGTTATAAGGGTATAATGCCTTTAGTAATGTAATAGAGTCCAAAGTAATATTTTTTAAAGTTTATATCTGTACGTTTGTACGCCCTAATCTCGAAAACGGCTAATTAGATTTAAATGCAGCTTACTACTACTATAGCAACCTGGCAACCTTCCTTAAGCATTCGGTGTTGGTTTCTTTTAAATTGTTTAATAAATGTAAAAGTTACGTCAATTTAAATTTTTAGGTTAATGAAAATTCTAAGAATTATTAAGTATGTAAATACATACATATACATATATATATTTTTATAGTAATCTTTGGATCATTCGAAATGTCAATGACCTACCTTATCGAGGCTTTTATTAAATGCCATTGTAAAAATGGCAATAAACCATTAGATATATAATATGATTGCAATTTAATGTTATTGACAAACCGTTGAAGGCCTGTTGTGGTGCAGGGGCACATGCGTTTAACTGTATACAAGACGGAATGCGGGTTCGATCACCACGCAAGTAAAATTAAATATTTACTGCTTTCGTTTCTTCCCTCTGGTAACAAGACAATGCAATTTTTTTTTAAGATGTATTTATAGGGTAGATCCCATGAATTCACTTTCTTGCCGAGGCATTGCATGTTAGCTGTCACCAGCGAGTTTAGCTAGTAAATGATAATATAAAATATTTCACTCTCCCGAATGGAAACATCGAGTTTTCAATCGCACGCTTGTTGTGCTTCTTGATTAGCCTCAATAATTGTCTAAAGGCAAATCTAACCTAGTTTCAAACACTCTATTTTCTCTTAAAATTTAACATTTTTCCTATCTCTATGTTTATCTCTCTTTAAATACAACAATACATAATTGACCATCTTTTTTTGTTCTCTTCAACAGGCTCATCATCTGGCGGCAAGAAGTCCGGCGGTAGTGGGGTACTGACATGCCCAAAATGTGGTGACCCCTGCACTCACGTAGAGACGTTCGTTAGCTCCACGAGATTCGTGAAGTGTGATAAGTGTCACCATTTCTTCGTCGTTCTCAGTGAAGTTGACACAAAGAAGAGTATTAAGGACAATGCTGAAAATAAATCTGGATTTTACAGGTACTTGTTATTGCGTATTGTTGGTTTTATTTGGCAAGTGGAGATTGAAGTGTTTTGAATACTGTTTTGTTTACCTACTCTTTGATATGCGGGATCAGCCTGATTGTGGAAGAAAAGGGAGACACTATTGGATGGCGTTAAGCTCCGCTAATTAACCCACAATGTTTTGACATTCAGCGGAAAGAGCAGAATACCTTCTACCTGCAGGAAAAAGCGTCAAATTACAATAGAAAAAATCGCACTTTGTACGTTATCAGTATTATATTAGTAAAAGATTTTTAATTATTAGACATTAGGCAAACAGCCTTGTACGAACGATATGAAAATACCGAAGCCGGTCGTATTAGGAAGGTCGCGTAAATTTATAATTGAGGTCATCACCTCATTTTGTTTAATTGTTAATACTTATTTTGGGGTTTGGTTGGATGAGTACGTAGAGGATACTAGGGTATTAGGATACTCCGATCTCATTAAGATACTGTCCGTTTCCAAGTTTCTGCCTAATTCGTAGCATTGCGTGTTATGCAGCGGAACTCAACGCCGCGGTTTTGCCTCGTTACCAGAGTGAGGAATTAGAAAAATAAATAATGAATTCTCTCTAGCGGGGATCGAACTCACTACGTGATTGCAGTCGCACTGCGACATGACGAATCAATTCTTGCAAACGATATTTCACCCACTCCAAATTGTCCAAAGTGAAATTTTAATACATTTTTAATTTTGATGATACTTATGTATATATATATATATATATAACTGGTATTATTATTAAACCAAAATGGCCGTCATTTCAAAATTCTAAATATTTTTTTTTGATCTTTTCACGGTACCTAACAAAATGAAACATACTTTTTAAATCCATACTTATCTACATAAAAAATCGAAATCACAAACTCTCATAATAATTTTAAAATGAAAGTTGTTTAATTCCTCTAAATTTTGTAGACATTGCGTATTGAGTGAGAAACTGAACTCAACGCTGCGCTTTGCCCCTTCCTTACCACAGCGAGGAAATTATACTATTAAATATTTCATTTTCTCTTGTGGAAATTGAATCTACGACTTGTCACTTTTATGGTAGAACGCTTGTATCCGTGCTACTTGCCTCATTCATCCTTTGTTTGACGCTATATCCCGCACGTGACAGGGTAGGCGGAAGGAACTTGGGAACCTAGTGTTAAGACACTCCGTTCCCCACTTTCCGCCAAATTTGAGGCATTGCGTGTGAAGTGGCGGTGCTCAACGCTTTGCTTTGTTACTAGAGCGAAGAAATGGAAACGTTAAATAGTTCATTACCTCGAGTGGGGATCGAACCTACGACTACGATTACAGTCACACGTTGCTATATTCATAATAATTATATATATTGTAGCGAAGTATTCCACTGGTTTATGCAAACAACGTCAAGGTCGATTATTAGAAGGTCAATGCTTTTTTAATCTATTTGAGAAAAAAAAACTTATTTGCACTTAACAAATACAGATACTTACGTACAACAAATAAATAATTTGTTAATAGTTTAGATAAATATATATTTTTTTTATATAGTACATATAGAATAACTATTATTTACGACTTACCAGTCGTGACGAACAGGTTGTTGGTTCGATTCCCACGCGAAGCAATGTAATATTGAAAGTTTTCATTTGTTTCATTGCTAATAAGGCGAAGCGTCGCTTTGTGGTCCGCCACTGAACGTAATGCATCTGTGCAATGCAACTAATATTCATTTTTATTAATGTAAACAGAGTGTCTTAACACTATGTGACCACGTTCCCACTGCTATGAGCGGGATATAGCGTGAAGCTTAAATAACAAGTTAAAATCGACGGCTTCGCCTGCTTGTTTAATGGTAAAATTACTAAGATTGGTGTAAAATAGATATTTTCTGATGTTGTTTCTGCGATTAGCGCTGTCAAGCTAACGAACTCTTTAGCTATATATTATTACTAGAAATTCCGCTGGCTTCGCCCGCTTGAACTGTATGAATATTTATTTAATACTTTGCACCGCATCTATAGTATTTGAAGTTACCGCTGTCACAGGATAGTTGTAACAGGCTATAGTCTGTATAACGATGTTGACATCAAATACAATATTTTTTTAACATATAGGTGTTAAATGATTTTAATATAAACGGCAGATGTATCACCTATTATGTCATTGAACTTCCTTTAGATGACTTAGTGTCAAATGCTATAACATGGACACCTGACTTTTCTCAAATTTGTAAACGTTCTTTTACATATTTATGCCGTGTGATCCCGGCTTAGAATAGGATCACCCTGGTACTGATGGTGTCGTAAGAGGCGACTAAAGTGCGTGTGGTAGAGTCACGTTGCCAGCAATGGCAACACGCATGGGCAGACTCGACCGGATTGTTACCACCCCCGGCGTTTAAGACCGGCGTTAAGTAGTGGCTTTGGCCACTGCGTTTCGCATTAGGTAATGCCGACAACGCTCCTGTAGCTCCTCTAGTATTACACGGGGCCGTGGGCGACGGTGATCACTTACCATCAGGTGACCCGTACGCTCGTTTGCCGTCTCTTCCATAAAAAAAAAACATAATAACCGGTGGATGGCGCAGGAACATAAGATTGTGACCGTGAATCCGACAGGTTGGTGGCTTGAATCCCATTGAAAGAAATTAAATATATTTTTTTCTTCGCTCTGGTAACAAGGTGAAACGCAACAGCGTTGAGTTTCACAGTTAGTTGTCAATTGTTACATTTCCTCAAATAGGCATCGAACCCCCGTCGAGTTTACAGTCACACGCTTATGCACCTGCGTCACGACTGACCACAAAAGACCTTCTCAATATGAATTATTTTTATTAATAGATATACATAAATATTCAAATTCAAATATTTTTATTCAAAATAAAAAGTTTCACGTTTCGTTTTTAAAACGCCTATTAGTAAATTTAAATATACATTTTACACAGAACATGTGTAATAAAACATATTTTTTTTATATAAATATATTCTGAAATGATATATAAGCTATGTTTCCTGTTTATTACATACAGTGTCGACGTACGACGTACGTTAATCTCGACCTATTAACTTTACATAGTAACAAACTATTGTATGACATATGACGCGTAGTAAGTGTCCGAGATAACTATAGTGAATTATATTGAATTATTGACACGATTAACCTTGGTGCCTGTCGTGGAGCCAGGGTACAAGTACAAGTTGCGGGTTCAATCCGTCTTTCTCTCTCTCTCTCAGCTTCACGCTGTATCACGCACACGGCAGGATAGGCAGAGGCAACTTGGGAACCTATTGTTAAGACGCGCCATTCCACTTCCGTTTCCCACTTTATGCCGAATTTGAGTCATTGCGTGCTCAGTGGTGGAACTCGATAATAATGCTTCAAAATCAACGGGTTCAATCCCCACTACACAAAATATGAAAATTTTTCATTTCTTCGCTCTGGTTACGATGCGCCGCGTTTTGTTTGACCGCTCAACGAGCAATGCCTGAAATTCGACGGAAGTGCGGAACGGAAGAGTTGTTACGAGAATGGAATCCTGGTCATAATAAAATCATCGATAGAGGAAGTATCCAATAGAAAGGAGTTTTAAAATGTTTGCTAAAATAAGTACGTTCAATCAAATAAATTTAAATGTTTATTTTTGCCTTGGAATCTAATGATAAGTGATGAGATACGGTGTTTCCATTAAGATACTTTCGCTCACCACTTTCCGCCGAATTTCCGAATTGCGTGTGGACGGTACTTAACTCAGCGCTTTGCCCGAATCACCAGAGCTCGCAAAATAACATACTAAAAAAAAGCTAGAAAATTTCTCTAGTGGAATTGAACCCTCGCTGTGCGCCACGACGCCCCCTTCATTAAAATAAGTATGGATATCTTATCTTGCTAATTTAAATTGTCATTTTAAAACTCAAAAGTGACCCAATTTTCGCTCTGTCTCCAACAAACAATCCGCAATGTTCGTACAATGACTTCAATCGAACGGATCAATGACTGTCGAAATAACACAATGTCAATGTATGATAACTTATCTCAGATTTGCTCATGTTAATATATAATAAAAAATATGTACAATTCTTTTGTTTTAAATATATTTTTTTTGTATGAAATTGTATATTTCTATTTAAAAAAAGGACTTGTTAAGCGGTGCTTTTAATAAATACTTGGATACCTCACTTGGCAGGGCAGAGGGAACCTGGGAACCTGGGAACCTAGGGTCAAAAAACTGTGTCCTTATTAAAACACTTCTCTTTCATACTTTCTGGTCAATACCGCTAGTATTGCGTACTACCATAGCGTAAAAATGTAAATATTTAATATTTCAGTTCTCGAATGGGGATCGAACTCACTATCTGTCGCTGTACAGAACTTAAATTATTATTTTTGTATGAAAATGTATATTAATGTGAAATTAAGAAGAACTTAGGAAGGTTTTTTTTATATAAATATGTATTATATGTTTTAGAATTAAACTTATTGTAAATAAAAAAAAACTGGTTGCCTGTAATATCTTTTTACGGAATAAAAGTCTTACATGAAAATGAATGAATCACTGAAAGCATTGATGAAAAATTGTATACTTTTATTAAATGAATTGAATTAATCACTGAATTATCATTACTTTTGTAACTTTGTAGAATACAAAGAAGATGTTAATTGAAAATTACAATTTGCATTTATTAAACGAGGCCTTTCGTGGCGCAGCGGCACAAGAGTGTGACTGTAACCGACAGGTTCTGGGTTCGATCCCCAGCCGAGGAAATGGAATATTTAATATTTTCAATTTGAATATTTAATGTTTCATTTCTTCGCTCTGGTAATAAGGCAAAAGCGCGGCGTTGAGTTCCGCCACTCAACACGCAAAGCCTCAAATTCGGCGGAAAGTGGGGAACGGAAGTGGAACGGAGAGTCCTAACAGTAGGTTCCCGGGTTCCCTCTGCCTACCCTGCCTCGCACGCTACGTTATGTTATGTTGTCAATTTAAATATTTATTGTGTTGACAATATTAAATATTTCATTTCCTCGAGTGGGGATCGAACCCACAACCTGTCGATACAGTCACACGCTTGTGCCGACGCGCCACGACAGGCCTCGGCACGTCAGGCACGACTGGTCCCATTCATGGAGATATTTATTATCTCATATGCTAAAGTTCCGTGTATCTACTTAGTACTTATATTTTTATTCATAAGACGTACCATTTTGTTTCAGAAAACCGCCTCCACCACCCAAGAAGATATTCGAATATTTAAACAAACACGTCGTAGGACAGGAATACGCTAAGAAAGTGCTATCAGTCGCCGTATACAATCACTACAAGAGAATATACAATAACGTGACAAGTGGCACGAGCACTGACGCCCACCACCCCCTACATCACACGCATAGAGGTGAGTGATCTTTTATTATTTTTAAAGTGGAATACAAAAAAATTTAAAACGTATAAAAATGTCCGGTTTCGGAGAGATGCTGGTTTTAATGATTGAATTATACAATCATTTACTTAAATACCTTTATTTGGATATAACTTTTTTATTTATGAACAGATTTAAATATAACAAGCTAACTCTTAGAAATGTTAATTGGGAATGTTAGAAAAACACAGTAGTGAAAACGGCGTTTGAATCGGTTAAGCCATTATTGAAGTTAGCGAGAATAAAAAGACAAATTAAAAAAAGTTTTCTGCGGTACTATTACATACTCGTAGATGGATTCAATTCCATTCGAGGAAATTAATTATTTAATATTTTCATTTTTTGACTCTGGTAATACTTAACATGAACGGAGTCCCTTAACAGTAGGTTCCCACGTTCCCTCCGCCAACCCTGCCAAGCTAATAAAATCTCATATAGCTTTAACATACAGATAGCAATCAACTTATTATATGTTTATATATAGATATAGCTTTATATTTTTTGTATTGGCTTTTTTTTTCACAATAATAGAGTATTCTCAATAGTATTCTTCTTTTTTAATTGGTTAATGTAATTTTTTGGTGCTACAGTTATAAATAGATTCAATTTCCTTTTTAAAGTGAAAACATATTTTGTATGTATTTTTTTTCCAAATTTCGTCTTACAAAGGCCGTGTACTTGTATGAAATAAAAAAAGCCCATAAAAATGTATATCTTTATTTAAAGTACATACCAAGCAATCACAAAAGTAGGAATCGAACCGGCACCCTCACGTGTACAAACAAACACTTCAATTGTCCTATATATATATGTACGTCTTTAGTACACAATGAACAGTAAAATTTCGACAAAAGCCAAAGCGGTTTGAGAGAGTGTGACCAATTGACTCGTAAAGCATTTTAAAAGCGAAACTATCTCGTTTCAATGTTCTGTTTTTTTCAATGTTTGCTTATTCGAGCGGAATGTGAGGTTTTTACTGAAAGTTTAGTTTGTTTATTGTTTTATTTTCACGCTGTATCCCGCATGTAGCAGGATGCTTAGAGGGAACCTGAGTGCTAACACTTCATTCTTCACTTTCCGTTAAATTTGCGTAGAGACATTGCGTTTTCAGTGGTGCAACTCAACGCTGCGCAATGTCTTACTTCCAGAGCGAGGAAATGATAACTAAAATAATTTTCTGAATCGGGAAATGAACTCACGAACTGTCGCGTTTACAGTCGCACTCTTTTGCTCCTGCGTCACCACTAACCTTATCGGTTGCCAGTTAATGCATCGGGTATATTTCCGTGATATGTATGATATATATGTATGTAGTATTACTACAGATGTGATTTTACATATTATAATTTTTGTAATAGCTTTGAGAATAATTTTTATTCGGTTTCGGATTAAAGCTTAGTCTTAAATTATGATTTTTTATTAAAAAAAACTACTTTTGAGGTAATATGAGTATCATTATTTAAATAAATTATACCTTAGTACGATATGGTTAGATACAAGATTGGCTTGTATAGCTTAGTGGTGGAGGTTTTCTTAAACCTTCGCGGAGTTCTAATCCCGTTACGTTCAATTTGTAAGTAGCTTTTTAGCTTCCCACTGAACTTAAATATAAAAAGGTAGCACAGGGACGAACCTAATGTTAAGACACCTTTCATTTCTTCGCTCTAGTACAAAGGTGAAACGCGGCGTTGAGTTCCGCCACTCAGTACTCAATGCCTCGAACTCTGGGAAAGTGGGTAATAGAAGTGGAACGAAGTGTCTTAACACTAGGTTCCCGGTTCCCTCTGCCTACCCTGCCGTGTGCGAGTTACAGCGTGAAGCTAAAAATTCATTACCCCGAGTGGGATTTGTGTCCACACCCCTCGTATTTACAGTGACACACTTGTGCCACTGAACTACTTCGATTTCATTCCTATACATTTTCTAAATAAGTAAGTATTGGTAATTTTACAGATGTTCATTTGAATAACGCAGGCGCTGGCGGCGGCGGCGCGGAGGTGCTTGAGCGCAGTCACCATGAGCTGCGCTTGGACAAGAGCAATGTACTGCTGCTGGGGCCCACTGGAAGTGGTGAGTGCAAATCTTCTGTTTGTGGATGTTCTTATCTTCACGCTATATCTCGCACGTTGTATGGTAGGCAGAGGAACTTACGAACGTAGTGTTCTAAGACTCCGTTCGATTCCCTATTGCGCGTTGAGTATCGGACCTTTATTTTGTTGCGATAGCTAAGGAAGGAATTAACATATTTAATTTGCTCAAGTAGGAATCGAAAAAGAATCTGTTGTGTTTAAAGTTGATGTCGTGCCTCTCGGGAACTGTCCAAGAGCTGTAAGCACTGGGCAATATGCAGAGGTTCGTTGAAATTTTTATATGCTTGTAAAAAATTTTAAAGAAGTGAGGGTTCCAATTTGGCTGCGGTCAATTATTTTTATATAATATGTGAAATTTAATGCCTTGCTTTGGTGTTTGGTGTACAAGACAGGTTGTGAGTTCGATCCTCACTCGAGGCAATAAAATTATAAATGTTTTCATTTTCTCGGTCTGGTAACAAGACTAAAGAGCAACGTTGAGTTTCGCAACGCTACAGGCAATGCGCAATTTGGCGGAAAGTGGTAAAAATAATGAGAACAAAGTGACTTATCACTGGTTTTTCAAATTGTTCATACCTAATCAGCCATGTGCGGGTTACAGCGTGAAGCTAGAAAAAAAAAGTGATAATAATACTTATAATTAAATTCGTTTTAAACGATTTTAAACGTTTGAACATAGTTGGATTTTATACGTCAAATATGTTTGTTTCGTAAATGTTGATTAACGATTGAAAATAAGTAATCGTGTGAAACAGGCAAGACGCTGCTCGCGCAGACGATAGCGCAGTGCCTGGACGTGCCGTTCGCGATCTGCGACTGCACGACGCTCACGCAGGCCGGCTACGTGGGCGAGGACATCGAGAGCGTCATCGCCAAGCTGCTGCAGGACGCCAACTTCAAGTTGGTATTGCTGTCCACTCGACAAAATCATATATATTATATATTATTTAAAGTCTTATCACACACTTTGGAAAGATAAATACTAAATTTAGAAATGTGTAAAAATTTGAACGAAGCAGGATTTGAACTGGCGCCTCTTGGACACCGTACAATATAAATAACGTTGTGACAAGCGTATAATAATTTCGACGTAGCTTGGTGAGAACGTATGGCTTAGTTGGTCAGAGCGCTTGGACAGGTTTCCAAGAGGCGCGAGTTCAAATCCTGCTTCGTTTAATTTTTTATATGTTATTAAATTTAGTTTTTGAATATTATGTCGTACGTAAAAAGCTTTACGGGGTATCTCGCAAAATTTTAAATATTCTGTTCTGTATTTTTCTTGCCTAAGTGTGGTCCATACAGAAAGAAAAATATTAATTTAGTTAACGTATAAATATTTGAACGGAACGGAGTTTGAACCAGCGCCTCTTGAAAAAGGTCCAAAGAGGCGCAGGTTCTATTTTTATACGTTTTCTAAATAAGTAATATATGAAAAAAAAAATAACTGTTTCAGTGTGGAAAGAGCACAAACGGGGATAGTGTTTCTCGACGAGGTGGACAAAATAGGTGCAGTGCCCGGCATACACCAGCTGAGAGATGTTGGAGGTTAGTAACTGTTTCACTTAACTTAACTTAGCTTCACGCTATATCCCTAGCGGGGTAGGAGAGAACGGAGCGCCAAACGCTACGGTCTCGGCATACCTCTTTCGCCTCGTCCACTGTCATCAACCTCTTCATACATGCCCTCCGGGGGGTCCTCATGCTTTTTACGTGATCTTCCTCCAGTATCGTCGATACTGTGTTTTTGAAGGACAACCGACGTCTCCTCCTCTCTCTCTTACCACTCACTTTTCCTTCATAAATCTTTTTTACCATTCTTTCTTCACTCATTCGCTCGACGTGCCCAAACCACCTGAGCACGTTCTTCTTCATTCTCACTGTGACATCCACGCTAGTACCTGCCATTCTGTGTATTTCTTCATTGGATATGCGATCAGCTAAACTGACTCCGCATATCCGACGAAGAGATCGCATCTCTACAGCAATCATCTTTCTTACATTCTTCTTCTGTAATACCCACGTTTCGCTGCCGTGTAACAGTGTCGATACCAACACTGCATTGTGTTCGGCCACACGCGCAGCTATGCTGACGTGTCCCCGTCAACTCTGTTACCGGCAGCAATACGCCTTTCCACATATATAACGTAACTGTTTCACGTTGATTTTATATTGTATCACGCATGACAGAGTAAGCAGAGGGAACATGGGAACCTAGTCTTGGGACACTCGGTTCTCTTCTCCACTTTATGGCGAATTTTTGTGTGTATTGGTTGTTGAGTATCGGTCAACGTTGTAGCGTTAGATCCTTGTTACCAGAGTGAGGAAATGAAAATATTAAGTATGTATTCATTTTTTTCGAGTGGGTATTGAACCTAATATTGTCGCATTTGTAGTGCGATTTATACCTCTAAGCCTAAATTTAAAATAATAATAGAAGACAGTTCTAGAAACGATTTATTTTATCCATTCAGTAGAAGATTACTTCACTCTCATAGCGGTGATAGAACAACAGAACATTGATTAACGCATTACCGACGCTATAGTAGATCGTTGGTGATTCATATGTCTTACTGGGAACGGGGGTGCCTTAACACTAGGTTCCCAAGTTCCCTCTGCCTACCCTTCCATGTTTGGGGTACAACGTATAGCTGAACTTTCAGGCGAGGGCGTGCAGCAGGGCATGCTGAAGATGCTGGAGGGCGCGGTGGTGTCGGTGCCGGAGCGCAACTCGCGCAAGCTGCGCGGGGACGCCGTGCAGGTCGACACCACCAACATCCTGTTCGTGGCCAGCGGCGCCTACAACGGCCTCGACAGGTATTGTGTTTTGTGTTTCAAGTATACTTCGTACACGTTCAATTTGAAAACTAATAAAAATATCAATGTACATAGCAGGATTCGAACGCGCGCCTCTTAGAAACCTTCCAAGTGCACTGATCAACTAAGCCATACGTTCCCGTCGAGTTACGTTGAAATTTTTGTACGCTTGTTACAACTTATTTATGTTGTTAGCATTAAAATATATCGTTACGTTACATTTTTTATACGTTTTTAAATATAGTATATTTTTTTTGTAAGTGTGGAATGACACTTTAAAAAGAATAAATTAGTTTAATTATCTATTTCGAAATATAAGCTACAATCGGAATCTTATCTTTTTTCAATATCATATTCTACTTTGTACATGGTAAGGTGAGGTCTGTCGTGGCGCAGCAGCACAGGCGAGTGACTGTAACCGACAGGCTGTGGGTTCGATCCCCATTTGAAATGAAATATTTAATATTTTCGATTTGAATAATTAGTGTTTTCATTTCTTCGCTCTGGAAAGACAAAATGAGGCGTTAAGTTCCGCCAAATTCGGCGGAAAGACAGGAATTGAAGTGAAACGGAATGTCTTAACATTAGGTTCCCAAGTTTCCTCTGCCTACCCTACCATATGCGGGATACAGCGTGAAGTTGAGTAAGCTAAATGAAAAGGACTTACGAATTTAGAATTAAAATACTCTGTTTCACAGTCACTTTAGTTCTTTATTTTTCTATATATTTTTTTCTTATTTTAAATGATTACTTTTACTGTACTATATATATTGTAAATAGATACACTGGTGAATGATCAAAGTATGCGTGTATATACATAACTTTAGTGGACTGGTGGTAAATTGTTTGACGTTCATGTAACTTGTTATTTTGAATACTCAGCTTTACGCTGTATTCCGCACATGGCAAGGTAGGCAGAGGGAACTCGGGAACCTAGTGCTAAGACACTCCGCTCCACTTCCGGTCCCGATTTTCCGCCGAATTTGAGGCATGCTGTGATGAGTGGCGGAACTCAACGCCGCGTTTTGCCTCGTACCAGAGTCGTCTGTGTCGCTACGCCACAACAGTGTATATGTGTGTAAGTGCAGGCTGATCCAGCGGCGCAACAACGAGAAGTACCTGGGGTTCGGCGCGTGGGACGCGTCGGCGGGGCGGCGCGCCGCGCTGGCGGCCGCGCGCGCCGACGCGTCGCCGCTGCACTCCGCGCGCGCCGACGCGGCCGAGCGCGACCTGTGGCTGCGCGCCGTGCAGGCGCGCGACCTCATCGACTTCGGCATGATTCCGGTACCTGCCGCTCACATCACCTCACTGAATATGAGTGGAGTCACGTGGTGTAGACGATGAAAATTATTCAATCATTGTGAAAATGTTGTCTTGTTTTCGAGCATTTTTCGCAATTGAAGGAAAGTGACATTGAT
Organism: Eueides isabella; assembly: GCA_019049475.1. Classification (NCBI taxonomy): domain Eukaryota; kingdom Metazoa; phylum Arthropoda; class Insecta; order Lepidoptera; family Nymphalidae; genus Eueides; species Eueides isabella. The sequence continues at coordinate 13,645,289 of CM032401.1, forward strand.
GTGAAGGATATATTCAACGTCAAAATAACTGTAATGGTGTACGGTGCTAACGCTCTGACCCGTCAGCTCTGTAAGCACTACGCAGTGACGTCACAAATGACATCATACTATTCACAATGCTAACAGTGAGCGTGGAAAGCACAATTTGGACCGAACGTTGGCGCGCTATAAGCGCTGTGAACACATTACGGACCAGGTCCTACATACGCGATTAAAATCGTTCTATTTAAAATATTTGATTTATGGCGGCGTTTGACAACTGCTTTGAGATGGTGTTTAAAAATATATTAATAACTATCTATTTCGACAAATAAACTATATTTTGTGTTTTAATTTGAATGTTATAGAAGAAAAATGTTTTTACTATCGAATATTGGAACATAATTAATTAATTGAATATTTCTATTATATTTCAAGTTATTACAGTTTGTTTTTGTTTGTACTCCGTGTTCCGCACATCACGATGTTGGGAAGTTGGAAACCTAGTGTTGAAAGATTTCGTTTCGATTAAGATTGTTGAAATATAATAAAAATATTAAATAATTCACTTTTTCACATATAAATTGAACTTATAAGTTATACTCATGCATCATGTACTGAACTACTGCTCCATAACGATCACTTTTATCTACACTATGATGAATTTATATGTGTATATTTGTTCATAGGAATTCGTAGGCAGGTTCCCAGTGTTGGTTCCTTTCCATAGCCTCGATCAGGACTTGCTTGTGCGCATTCTCACCGAGCCCAAGAACGCTATTGTAAGTATATAAACGTATATTTATTATGTATATACCTATTACTTTTATTTAGAAAAAAAAAATGTTCTTGTATTTTTTTATATTTTTTATATTGTACGAATTAGTGATATTTTAATTTTAATTTTATTTCTTCGTTTTTTTTATTATATGTTGAATAGAATGGTGATAAAAATATAAGATAATAAATAATATTTAAGGCCTGTCGTGGCGCAGCGGCACAAGCATGTGACTGCAACCGACATGTTCTGGGTTCGATCCCCAGTCGAGGAAATGAAATATCTAATATTTTCCAATTAATTATTTAATGTTTCATTTCTACACTCTGGTAATAAGGCAAAGCGCGGCGTTGAGTTCCGCTACTCAACACACAATGCCTCAAATTCGGTGGAAAGTGGGGAACGGAAGTGGAAAATATATATTTAAGCAAAATATAGTTTTTGATTTTCGTGTAATTTAATGTAACGTGCATTGGTTGCGCGGTGCAGGTGGCGCAGTACAAGCTGCTGTTCGCGATGGACAAGTGCGAGCTGTCGTTCAGCGCGGAGGCGCTGGGCGCGGTGGCGGCGCAGGCCATGGAGCGCAACACGGGCGCGCGCGGCCTGCGCGCCATCATGGTACCGTACCCCTTGTTTCTATTGAACCCACCACCCCGTGGATCATACATGGATGTAATTGCATTTCCGACTTTGTTTAGCCAGGTCTGCTTGTTTGTGGTAAATTGTTTTTTACGATATGAAAGCCATAGTAAACATTCACTAATCCTCGCAAATGCGAGTGGTTGTCTCATATTCGTCACCTCGCTACGCGTATAGTACACTAGCATTTGTTCATGCAAAGTTAGACCAGACGATAACGTTCTAAATGTTAAACTGCTCTTAGAAGTTTGTGAAAATGATTTATATTTAAAGGAATATGTAACCTCCCACAGGAGAACCTGCTGTTGGAGGTGATGTTCGAGATCCCGGGCTCGGACATCACGCGCGTGCACATCCACGAGGGCTGCGTGCGCCGCAGCGAGCCGCCAGCGCTGCAGCGCCGCGACGAGCACACGCGCGCGCGCGGCGCCTGCAGCGCGACTGAGCGCGACCAGGACGGCGACCGCTGGCCCTCGGTGCGCCTCACTAACTGTATGTAGACACGCGCGCACACGCACGCACACACACGCACACACGCGCACACGCACACGCGCGCGCGCGGCGCCTGCAGCGCGACTGAGCGCGACCAGGACGGCGACCGCTGGCCCTCGGTGCGCCTCACTAACTGTATGTAGACACGCGCGCACACGCACGCACACACACGCACAAACGCGCACACGCACACGCGCGCGCGCGGCGCCTGCAGCGCGACTGAGCGCGACCAGGACGGCGACCGCTGGCCCTCGGTGCGCCTCACTAACTGTATGTAGACACGCGCGCACACGCACGCACACACACGCACACACGCGCACACGCACACGCGCGCGCGCGGCGCCTGCAGCGCGACTGAGCGCGACCAGGACGGCGACCGCTGGCCCTCGGTGCGCCTCACTAACTGTATGTAGACACGCGCGCACACGCACGCACACACACGCACACACGCGCACACGCACACGCGCGCGCGCGGCGCCTGCAGCGCGACTGAGCGCGACCAGGACGGCGACCGCTGGCCCTCGGTGCGCCTCACTAACTGTATGTAGACACGCGCGCACACGCACGCACACGCACGCACACACGCGCACACACACACGCACACACGCGCACACGCAGCGAAAATTACCAGGACCATCTTGCTATCCCCATGTCCGTCTTTTTCTCTCCCTTTATCTAATCTCTTCCACTGTCCCTCTCTCTCTCTCCCTCTGTCGGTCTCTTTATGTCCCCCTATTCCTCTGTCTCTCTCTTTCTCTCCTTCACTCCATATCTTTCTCGTTCACTGCTCTACTCTTTCTCTTACCTTCTGCTCCACTGTCTGTCTCTCTCTGTCCCTCTCGTTCCCCTACCCTAGCTAAATAGCTCATATTAAACTAACTGACTCCAAATTTAATAATAAATGAACTAACTAACCTAGTGACGCAACACTATATATATTAATACACAACAGTAAATTAACACTAATATAACAAACGACACAACATCACATTGAAATAACACAAAACACACGATACACGAGTTGTGGCCTCGGGAGGATTATTGAGGTTTATTTTCCTCTTTCTCTACTTTTATTATTATCAAAATAAATAAAAAAACTATCTAATATTAAATTGGAATAGCCATACACAGCGAACTTCAAAGTGGCCACAACTCATCGACCGTACTATAATAGTTATGTATTGTAAAACAACTTATTTATATTAGGCAGAATAGTTATTTTTTTTTTGTATAATAATTTACAGGAGGAAGTGAAGGCCGCGGTATGGCCGCGAACTAAAAACGGATTTTCAATTTGACTGTGCGTTAGTAGATGGTTGAGGATTTTTTTATTGATTTTTTTTAAATTTGAAAGTAGTTTATGACGTCATATTTGTTTATAAATTAGTTTTTTTTTTCTTTTTTCATTCATGTTAAAGTCTTCAATGTTTTGATAGAGAAAGTATTTTGTTATACTTATGTAGTTTACGTGGATTAGTGGTTGGCAAGGAAGGCAAAGGAAACCTGGAATCTTAGTGTCTAGACA
>CM032401.1:14253701-14451407 GCA_019049475.1 Eueides isabella
GTGGGGCGACCAAATATCCTATTTAGTACGTTTGGGTTCTATCGAAATATTACGCATTCAGGCCGTCGCCGTCGGTGATTCAAGGGCCAAGTATAGCTTTTGCCAGCGAACATTGAAATAAAACCATTTTTGCGGATTTCGCCTTCTCTATCGGAACTCTCACGACTTAGTGGCTAAGTCTTGTGCGTTTGCTGAATTTTTAAACAAGCCTGAACGATTGAAAGCTTTCCTTTGGAAAGTTTTTATAATTTTCACGGTTGAATAATATATTGGTGAATATTCAAAGTTAGACATTATTTTGTAATATATTTGTCTTAAAACCTCTTTGTTGCAGCATTTATATTATTTAAAATATAAAATAAAATTGAGACCACGAAAATGATCTCGCTTAAAGCTACTGATTTTTATTAAAAGTAGGTTTTAAGAAATAAAGTAATTATCTTTTTTTTTAATGTTTTAATACCGTTATTACAACCAAACTCAAATTCATTATTTTTGGTATAAGTTTAACTAAGTATATAGTTTTTAAAATTTGTTTATTCATTTTAAAGGAACAATGGGTCTTTATAACACTATATTTTAGCTATATAACATGGCTACTATTTTCCACAACCTACCAGACTCGAACACCATATAATTACATAATTAAATAACAAAAGAAAGCATAAAAAGGGGCTTGCGAAAAGAAATCGCCTCCAAAATCTCCTGCGATGTATGTAGGTCGCTCTAACATCTTCCGTTATAGGTTTCTCGCTATAACATATTCATGCGGACCGGCTCTACCTCGACCCTCCCGGGGCTTGATAAGAGACCACTACTTTATACCGATTTGGCTTCGATAAACTTATGTTTACGCTAAAGTCTAATCTTTCCATGTTTTTTATATCATACCCTTAAATACGAGGCGAAAGCTATATCTTAGCGATTTATTGCTCTAGGTTTCTATTTTTAGTATTCATAAAACGCCAGTGAATATCCGAAACGAGCCCAGTATTATTTGTTAGGATTTTCGGTGATAAATTGCTTCGAGAGTGGAGAAGAAAAGGTTTTCTTATACATTGTCATTATATTGACTTATAGTTTTGTTATTTCACTGTCAGTTTTAAATATGAGATGCATTAATATGAATGTTCGCAAGTGATTGTTGATATTTAGAACAAATACTTCAAAACGACCTGTGGTTTAGTAACAATTGTATGAATCAATTAAATTGATGTAGTGATTTGTTAATTATTTTTGTCAAACGCTGAAATATTAAAGTGTACTTTTTCAGTAAACGTAAAATATATGAACGAAGCGCGATTTCAAGCCTTACGGTCTTTGAAACCGTATACGCGCTCTAATCACTAAGCAATACAATACGTTCTCGTCAAGCTACGACGAGATTATATGCATCTTAAAACTTATTTTACGCTATATATATGTATATATATATATATATATATATATATATATATATATATATATATATATATATATATATATATATATATATATATATATATAGAAATAACTTTATTCCTTTTCGTAAATCCATGAAGTGTTTCTAACGTACATTAAGCTTAAACGGTCTCCAAATTGCTCCACCACGTGACACTCAGGTTGGGTTAATTATAGTTCATTTATATAATGTGTCGTAGAACGGGAACAGTCGATCCGACAAGCAATCCAGAATGGACATTATTATTGTCACTGACAAAATCGGCACTTGCGAGCTTTGGAGAAACAGTTTGTAAGCGTTGTTGTATGTAGTCTAAATCGTGAACTACAAGAAAGAGTTTAACGATATAATTTTCGGTCTGAACAATTGCGTTGCCCTCAACAATTTGACAGAAAATTGGCAAGAGGAAGACTCAATGAGAGAGGAACATCTGAACACTAGGTTCTAAAACCTTAACTCAGTCATGATATGATGTGATTGATATGATACCATGATATGATGTGCGGTATACAAATATCACATATTTTTCCTAACAGCTGAATAATACTTAAAAAATTATAAAAAGTATGTGTTAAATTTAACTGTTTCGGAGGTTAAAACGATTCTTTAAATAAATCTCTTTCTTTTGAAAATGGCTTAAATGAAGTTAGTTTGAGCGTTTACATTCAATCAGTCTTTGTATGAAATTGATTATTGAGCAAAATGGAAATTAATTAATTAATTAACATGAAATGTATTGATTACTTTAAGTTATAATTATGTGTCAATAGATTTATTGTAAATGTAACATTTAATTCTATTAATATTGTGTGTACTAATAGAATTAAGGAAATATATATATATATATATATATATATATATATATATATATATATATATATATATATATATATATATATATATATATATATATATATATATATATATATATATATATATATATATATATTTATGAATTTTTATATATCCTTGAGTCTTTTTAATAAATTTTATTGGTTAGAAATTTATTACAAAGCACTGCCCGCTCTGTCTGACTTGGTTTTATTACTATTTTATATAGGACTATAAACTCCACACTTTAGTAATACAACGAAAGAATCCAACAAATCTTTCTCTTTGTATAATATAAAAGCATTAAAATTATTTACCTTTGAAAATCTGGCTTATTATACATATTATACATGTATACAATTTCGTTTTTTATTTAGTAAGAATTATTATCTTATAAATTTTCTCTACTCTTGCCTCGTCACGTACTTATATAACGATTATAGAACGAGCCAAAATAAAAGAAAATAAGAGGTTATAAAGTGATTCTACGATGAATTGAGTTTAGGAACATCTTAGAGAAATCGGTCCTTTTTACTTTTTTTTTAAGCTGACGAAAGAAATTCACGATGACATCAAGGAATTATAGAATTCTGATCTGAAATCGTATTTCTTAGGAGCCCATTGTTAATGTTCGAAGAAAGTTCAAGTCACGCTTGTGATGACTTCGGAGATAAAAGATGATAACGTGTGGTAGCTATGTTTAGGGTGTTTTTTTTTTTCTGTTTTCCTACTACACTTTACTTCCGTATAGCAAGGTAGGTAGAGGGTGCCTAAATTTAAACATTTCTATTCATATATGATTTTGTTCACCAGTTTCCACCGAATTCTGAAGGTATTGCGTGTTGAGTAGCAGACTTGACGCTGCCTTGCATAGTTAACAGAGCGAGGAAATTTATATATTAAATTAATTTATAAATTATTTTTTAATCGATTTGGAATCATCCCTAACGTATTTACAGTCACACGCTCATGCCCCTGCCCTAAGACCGTCGCCTCGTATTTTTTTTAAAGTTCCATAGTTTCACTAGTTATATGTGTTAACTGATAATAATATATCAACTGTTGATACAGACATACATTTTTACACACAACGTTAGTAGATATCTGGATTACTGACGTAGGTAATAGCTCTTCTTCTTTAATTTCTTTGGGAGTCAGCGTCAAATTGATGGTTGTCGGTTAGATTCTCACAAGGGGTAGAGAGTTATGCTCATGTCATCACTTTATAAAAAAAACAAAGAGAGAAACATCTTAAATCTAAATGAAAAATTAGTAAGTTATATTTCTTGTTAATATCCTATTTTATTTAAAATATTTATTAGCTGCTATGTTTGAAAAAGGACAATATACGAGTACAAACGAAACAGTGATCTCAAATTAATATATAAATAGTGATAAATGACTACATTCCTATTGACCGAACTTCCTTTCTCAATTATAATTTTTGAACTATTTTTGGTTTTAAGGTATTAAATTTTGAATGACTGACTTAGCGCTGCTCTTTTCCTTATACTAAATAAATTATTACTAAATAAATTATTTTCACCGCTGGAAACCGGACCCTACAACCTAACACGTTAAGTGCGCCACAAGTGACTATAGAAATAGCTTCAAACAAAATATATCTATCTATAATAACATATATTCATATTTAATACTTAGAATTGACGTAACCACATTAAAATAACACCAAAAACGTTTCATATAGAAAATTTTAAAGCCTAGATTGAAATTAGTATTACTAATTTTTATTATTTCAAGCCCTTCAAGCATAATACTTAATGTCACTTAGTCACGACACTTAGTCACATTTCATACGCGATATTGTTACGTACATTGACAGCTAATTGTTTCATTTACTACTAGAACAAAGACAGCTTCACACAGTATCCGGTTGTAAAGACGACAAGTTGTAGATTCGATATCCATTTGAGGAAATTAAATATTCAATGTTATCATTTCTTCTCTCTGGTAACAAGGTAAAGTGTATTAAGATTTTAGATTATTGCGAATGTTACACATTTTAAATGAAACAATTGTATCTGAATTGATCGCGTATATTGATGTTTAAACATTTTTGGAAACCTGACGTTTCAAACACTTTGCAACAGTCTGTGGTAACGAAGTCACGGTCCTGGTCACGCCCAACCACTAAATCAGCTTTGATAAACCCCACATCCTCGTTACGGTGAAGATATATATCCTTAGAATAATCCGTTAGGCTATTAAAGTACAAAAACATCCTTATTTCAAAGAGAAGATGGTTGAAAACATCCTACCACTCTTAAAAAAATTGCAGTCTCATACCCACACTACACCAGAGGGCAAGATACAGTAAGTTTATTCTGCAAGAATCTAGGGCAGTACCCAAGGCAATTAAAAAATCGTTGCCGGTAGCTTGATATGATTTTTAATGATAATATGATGATAATTATATCAACTGACAGATTGATGCCACCTCAGTCTACCTGTGAACACTTCTACAAAGTGTTCGAAACTTTAAGTTTCCATAATTGTTTAAAGTTCAATAAACGCGATTAATTTGGTTAAATAAGTTTCATTTAAGAGGCAAAGTGTCATATGCGGGATACAGTGTGAAGTTTTATACGAAGAGATAGCCTAATATTAAGGCAATCTAGTTTTCACTTCCTTTCGAATAACAAGCGTTAGGACATTCAATTTTAACTTAATGTTTATTTTCTAAATATTCAGCGTTACTTGAGGAACTTTACGCTATGCCTTAATTTGAAATATATATTTTTATTAAATATCATTCACTGAATAAGGCTTCAAAACACACCCATTGAGTTAACAGTTACTACAATTCGTAATAATTCAATAATATATTTGAGAGCACTTATGTAAAAGCCCTAGACCGTATTTCTGAATAGTTTAGAGTGCAACGCAATTTAGTTTCATTGTTAGATCTAATTTGTTGATTTAAATCGTTAATTTTAGCTTTGGTTTTATTCAGTTTCACTCACATGGTGGGTGGAGGTGAGGTGAACAGAGGGAACTTGGGAACCTAGTGTTAAGACAATCCGTTCCCATTAAGATACTGCTGTTCCCCTCTTTTCGCCCAATTTGATGCATATCGTTTAGAGTGGCAAATCGACGCCACGTTCTGCTTTATTATTTATTACTAGATTGAAAATATTTTATTTATGTATTAGGCAAAGCAACATAACATACAAAATTATACAAAAAAGTTTTATATATACATGAATAAAATTTTAAAAAAATATTTTCCATTGTACATCACACTTACAGGCTAGCTCAATAAGATATAAAAATAAACGTTCCTAATCTAAAACCCTACACCCAAAATGAAAAATATATATACCTACATATAGAATACAAAAACAATGATAATTATAAATCACACAAATAAAAATAATCACATCCAATTACTTTATCATATAAAATATTTATAAGAAAAAAATTATTTATAAAAAATATATAAAAAATAAAAACAATAATAACGAAGATTATTTATTTGACTTGCAAATATTCGTTTAATTTCTTTAATTAATATGGTGGAGTCTCTAAACATATCAATTTTTGCCTTATTAAAATTGCGTTAAATTTTTCATAGCTCGGTTTAAAGGAGCATTTGTCCCCAGGTTTGATTTGACTTTTCTACTGAGAAACGTGTATCTTTTTTTTTTTTTTTTTAACCTTGCATTTTGCCTTGGTATAGCGAACATAATTTTTTCTAGAAGTTTACTGCAGTTTATCCCACCATTTATAACCTTATGCAAAAACAAAAGTGTAGTATGATGTGTATTATAAAATCTTAACATATCCACATATCTCGTATTTTCTTTTTATTGTCCTTATAATTTAAATATTTTAAAAACTTTTGTACTCTTTCTATCCTGTCTATGTGTATTTAATAGAAAGGACTCCGAACAGTGGCACAATACCCTAGTTTACTTCTCACCATTGAATTGAATAATATTAGTATAGTCTGCGATATCGTATGATAAATCCCACCGTTTTTAATGTTGTTTTTAACAATTTTTCAATATCAGGTACAAAGCTTTACTTTGTATCTATCGTGATACCCAAATCGTTAATTTGCTTTATCTTATTTAGTGCCTCTCTATTTAAGTTATATACAAAATCGCATCATTTGCTTGGTTAAAAATTTAATCACAAAACATTAAATTTATTTTGAAATCAATGTTTTTTATGGATAAACCACAAACAACGCTGGTAGGAATATCTATTCGAAAAAATGTATAATATTGGTTCATTTAGGTACTAGATAAGGAAAATTTAGTACAAAAACGATTTCTATTGTATAAATCGGAGTGATGAATCTTAGCACTCCTTGCTTAAAGAGAGGTATGTTATAAGTTTGATCGGTTCAGTTCGGTCGCTATCACTGTGTTTCTCTATGTGCGTCTGTAATTGTGTTGCAGAAGTGTTTCTATTTGAATCTTCTTAATCAACAGCCTTGTTCATTGTGGCTGTTTTAGCTACAATGTATGAAAATCAGATTAGCAGCTTCAAAGTTACAACTATGTCTCGAAGCCTGTTATAGTGCCCTGCACAACTAGCATGTGACTATAAATGTGAAAAATTGTGGGTTCAATCCTCGTTAGAGGAAATAGAAAATATTTAATATTTTCATTTCTTGGCTCTGGTAACAAGGCGAAAAACATCGTTGAGTTCCGTCAACACGCAATGCCTCTAATTTGGCAGAAAGTGACATACGTGAAAAAACTGTCCTAATTTCTACCTAAGTTCCAAAAAAATGTCTAGTTAGACTGAGATCGAGCAATTTATATCCAGAGAAAGTGCGACGTACGACAGCTAAGAATAAACACGAGCTTATATTTGTTTTATACTCACATACAAACGTATATCCTGGAATTAATTAGAGAAATATTTTATAGCTTTTATTGCATAACACATGTGTATAATATAAAAAAATAAAACTTACAACCATCTTTATAATAAATAGAAAAATTCTTCTGGTTGTTTGACTATTATCCACTTCCACTGATTTTCTAGAAGAGACATAGAAAAGTTCCCTTACTTATCAATTTTTTTTTTAACTTATTTTACTTATTGTATGCTATGACGGCCTTCAGACCATATTAGATAGTGTGGCGAACGGTACGTTTATTATTATTAATATTATTATTATTAATTATTATTATTATTATTAATTAATGTCGGTACGACTGGTTGGGAGCGACTGCACCTCGAACGCGGTGCGGCCCGAACCGAAACTATCGTGTGGACGGCGCACCGAACCATATCTTGGTTCAGCTGCTATCAGGTAAACGGTACATGTCGCGACAAATATGAATGCGGAACGTTAAAACGACAACATTTTTTTGGATAAGAAGAGCTTTTGTAGATATATTAAGACTTATTTGTGGAATGCGACCATTTTTGAAATAAAAATAAAAAAGAATAAAACGATACATTTTTTCTCATTCTTTTTTTTCTTCTTTGTTAGTGATTGAATGATGATGTAGCAACTACAGTTGCCACAACTTATGAAATTTAAGCCTGTTTTGATAGGAAAATATTTTAGAAAAGGTGGCATTTCTAGGTGTGTTCACGCGCTGGAAGCACAAGGACACTGCATAGTTAGCCACATCGTATGGTCCGGTGATGCGGTCACACCAGACCTTCTAGGAGGTCTATTTACAGTCTTAAGCTTATAAAATTTTAATATCCTCCGATTCAGAAAACTACTACCTTATATCGACAAAATACTTATTGCTCTCAAAGGATTGATTCGATTTCATAAATCATTAAACAGTCAAGAACCAGCACAATAAATAAGGATTTCAACTAAAAAAAATGATTCATAAAAGTAACGGTGCCAGAGACAGGTCAACAACAAATAGGTCAAACTTATAAGAATGTTTTTGCGTCAAGGGTGAACAAATACAATCATGCTACAATAGCACCAAACATATACATATATGTACTATTACGTACATATACACGTATGTATGTATGTACAAAGCAATGTGTCCAATTTAAGTCACCTCTCAAAGCAGCTCCAGTAAACGTAAGAACCTTGGTTATTATCTCCCGTAAAAGCGGATGGTGAACGTGAATTCAGGCAGACGCTTCCTTCAGGCGAGGCTTTATCCGTTTCCGAAGGATTTCACTCGTTTCACGTTACCAAATGTGGGATGAAAACACATCAAAGTACTACTGTTACTGTTGTACTGTTATGTTTGTATTTGTTTTGTTATGTATGTATGTATGGATGGTAACATTTTATTATACATGTATTGTAAGTAGAGGCTGTCCTTGGTAATTTAAAAAAAGTGCATGTTGGAGTCACCCAGTGCGGGTTCCTTGCCAATTTCAGGATTGTAGGTGAACGGAACAACTTATAAAAGCTGATAAACTATGGAATGAATTCATTCATTTTTGAGTCAATTTGCATCCTAATCCGGATCGGGCCGAATCGAAATGAACTAAAAATATAAGCTTGTCATTATTATTTATCTGTGTAATCTAAAATCTATAAATATTTAATTGTAAGTTCACTTCAATTCTCATTTTATAGCTGTAAGTCTACAGACTGAACAGGTTATATTAATTACAGTGAATTTCTTTAAAAATGCATTACAAAATCAACTTATATCTTTTGGTTGTGTTCATTTATAATCTGGACCTTCTGTGCTCTAAAGGCTTGTAAGCTATTTGATATTAATTTCAGCTCGATACTTCCTGCCTTCCTGCGATCTCATAAATATTTTCGACGGAGACGCAGACGGACAGCTAAATGTTACTAAAAGAGTTCCCTTTTGATTCATACTTCATAAATCCCTAAAAACAATCGACAATATTTTTTAATAATTATTTCTTATTCAATAAATTATATTTTACTGATTGAGCTATAAAATAATAAGAAACACCCATTCCTCTTTGAGCACTAGATTAATACCTTGAGTCAAGTTGTTTGATGAATGTGAGTGTACAAGTATAACAGGCCCGTCATTAATCGCCAGTACCCGCCGCCGCGCCATAGACCGGGCGATTGATAAAATCAAACTATTAATAACTTTGTAAAGCAATTAAAGAACACTTTGTTATCTGTTTATCAGTTTTAGGGCCAACACTACCTATACTGTTAATTATTATATATTTGTAGAGTATGTTATATTTTTATGTATATTTATGTGATATTAAAGTGTAGAGAAGATAAATTTGCATATATCAGGTACAGATAGCTCTAAATGTGATTGATTATGAGTGTGATCCCAGTCGAGGTAATGAAATATTTAATATTTTTATTTTCTTCCTCTGGTTAAGAGGCAAAGCGTAACGTTGAATTCCTCCATTCAACACGCAATCAAATAAGACAGAAGCTGTCTTCTCAGGTTCCCTCTTCACTATCCTGTTTAATCAGACTTATGTACATATTGATTAACTAATATTTAAAAACATAATTTAAATTTACACAACGTCAAAATAAGAATAAAAAAAATAAACATAACATTATATTTCCTAATAGATGTTAGTGTATTATATTATATTTCCTAATAAATTGATACACAATTCAGACATAAGCCATCACTATCATTCAATAAAGCGGTTAATGTGGTATTAAGTAAAAGAAAGGCACTCAGTATATGTGTCAATTGTAGGCATTTGCTCGTCGCCTCTCTAGAGCCAGCGTTTCAAAGAAATTGCCTTTTAAGCATTTCCATCCACTCTTTATTTTCTATATATACTTTGCTATTTTTAAATGAGACGTGTTGAAGTCGTTCGCGGTGTTGAGTTCCGCCACGCAGTTATTTAAAAATTTAATGGAACATAAGTAAGTGTCTAATATATATGTTTTTTAAATTATACTTTATAATTGAGTTAAATGTAATAATTCAATAAATTGAATAATACATTAGTAGCTCTACGTGCCGTTTTTGTTGTAAAGCTTGCATATTTTTGTTTTGAAACACAGTTATAACCAAATACATTTGTTTTACTATCTAAAAGTTTACATAATTTTGGTAATCATATCATGTTGAATAACATATGACTACATTTAATCTATTTGGGTTCAAATGTTATCAGGGGCTGAAAAGTGATTCAAAAAAACGGGTATTTTTTCTGCCTAAAATAATCTCGTAGAGTAAAAAGTATTGTTTTCTATGGCTGCGAAATAAAGTAGAGGGTAGACGAGAGACTAATCCGTAACTAGCTTAGCGTATCTATTAAAAATAACCATAATTCTATTTGTAACTTCCATACAGCACACACACGCACACACACACACACACACACAAACGGTATGGAAAATGAACATGTAAAATATTTTGCAATTTCTATGACTGTAAATTGTGTTTGTAGCGACATGCGCATGTATCCCTGCGCAACAATAAAATTCTTAGTAATATCGTACATTCTAGAATCTTTCTTAAGCGCACCTACTTTGTATGTTGTGCGTGCTCAAAACACTTTGCCCGATTTTTTATGATTGTTAGAAAACTAAACTGCTTTGACTATTAATTTTGTGTGAGCATTCTCAATGCATACCCTAATGATGGGTTGCCATGCGTGCACGTATAAAACAGATTTTAATCAAACTTTGTACATTAGTATAAGCTCGTTTGTTCCCTTCGATATATTTTTTTTTTTATTTATTAATAGATCAAAAAATATAGTTAAGTCTCGCCACTCACCACGCAATGCCTCAAATTCGGTGAAAAGTGAAGAATGGAACGTAGTTTCTAAACACCAGGTTTGCGAGTTCCCTCTGTCTTTTCTGCATTATGTGAGCACTCTGTTTCAATCTAGATGTGTACATTTATTTTAAGATATTTATAATTTAAAAATGTATTATTATTTCCTAAGTGTGATATAACACTTTAAAAATAGTAAAAATATTTTATAAATAGCATTTTCTCTTGCTAAAAGATAATTCTAAACAAATTGTCTTTAGGTAGAGAAACTTTGTAAAAATCTCATACAGAGATGCTAACAACATAAATAAGTTGTAACAAGCGTATAAGAATTTCGGAGTAGCTTGGTGAGAACGAATGGCTTAGTTGGTCAGAGCACTTGGACTTGGTTTCCAAGAGGTGCGGGTTCAAACCTTGCTTCGTTCAAATTTTTATACGTTTTTAAATTTAGTATTTATTATTATTGCCAATTTCCTATTGAATATCTATGATAGTATTGTTAAATAGAAGATTTAAAACAAATTCTGTATCTTAAAGGTATTCGCACTTATTTCGGAAACAACTCTTTGAATAAGCTACACTATCTAAACAACAGAGAATGCGTTATGAGTCATTTACTCTTATATTAAGCTTAGTTATTTCGACTGACATCAGGGGCGAAGTTGCTGGTTAATGTCTTTATATATAACCCCATAGGCCCAAATTCTATCACATATCTAAAAGCTACAAGCTTCACACTGTATTCTTCTGGTGTTAAAACTGTAATTCCCTATTTTCCATTCAATTTTCGATTGAACCAGTAACCATCGCGACTACAGTCATTCAGTGTCCCACTACGCAACGACGACTCATCTAAATATGTTTAAATAATTATAATATCTTCTTGTAATTAAAATTAGGTCCCTCTAGAGAAGCCGGTGACTACAATCCGGTGAGATTAAGACACGCGCCGTGAGGAGCCCGCGGTAATACTCGTTCTAATGAGATACGTACTCGTACACGTCCTCCTTATAAGATTGCCAACAATATTTTTAGTACTTTATTTCTTTTTATTTATTTTTTGGGGGTAAGTAGAATATAGTAATATAGTTCTTTTTTATTCTGTTTGTCAGTATCAAAACAAATATTTATGTGTTATATTTCTATGTGACTAACAGATTTTTCTTAACACTACGCTCTCCTCTCTTTCTCTGCTTGGCTTGCTATAGAGGACAAGGCCCGAAAACTAATTAGTTTTCAATGAAGACGATTTCTTTTTAGATTCTGTATGCACATATTTCGTAAGTAGCAGGAAAAGTAGTGTTGAATCACTTCGATTTTTACCCCCACCTGGTTTTTTTATATTTTCTTTGTACGTGTGTTTAATGAAGGAGACCTGAAATGTGCTTTATTTTGTTACCAGAACGAGGAAATAAAAATATTTTTTTCATCGTTTTTTTTATTCATGCGTTACGATAACATAAAAATAATTAAATATTTTTTTAAATTATTTGTTTTTTTAATACACAATATAACAAGCTACTGTGGCAGCCCTACTGGAGTAATGCCAGGGTATTATGTAGCAGGTCTTAAGTAAAGCTTGCTTCTCGGATGATTAGTTTCGTCCACTGTTAGCTTTACGTTACTTCCGGTTATGAAATATTCCAATATTTCACTGCACGAATATATGGAATTAATGACAATTTTAAGTTTTCTTGTATGATTATGGGTACATTAAATTGTACACTATTGAATAAAACAATCATTATTTTGACAATATATTTTTGTTTATCTTGGAGTTAAGACTCTGTATCTCACGTTTCATGAAGTTTTGGAGACGTTGCTTGTGCATAATGACAAAACTTAACGCAGCGACGTAACTTAACTCGATAACAGAGCAAGGGAAATAACAATAAATATTATTTAATATATTCTTTTGTACTAGGAACCGAACCCACAACATGTTGCGTTTACAATCACATGCTTGTGGCCCTCAGCTACGACATATACTTATATTCAATATACTTACTTAGATAGTACAATTATATAGAATAACAAAAAGCTCAACTCAATTTTAGATTGAATGTTACAACGCTCTACACATTGATGTACAGTGTACGTCAATACGTGCCACAAGTGTCCAACATGCTCGAGACACTGAGTGACAGTACTAGCAAGTTGATGTTTCCTCTTTGAATGTCAGTGAATTAGATCCTTGTTGGCTTATCATGACGTTGCAAAGTTGCAAGTATTTGTTAGGTTTTTAATAACGATAACAGAAAAGTGTCGAGTCACTCGGTCCTATATTATTCGTTTATTTCAGAAAAAATTCATATTGAGCAAATAGATAATTCTTTATAATTAGTTGTGGTACATCGAAAAAATATATTGCTACTAATCTTAAATATAAAAAGCGTATAAAAATTTTGAACGAATCGGGATTTGAACCCACGCTTCTTGAAAACTTAGGCTTAGTTGGTCAGAGCGCTTGAACAGTTTTCAAATGGCGCGGGTTCAAATCTCGCTTCGTTCAAAATTTTTATACACTTTTTAAATTTAAGATTAGTATTTTCTGTCCTAAGTGTGTAATAACACTTTAAGAAAATAGTAAAAATATATTGCTTATTAAATAAACTTTATAAAATTTGACCGTAGCCGTATTTGAACTAGCAACTCTTGAACGCAAGTTATACTATTTTGAAAATTTATATGATAGTGTTCAGAGCGCTTGAAAGGATTCCAAGAGTCACCGGTTCAAATTCCACAATGTTGAATTTTTTATACGTTTTCCTAGTAGAAGTATTTTTCCACTTATTTTAAAACCAAATAGAAACATGAGTGTGCAGTAACACATTTAAATTAGTATAAAATAATAATGATATTTATGGGTTTTTAGTGTACATTTTAAAAATTTAAATTCATGGGGGTGTGTTCGATTCCCACTCAAAATATTGAAATCTATTGAAATATAATAAATATTTTCAAGAGGCCTGTCGTGGCGCAGCGGCACGAGTGTGTGGTTGTAACCGATAGGTTTTGGGTTAAGATATGATAATTTCTGGGTTCGATCCCCAGTCGAGGAAGTGAAATATTTATTATTTTCAATATAAATATTTAATGTTTTATCTCTTTGCTTTTAACGTAGGCAAAGCGCGGCGTTAAGTCCCGCCACTCAACACGCAATGCCTCAAATTCGGCGGAAAGTGGGGAACTGAAGTGGAACAGAGTGCCCTGCCTCGTGCGGGATACGAAAAAAAGCGTGAAGCTAAAAAAAAATAATGTTTTTGTTCGGATAATGAGACAAAACGTGGCGCTAAGTTCCATTGCTCAACACTAATATCTCTAGATTTCAGCGGGAGTTGGAGGACGGGAGTGTCTTATTAGAAACAGAGTGATGAGAATTTTTCTGCCTACTTTGTTATTCCACGCTGCTACATGCTCGACAAACATAAACTACATAGCAACTAAACAATAGTAGAGCTGACTTAGAGCTAAATTTACACTCGCATTAATAAGAATGGGCGGAACATTACGGCACAAATGATGGCGTTACGCGTGATTGATGTCGGCCGTGTCATTTGTATCACGTGTATATCGCTGTGAGTAAATATACAAGCTGTATCTCAGTCAGTTGTTATTGATCTCTCAGTAATTACGTATATTTACAAATGTTGGTAACATTTACTATTATTATTGATTTTAAAAAATGTTTTGTGAAAATATTTGAAGTTTAAAAAAATGAGCTGGTTATTTTGGATAACAACTAAAAATTAACAAAATATTATATTTGAATTGGGCTGCGAAAACCTCAATACTATAGTAGAGGATAAAATTTTCATTATGGTTAACTTTTATATTATCAACAACAGCTTAACCACAGTATTTTATTTCACGCAAATCCGGCAATGTTCCCACGTTCCTATTGCCTATGCATTTATTAGTATATGTATTTTACACTATCCTGTTAAGACACTCCATTCCCACTTTACGCCAAATTCAGGCGTGCTAAAGAGCTTAACGTGATTTCCGCAATTCAAACTTAATTTATTGAACTGAAATCGTTAAATATATTATACTCTTAAGTAAGTAGCGAACCCATAAACCCAGTTGCACAATTGTGCTCCGTGGTCCTAATGGTGGCCGATATGATATTTAAAAAATATATATTAATATTTTTTGTTACTTATATAATAAGTCTACAATGTTTTAAAATTCCGGCGTCTGCATTTATACCCGAAACAAACCTCTAGTGTGTTTTAAAAAAGTTATCAAATTTATTATTTTTTGGAACGAAAATGTTTTAATCAAGCAAAACAATAGACGACCAGTTTTTACAATCCATTAGCCGACGTAATAAAAGAGCAGTTTGCGTTTAACGGTTTGCTTAACATCAATTTTATATTTGGGTAATATTTTTTTTAGGATCTTTATTATTACACCCGAAATGGAATCATATCATCACTACGACACTAAATTATTTATTAAATATGTTTTGTTCACTTTCGTGTAGCAATTATTTTGTAAGTTTAGATATGTTATAATAATAAACTAATTGCCTCCAATAACTTTGCTTACTTGACGTAGGACCTACTGTAGGATGTTCAACAGAAAATACTATCAGAGTGAGATATTCGAAAATTCCTATCTTATATTAGCTCCTCTATACTCTCAGTACCATCACTCTTACTTCCAATGTTCCCATGCCATGCCATGTGTCCCTTTTAGGTATTCCTTTATCACCCGGCAATAGAAATCATACTTATATATTTTATATGTTTGTAGACACATTCAATTTATTATTTTTTTAAACTTCAATAATTACCCGGAGATGTGGTGTAGTGATTTTAGTGACCAGAAGACGAGGACGTTTTCTTAGTACAGACATTCTGTTTAACGAAAATCAAACTTATAACTACTATCTTTTGTACAGTAAGGCACTTACCCACAGCGTTACCAATGATACGATAGCCTGAATGGAAATATAAAATTCATATTTGCAATAAAACTAACATAAACTGCTATAATATCACAAACCGTGCGCACTTAAACTGAACTGAATCGAACGACGTTTCGTCGACGCGAGACCTCATTACCTTCTCGCATCGTATATTTTCCTTAACATGTTTAAAATGTGTAACGCAGCTTGTTCCAATAATTTTATCGGTGTTTCCGAGTCACGTCCTGATACTTCATCGTGTTCAGCCGGCTGGGGGAGAGGCGGGACAAGTGGGCCAGGGTGCTCTACAATTTTGACAGCGAGAGCCCTCAATCGAGTTTAACGCCAGGTATATTTTGTCTTTTGCAAATAATTAAATCACTCAATTGGCAGTATCAGTCCAAACAATGCGATAATTCCCTTTAAGTAAACTGGAGCCGCTTAATCGTTTGAGAGGAAACGTTGCCTTACCTTTAGGAGATGTTGGCGGAATCTTGTAATAATTAAGTACAAATGTTTCGATGGGGATTAGTATTGATTGTATTTAACTTTGTATTATATTTATAAAAGGTACATAAGTTTGTTTGTACGTTGGAGGCATATTTAGAGAGTTGATGTATTGTAGAGGGTGCGCTTTATAACAGTGTAATAATTTATATGAGAACTCTTACGAATTTTATCTTATATTTTTTTTAAAATGCATAACTTCATAAAGAAACAAGCGTAGTTACGAATTGTGTCAAACGCCCGTGAACTCGTAAAATATGAATTGTAGAACCTTTTTGGGAAACAGAATAACGAGCAAGGAGCGCTCAGACGGCGAGAAGTGTAAGTAAATAAAAATTGTCTCTTGACAGTATACTTTATCGAATTTCACGGACGCGGCGCAAAGGGGATTGAATATTTGCAGAATTTTAAATACTGTTTCATTTTAACATTCACATCCTGTATTCAATTGCGTTTGTTTCTCTTTTTCGATGATTTGTACGTCGCTGTGTTGAGGCCGGGTTTTCGAAGCTGACTACGCTTCCTTTGCTGGCTGCCAATTCTCAACGCGTGCCAAAATTCAAATTTCTAAACCTTTTAGATGTTATATTTTCCGTTCTGTTACGATTATTGAGAGTAATACAGTATGATTTTTATTTGTACATTTGTTTAACGAGGTTTTTATAAAATATAGTGCCGTAATTATTAACTCTTGTAGCAATATTCAACAATATGATTGTAAAAGCGAAAGATTTTGGGTTCCTTTCCCCACGAAATAAAGTGAAATATTTATTAAATAACAAATATTTAACTTTTTTCTTTTTCCGTTCTTCAAAGTCAAAATATTTAATATAATAATTGCGCTGGCCCACAAACACGCACTGACTCAAATTTGCCGGAAAGAGGGGAACTGAACGGAGTATCTTAACTCCATTACCCTGCCATGTGCAGGATACAGCATGAAAAAATAAATAAATAAATCTATTTTAACCGGAATAATGTCATATATTTAAAAGTTAGGCATTTTGAGAAGCCCGATATTTCGAACATCTTGTTTTATGATATTCTGTAGTTACCTCAAACTATGAGGTGGTCTCATCTACATATTATGTGTTCAATTACCCTCAAGACGTGAATTATGTACTCAAAATAAACTTGAGAGCAAAATAATTAAAAACAGCGACAAGAGCAGAAAAAAGCAAGGTTCACATGTTCTAATAAAGAATTTTTAAAATATAATCACCTATAACTGTGCACATACACAAGAATAAAACCAAGGTAATATCAATAATAACATGTTAAATTTTCCCAAAATAAACTTTTAAAAGTCAAAATTATTTATAATTTTTCGTAAGTCCATTTTTTTATGAGCATAATTGTAAATATTATTACTTAAATGTACGCGGTCTATTGAAAACAGAAACTTTAACACCTGTGTTATCGTTACATCTAAAATAAAAGGCCATATTTTAGAATAATATCGAAAATATATAATAATATCTTTGATTTTCGCTATTGTTACACCCAACATTTTTGGAAACCCTATGTATGCGCATGTGTAAGCGCTTAGACTGCATGCATGTGTAAGCGCTTAGACTGTCATCTTGACGGTAGTTGGTTCGATTCTTACAAGTGGGAAAAATTGTTTTCTCACACGCAATACTTTTGAAATTAGACGGAAAGTGTTGAACGGCATGTGTTAACAGTACTCTCTGCCTGATGAACGAGGTTTGGCATTAAGATAAAACACTGAGATATTTGGCCGCTTTTAAAACAATATCCTACATCTAGAGTAACTAAGCTTAATAAAGCTCTCGATTTTAAAAGCTTAAAACCTAACGCTAATGGAGGGTCCATTCTACCCCTTTAAGAGTTGAATTTCCAAAAACCACTTTCTAACGGATATGCATTGAAAATTTTATGTTCAAATAAAGAGCTACCTCCGAGCTGTCCATTAAAAATCAATCATCATTCCTTTTTATGTTCATTTTCAGGTGTCTATTGTATGTATGTAGAAACAGCGTGAGGGAATTGATAATAAATCATTATCCAAATCGTGAATTATGTCACAGAGTGCAAGCACGCAACTGTAACTGCCACGACAAGTTGTGGGTTCGATTCCGACTCGAGGAATGGAAATGTTTAATGGATGTGCGTAGTAAGTTCCTCCACTAAACACGAACAACCACAAAAATTTAGTAGAAAGTTGAAAATAATGTGCAATGGGAACGAAGTGTCTAAAGGTTAGGTTAATTTCCCTCGGCTTACCCTGTTATGTGCGGGATACAGCGCAAAATAAAAAAAATAAGCTTCTTATATTTAGAAAAATCTCATACTATATAAGTGTTTGAATACAAATAGAATATGCTGAGATAATTCTTCGTTTTTTTAAGAATATCAACGTAGCTCTAAGTTTATTCAGTTAATCCAAGCTTATAAGTTTACGTCAACTCCAAATCCAGACATTTTATTTAATAACATAAGTATTTCTTGATGGTCGTTATATCTTATGGTCGTTAAGAAAGAACCAGATTCAGAAAACTTTTATACCAATTTAATTTTGTTCTATTACTACGTTAATAAGATAAATATATGTAATCTTTCTTTCCACTAATAATGAAGGAAATAACACGGATAAAGCATACACGAGGTTAAATATTGTGTATGGTTAATATTTTTACTGATTTACCAAAATACACAAAAAGATTTCGTGGCCCTCGTGGTCAATGAATCAATGATTATTTTTTCCCTGTTCAAATAGACAAAGCACGATGATCAATTCTGACGTTAAGCACACAATATCGTTAAAATTAAACAATAAAAAACGAAACCGTTATTTAAAATATTTCATTCCTTTCATGATATGAGAGAAAAAACGTTAAAATAAATATTAGTAAATATATATAATTATATTATTTATCTTATGTGCACTTCAGTGTTCAATATGAATATCATGGTATCATAAATAAACAGTAGTACCTGTACAGTGACTTGCAGCGTCTCCTGTTTGTCAGACATCTTTATCAAAGTCACTTATCCTCGTTCAGAGTTGAAAGATGGTTGTTCAGACTTGTCATAGTTGCCATTCCCTAACTAGTCGTTACTTTGTAACAACAAGCTGGATTTTTCTTTAGTTTTACGATTTTGTTAAGGATAATATTATTATTTATATTGAAAGTAAAGAAATACTGTTATAATAAGTTTTAAGGTTTGTAATGTCTAATTGTATTATTTACAGAGTGTAATTTACACAGAAGTAATTATAGTACTCATACTCATATTCAGTTTTACGCTGTATTCCGCACATGGCAGGATAGGCAGAGGGTACTTGGGAACCTAGTGTTAAGACACTCCGTTCCACTTCCGTTCTCCACTTTCCGCGCTGAAAAATATGTTTCTTAGTCAGCGTAATCAAAAGATAAGAGTATTTGTACACAGCTTTTGCTTGGTTTTGTATAAAATTTGCCGTGTCATCCATTCCTAATGAGGACTACCTACTTACATACAAGTAAAGGTAAAAAAGGAAAATATATAGGTATTTGTAGAAAACAATAAATACAAGGCCAAATAATTGAAATTTATTTATATTTGTGTTTAATTTATAACCATACGCCCACAAAACTTGAGTATCAAAGTTAAACTTAACTTTTACATGTTGTATTTCCTGTTGATCTGTTATCTTGAAAATGTTACGTAACTTTCAGTAGACGAGTCCTAATCACACTGACTGACCTTCGTATATGTACTCGTAAATCAAAAATGAAGCAAGTTTCATTAGATTGTATTCTTGGACAATATTTTGATTTATATTGGATTATCTTGGAATTATTATGTTAGAAACAAGAAAGTGTTTATTTATTTTGACTTTATGTAAGTTTTCTTATTATATTGGTAATGTTTTCCAGTACCTGCTTAAAAAATTAGCTCCCTATGTTTCACCAACAAATATGCTCAAATTCTATGCGCAACAGTGCAGAAGAACCTATCGAGTCTTAGATAAGCACGTTTAACCAACAAAACTGCTACTTTTATAATAAAATATCGCATTTATTTGCTTGTCTACTGTTAATGATTTACAAAAATGTATATTTCGAACCATTTATATTCTGTATATATTTATTGTTGATGGCAATATTTAAGTTCTATTTCGAATATGCATTCTTCTCTTGTGCTATCTTCATCTCTTTTTTTACCGTACCACCTCCGTCTTTCGTTCTCCCTCCAAGTTCTCCATACAAAGCGACATTGACAAAATGAATTTGTAATCAACTGGCAAGTTTGGAACGCCATAATCAAAGAACTGAATTAATTTCACGAAATAAAAAATATTGCGGTCAGTGGTGGCGCAGGAGTACAGTGCGTGTGACTGTCAGCGACACGTTTGATAAAGTGAAATATTTAATGTTATATATTAATAAGGGAAATAGGCGGCGTTAAGATCCGTCACTCAATACGCAATAACTAAAGTTTAACTTAAGTTGGAAATGGAACGCAGTGTCTTAACATTAGGTTCTCAAGTTCCCTGTGTCTATCCTGCCATGTGCATGAAGCTAAATAATAATAATAACGTTAACACATTAATAACAGTACTACTTAACTTACATATGTGGGTTGATGTTTCATTAGACATAATTAAAAAAATCCCTCTCCAGTTATTTAATAATTACTATTTTTATATCACATCGTCTAATTCTAAAAGAAATTACTCCTGAGACTCGCGTAGTTTAATATTAATAGCAAAATCAATAGATTTCATATAAACACGACTTCGAGTGCTCATTTTACCTCTAAGGGATTGGCTCTTTGAAAAATCTTTCTGAGTTAGATACCTGACGTGCTTAAGTTATATTATTTACCTGTAAGCATTTAGCTTTTAACGTCACCCTTCGTTATCCATTGACAATGTTTTAATATTTTATAAAATACTAGCAATTCGCTCGCGGCTTCGACCGC
Organism: Eueides isabella; assembly: GCA_019049475.1. NCBI lineage: Eukaryota > Metazoa > Arthropoda > Insecta > Lepidoptera > Nymphalidae > Eueides > Eueides isabella. The sequence continues at coordinate 14,274,997 of CM032401.1, forward strand.
TTGATTTATATAATTCTTTGGATCCTAGAAAATTATATAATTAAAAAATATCTGAATTAATAACATTATTCAACGACAACATATATAACTATATACGAGTAGATACATTAAATACTAAATATGCAGTTGTTTTTATGAAATTGCATGTTTTATTTCTTTTCTTTTTTTTATGGAAAAAGACAAGGCAACCGAGTGCACGGGTCACCTGATGGTGAGTGATCACCGTCACCCACGGCCCCGTGTAACACCAGGGGAGCTACAGGTGCGTTATCAGCCTGAAGGTGGAGGTAGACGCGCTTTTTGAAGGTACCCATGTCGTATCGACCTGGAAATACTGCCGCGAGTAGGCCGTTCCACAGATGTGTGGCGTGTGGAAGAAAATTACATTTTTTTTTAATTAGAAAAAATCAAAAATAAAAATCAAAATCAAATTTTCTTCTTTTCTGTCCAAAATCTGTTGTTTTTTATCTATAAACTGATTGAAAAAGAGTTTGAGGCATTGGGTGTTGAGTGATAGAACTCAACACCGTGCGCTGCCGTGATACCAGAGCGTACAAAATAAAAATATTAATATCTCATTTCCTCGAATGGGAATCGACCCACAATCTGTCGTTTACAGTCGCACGCTTGTGTCACCGTTCCTTGAAAGTGGGGAACGAAACGAAGCTTTCCTCTGCCTACCCTGCCATGGGCGGGATACTGCGTGAATCTGATTGAAATAAATCACTTAATGTTAAAATGAAGAAGTTCTCCAAAGTACAATAGTGAAACTTGCTTGAAAATTGTTTAACCCATTTCTGACATAAGCATGCACAAACACGAGACAAAGAGAAAAGAGAGCGATTTTTATGTACGGTTCTATTTTGCTAACAAATGTCCCAAATAATAGATTTTCCCATTTATCTTCAACGTACAGACAGATATCAGTTACAATTTAATTACATGTATAGATACAGAAGGATCATTCGTTGAATCCAACTTTATTTACAAAGAAAAAGAAAATCTTGTTTCCTTCAAGGAATATCTTTAGGCTTTATTAGGTTCCGTTCCCGTTAGGTTTTTCATGTAATCGTCTTTTTCTTCGAAACCCATCTTAAATATTTATTCGACACTTAGAAAAAGAAAAATATTTTTATACAAAATATATAAAAAAATAAACGTAGCGGGATTTGAAGTCACGAATAATTTGTATGGAACGAACGTATGGCTTAGTGGTCAGAGTGCTTGGGCAGTTTGTGTTATCACATTCTGCTATATTAAAATTTAGTTATTAGGGCAGTATTTAGTAATTAAGGCAGTAAGTGATATCACATTCTACTATATTAACATTTATTTATATTTTTTGGGCTGGGCTGGGCTTGTTTTGACTACAGCGCCTTACAGCCATTTCACATAATTCTCATTCCGTCCACGTCAATTCTTTGATTGTTTGATCTCAACTTAGTAATTTATGCAATGGAGCCGTTTACAATACAAGTACAAGTAGGTATAAAGTTTTAACGCGCCGTTTTCACACGATGAGAATAATTTAAGTCGTGTTTACGTTTACAAATTATGTGTAGTCGAGTTCCTGGTAACTTTATGTTATTTTGCGCATAATCCTGTGAAGGTTATGAAAGCTTACAGTAGATCTCGTAGAAGCATCTATGTGTTGAATTATTTATAGTTAAAATTAATTTTCGTTTTTGTTTTTCAAAGATGCCTAACTTTAGATTTCAAAACTTTCTATTTAATTTTGAAGCTATATTTTTTACAACATTTAGATGCGTATGAAAAATATTTGTAGAGAGTGTATTTTTCAAACTGTATCTACTTATTTTAATATAATAAATTTAATATTTAATTAAATTTAAAGAGAAAGTCTAAACGAAATTCGATATTATTGCAATATGAGACCCATGACCATGACCAATAAAATGAAAACCAATTATATAAACAACAGAGCCATAGCGTGTTCAAGCCATTTCCCACAACATTCTATCAACACAAAAAGCATTGTACCTCACATTATTTTATACCATAAATCGCTCCTGTCTACAGTGACGCCGTCCCCGGGCCTCGCGTCTGACAGAAACTGACACATTCGTATACATTTTTGTACCCCGTTTATTATTTATGATTCATGAATCTTGATATCGAGCGAAATTTTGAATTTATGGCACTTTGTGTGTATTATTGTGAGTTACGACGCTTCGGTTGGAGGCTGTTTGCTGTTAATTTCCTTTCGGGATCGCTCGTTCAATTACGTTTACGTAAATGAGAATTCGCTCTGTGACTGTATAGATATTGGTTGATAATATTATCAATTGTTCTTTTCTGTTTATTGATCGTGTTAATTTTTTAAGCTTCAGGCTGTATCTCGCATATGCATCTCACAGGACCGGCAAAGAGAGTCACAGAAAGTCACTGAAGAGTGAGAGAGAGAGGGAGGAGAGATTTTTAAGACAATAATGTAGTGTGGTGGAACTCTACAAAGTGATTTTTATAGTTGTACGAGTGTTAATCGAACCCACAACCAGTAGTACATTTAGACGCTTTATACTTATGTCACAATTAAAATAATTGAAAAAAGTAGAAAAACAATGGATTACTTTGAATTGTATGAGTAAATTTTTATCTATGTATATAGATTTTGATCATTGTATGTATATTCTTTAATAATTTTAACAAAATTGTGAGGAACGCCGTATTTTTTCTTACCAGACTGAACAACTTATGATTATGGCTGTGATGGAAATGTAGGACTCGTAAAAAACCTGGTTCAATTTTATATTTCAAGTATAAGTTCATATGAAAACTAGAACTTGTTTGAATAAAAAAAATCGTACAAAAGAAATACCTAAACAAAACGAATAGACGATCTTTGTCAGTTAATACTTGAGACATTTTCAGATTTAATAGTTTCTCGTGAAGACGTCATTTTTTCTACAAAATAATAATATTTCTAAGCAGAATCCTTAACAAAAGGTTAACCATCGAGCGGCACAATGGCACTCGAGAGGTCAACGCGTGAGAGGGTTACCTGCCGTAGTACAAGACATTGAGTTAACTTCTTAATCTTAATATTATGTGTGGAGGAGATTGTTTATTTCTTAAGCTTTTGAAAGATGAAAATATTATATTTCTGTTTATTCTTTACTTATTTTATAAATCTGAATTTATTTGTTTGAACTCGCATTTCAGAAACTAATAGTTCGAATTTAACATTTCTTGCTTCCAACAAAAAGCTTGAGGCGGTTAAATTTGACAGTTATGGGTTTTACACTCAGAGAAATAAAATATTGAATATTTTCTCGATCTGATTTTGCTATTCAACAAATGATGCTTTAACAATTCTGCAAAAAGTGGGGAACGGAAGTGCACTAATGGGAACAGATTGTCTTGACACTAGATACCCAGGTACTTTGTAGGCAGAGGGAACCTGGAAAGGGCCCTTCTGTGTGCGGGCTACAGCTTGAAATTACAAATATTTTTTCACTGCGTTCTGGTAGATAAAATCAAGGTCATTACTGCCCTCAATGCACAATACCTCGAAATTTACACAAAAGTCGAGTACGGAGTGTCCTTAAAGTATAAATAATTTACTTACCTGGATAAGCAGCAAACAGCAAATTTTATTACTTAAAATTTCCACATAATTCGTATACTTTTTATCTGTTTTATTAAATCATTCATAAACGTAAATGTCAGTCATTTACGTTTGCGAATGAATTTAACATTTTTATCTTTTTCAAAGAACTAATTTCTAATATCATCAAGTTTCAATTCCATTTAAATTCAAACAAAAAAAAAACATACAAAAAATACGTTAAAACGTACACCATATGACAGCATACATTTAAAATAAGTACAATTTAAAATTTTACAATGGCTATATGATAAAACGGGACCCTTTTTGTTATTCGATCCGAAATGAATTCTCTCTGTGAGGGACGGAATAGCTAATTGAGTGGACGTGTAATCCCCCACCCTTCGCTACTTGTCATTCGAAATTAGCGAATACCTACGGAAAGCGGTGAAATATTCCCTCGTATATATTTCTTTATTAAACCACTTATGAAACGGGGTGAAGATATGAAAATTGTTTAAAATTTATATGAGTATAGGACTTTATTCTTCTATAACTAGATGGATGAAATTTAAATTGACGCATTCTTCTTATTTTTTTTCCTAGAATGAATCTTGATTTTTGGGTCTGTCTTTTTGCTCAAACTTACACCACGACAATGGTATGGACCATTGTCCTCTGTGGTTCATCCAATTAACTTTATCTTAGGCGCCCGGGGGGTCCCACTCCAGAATCAATCATACCAAGGTGTTTTCATCTGATATAAACATTGATCGTATGTCAGATGATGCTCTTATATATCAGCCGACTATCGATGCGATCAGACTCGTGCATAACTGATTTTTCCGAATTACTGGCTGTTTCATAAATCATATAAATAGTGGTCTTGTCCAAGCTCCCGCAACAAGTATATTACTCTCACAGCAGGAAAAGATAATAATTAAAATGCAATTATTCCCCTGAGATTGTATCGAACATTCATTCACAACCATCGTGCATAAGGTGAAATGCCACTGTGCTATGACGGCCTCTGTTCGTCTATTGTGTGACTATTTAGTAAAACTATTTTTTTACATTTAATATAATAGATATAACAATGGCTTGATGTCTTAACAGGATAGTGTCCATACATGTTCACCGTTGTGAGTTCTTTTCCCACTTAGGGTATGGAGTTGTTTTTATTTCCTTACAATGGTAGCCAGTTAATGTGGCGTGAAGTTTGCCATTCAACATGCAATGTCTTAAATATTGACCAGTGCGTAGAGCACCAAGTGTCTTATCATTAAGTTCCCTTTGCTAAAAGTACTAAATGTGAGTTATAAACGGAAAGCGAAACACGACAAATATTATTATTTCATTGTCAGTAATTTTCAAAAGTTTGTCAATACTAAAAAAATATAGTTAACCACCACTAAAAGATTTTGTTTTATTCAAACAAAGTCACAAAAAACTTTTATCGCATACATTTTAAAACTTTTAAAACATTTTAAAACGTTAAACCAAGAAGTGTCCATAAATTTTGAAAAAGGCTCTTCAGTAAAACTGGCAAAAAGCGTAAATAGCATGGTGTTAGCGGCCATCGATATCCGCTACTAAAATATTCACTAGAGTTTTTGCGAACTCGATAAAGCTTTAGTATCTAAAAGTTAAATTTTAATTTAATTGCTTTAACTGAGTGCTCCTAGTTAAGTATTCTAAGTTAACAGTGATTTTTTATCCGTTCCTTTTATTTTGTTTTAATGAAAATCTATGTTTGTGCTTAATATAATTAGCTTTTGTTGAACGATATTGTCTTATGTAGGCAATTAAGTCCAAAATAAGTAAAAGGATAAATGTAGCTGAACGACGTATTCCCTAATTGGAGAATAGGCAGAGGGAACTTGGGAACCTGTTATAATACTCTATAACCGTTAAGAAAACCATAACAGTTTCGTTTTTAACCAAAACTGGGATCTTTTAATATTTAATCATTCCTTCGAGTGTAATCGAACCCATAACCTTTACTTATCGTATTTAAATAGTAAACACTAGTTGAAAGTTAAAAGGAACTATACAAATTGTATTATAAGGTGTAAGATACAAGCCACTAGCTAGCATCAATCGTGCGTCGCAAATGGGACGTGAAACGACCGCTCTGATGTATTGTTACTGGACAACTGTTTTCCAGCGTTGATTGTTCCTAATGTTCTCTTTGTGGTTATTGATTGTTTTAGTATTCCTGCGGACGTTATGGGTTCAATAACCATTTAGTTTCTTTCAAAATGTATGGAGTTATTGAATATTACTTTATGGTACATAATACTTTATAAAATAGTTCCTTTGAAATTCGTTTGAATCTCGTTACTTGAAAAAACAAGTGTTGTTCAATACAGTTTTATTATAAGTAATATTATTATTGGAGAATGCATTCATTTAATTCTCTCACATCAGTTATGAGATAAACGGCTGCGGTAACGGACCTAAACATGCGCTTTGTATTGTTACCAGAGCGAAAAAATTAAAACTATATAATTTTAATTAAAAATATTAAATATATAATTTGCTCGAGTGGGGATCCAACCCACAATCTGTCACGTTGACAGTCACAGGCTTGTGCCCTTGTGCCACGACATGCCTTATAAAAAACATAAAAAAAAACATCATACAAGGATTTCAAAGAAATTTAAAAAAGATGATAACATAATACATATACTTGTTTCTTGTAATCCCGCGATAACAGCTCGTATGAGAACCGATCTTTTAAACTTTAACTTCGTATAAAAGTGAAAAGATTTTATCTGAACGGAACAATCTTTGGGAAAGTGAAAAACTTCATCATCGGGTAGCGAATTTGATAAAACTCATCATACTCTAAAATTCACTCGTGAAAATAAGATTTCACCTTAAGCATTATTATAAGATAACTTATCTAAAATATATCTAAGTATTTCCCCGATGGATCCTGCAAATAATTTAAGGTTAAAGGAACCTAGTAATTAAGGCGCTCTTTTTCTCATACACCGACGGATTTACGACACAGCGTGTTGACTGGCAAAACTCAACGCCAGCCTTTGTCCACTGCTACGCGGAAATGAGACTATATAATATTTAAATTTATTAACTTGTTCATGCAATCCGATTCGTAACTGCCAAGGTTGTGAATGTTTAAGGAAATGTTTTGCTTTCGTGATATTTGTAGATGTTAATCTCGGAATATTGATTTTAAGTTAAATAACAATTAATATAAAGCATTTCATGTGTCCTTTCCTAAAGGGGTGTTTGGAGCTAGCTTAACTTACAATATTTACATACTTAGATTTAGAAGTAAGACCAGTCGGTGCTCCGGGCACAAGTGTATGACTGCTTTATTAAATATGATATTATTATTGTTAAATATGATAGATTATGGGTTCGATTTCTGTTCAAGGAAATGAAATATCTATGTAATATTTTCATTTTCCTCGCTCTGCTGCCAAGGCTAAGCGCGGCGTTGCAATCAGTCAATTAGCTCCCAATGCCTTAATTCAGTGGAAAGGAAAGAATGGAAGTGTCTTCATGGGAACAATTTGTGTTTTGTCCCCATCATTTGGTATTTGTAGAGCAAAAAATATGTATTTTTTTATTTTAAGTAATAAAATTATTCTATTAAGAGGCATGTCGTGGCTCAGGGGCACCGGCTCAGCGTGCGGCTGTAATTACGACAGGTTGTGAGTTCGATATGAAATGTTAAAAATATTTAATGTTTTCATTTCTTCGCTCTGATTACAAGACAAAGTTGATTTCCGAGACTCAAACCAAAATAATTTGCTGCAATTTGGTGGAAAGTAAGGAACGGAACAGTGTCTTAGCACGAGGTTCCCAAATTTATTTTGCCTACCCTGCTGGGGTACAGGATACAGCGTGAAGCCGAAAAACAAATATTCTTCTACTTGACAAAGCCCATCGGGCCTCATCAATCAATATAGCGCGAAAATGCAGAGATACCCATAACAGGTTTGACTTAAAAATACTAGTTAAGTATAATAATAAACAGTATAATGAAAACGTAAATGTCAATTTTATGAGTATAATAATAAACAGTATAATGAAAACGTAAATGTCAATTTTATGAGTGTAATAGAAGAAGCGAAGTGTCATATCATCTAACCTCTAAATAACTAATCACCAAGAGTGAATTGAAATAATAAGCACTTATTTAATTTTTCTATTAAGCAACCCCAAAAAGCATATGTTATAGCTAACGCAACAATAGCTTAATATGATTATAAGTTCAAGTTAAGTCCATCGTACTTCTTGCGCGAGCACGTTCTCGTTTTCCATATAATATACACGTATATATTCTTAGCTTCACGCTGTAATCCCGCATTGAAAGATTATCTCGGATGGATTAAACCGTTTAAATTATTTTAATTTTAACAGAGAATTGACGTAAACAGTAAATTGGCACCATTAAATATTAACTTACTTTTTTAGATAAAGATTTTACATCTTCACGCTTTTTTTCCTGTATGTAATATCTTTATGACATATGCTAAGGGAATCCTAATAGGAATCGGGTTATAGATGCACTAAGATTAAACTTATTTCTAGTATTAATTTTATTTATATCCTCGATTTTACTAAATTCATTAATATTTTTCTTAACCTACATAATATTTTCAAAAATATATTGCGATGCAACAGGTCATCATATTATTTTCTTTAAATTTTTCCCTTAAAGAATCTTTAGGGCCTAATTTATAGAATGCACGAATATCAAGCTTTAGCAAGACAAAGATTGATTGAATACCGGCTGCATTACCCCAAAGTAAAATGCCGTAGGACATAATACTATGAAAGTAACTAAAATAAACGAGGCGAGCCGTTTCCACGTCTTTTAATATTTAGATTTTTTTTTATCGTCATACACTTTCTGTCTTCTTTTCATTTTGAAAATTAGCGATGTATCATCCGCAAACAATACTATCTCGTGGTTCTTTTCAACTAAATATAGTAGGTCATTTATGTATATTAATAGGAGAAAAGGACCAAGAATGGACCCCTGCAATGCATACATACATGCATATTTTTTTTTAGCTTAACACTGTATCCCGCACATGGCAGGGTAGGCAGAGGGAATTTGGGAACCTAGTGTTAAGACACTCCGTTCCACTTTCTGCGGAATTTGAGGCATTGCGTGTTGAGTGGCGGAACTCAACGTCGCCTTTTGCCTTATTACCAGAGCGAAGAAATGAAACATTAAATATTTAAATTGAAAATAAATATTTAATGTTTCATTTCTTCGCTGTAATTAAATTGAGGCCTGTCGTGGCGCAGCAGCACAAGTGTGTGACTGTAACCGACAGGTTCTGGGTTCGATCCCCAGTCGAGGAAATGAAATATTTAATATTTTCAATTTAAATATTTAATATTTCATTTCTTCGCTGCTTCGTGCGGGATACAGCGTGAAGCTAAGAAAATATTAAATATTTCGTTTCCTCGACTGGGGATCGAACCCAGAACCTGTCGGTTACAGTCACACGCTTGTGCCACTGCGCCACGACAGGCTTCAATACATGCCATATGTATACATATTCATACATAATGTATCGCATAATACGTCGTATATTATATGGTAATTTATTTCCATGCATCGCATTATATTAGTCCGGAGATTAAAGCGCAGTTGGCTCTTTATAACGCGGCCGTGATAGATATCGGATGGGTTATTAATAGCACTTAGCATTAGATACAAGTATCGAGCTTTCGTCGGAGTTTCTTTTTTAATTTAATAGCTTTTTTAATTTATCGTGGAAGTGTGTGATTTTTACTATTGTCGTCACTTATATACATATAATTATTGGAATTAACCAAATATTTGAGATCTATCAAGGCTATTTATAACGTGGACGCTGAAATTAAAGCAACATCCTTTAGTTTTATAAAGTATATTTATCGTTGACCTAAAATCCTAAAATTGCTACGGAACCCTCAATGAGCGAATCTAATTCACACTTGATGTATTTATGAGTACGGATATTGATAACGTTTCACTTTTTTATTTCAAAATAATCATAACCACCACCTTTGAACACAAACTATTAAAATAATTGGGAACGGCAGATTTTGTAATTTGTCATTACAATTACCAAAATAGCTGAAAATTTATATATATATATATATATATATATATATATATATATATATATATATATATATATATATATATATATATATATATATATATATATATATGTATATATATATATATATATGTATATATATATATATATATATATATATATATATATATATATATATATATATATATATATATATATATATATATATATATATATATATGTATATATATATATATATATATATATATATATATATATATATATATATATATATATATATATATATATATATATATATATATATATATATATATATATATATATATATATATATATATATATATATATTAATTTCTTTACTTTGGTACTTTCTTTCTTATATTATAATATACGGAATTTATTAGTTTTAAAATATTTACCGCTATACAACACAACTTGTGAAGAGAATACCATACAACAAGTATATTAGTTTTCCAAACTTCCACATGTCTTATTTCAAAGTACGACCGCGAGTTATAGCTACAATATATCTCGAGGCGTTGTTCCACAGTTCTGCTTAGTTAATATCCCGGAAAGCAAATTATAACTGAACTATCAAAATTAACTGCCTAAATTATCAGCCGTTAGTCACCGTAACGACTAACGGCCGTTGTAACGCCGTTAGAGTGATTAACGTTTATTTATATGTGTTAATGTCGTTTTCAGTGATCGGTTATTTCTTAATTTGGAAAAAACTTTCATGTTATGAACTTTCCCCCGAATTGTGAAAATATTGCATGTTGAGTGGTGGAACTCAACGCCACACTAGTAAGTAGTCTCTAGAATTAGACGCAGAGTTGGGAATCTGAAGCGAAATCACGATCTAGCGAATCACTTAGTTTCTTTTAGGAAAAAAAACGAAGTGCCTTTAGCATTAAGTTCCCAGTTTTCCTCAGTGTAACCTGAGTGCGTAATAAAAACAATATAAGATCTAAATTTGAAAAGAAACCTCGAATTGAAACTTCTCATTTTCCACTTTCCGACATGTTTTGAGATATTGCGTAATTAATGGCAGAACTCAACGTATCCTAGAATTATAAAATTTAAATAATTTACATTTATATGTAGAAAATATATGATTAAACATCGATAGAAACAATTTACAATAAAATATTATTAAAGTTCTCGAATCGTTTTTGATACGGTCTATATTTGTAATGGCAACGCGATGCAAATTTTGTGCGTAAAAATGCAAATTGAGTTACCATCGATCTGTGTGACAATGGTAGTTGCAACAGACTTAATATGTGGAAATTAAAGTGCTTATACACCAATGTACCAAAATATATATTATGTCTATTTAATTCTTTCGTCGACAGACAACATGATCGAAACTACTGCACTAAGAAAATTACTACTAATAAGGTTATAATTTAGAAGGATTGGGAGCGAAGAGAAGCCCTGGCTTTTCAGATTCAAATTCAAATTCAAAATATTATTTATTCAAATAGGCTTTAGCAAGCACTTTTGAATCGTCACAACATAAAATTACCACCGGCTCGGAATGCAGTTCTGCTGAGAAGAGCCGGCAAGAAACTCAACAGTTGCTCTTTTCAATAACGAATAAAGTCACAATTTCATTGTTTAATACAATAGTGATTATCCTGCATGAAATTCAAATGACCTTAATTAAATACATTTTTATCATTCAAATATTCTTCGACATTGTAGTACGCTTTCTTAATTAACATTACTTTAACATTTACTTTAAACTTCTCTAGTGGCAAATTCAAAATATACTGCGGAATACTATTGTAGATACGTATACTCAGACCCATAAATGACTTATTTACTTTTTGGAGGTGATAACTAAGGCGTCACAAGTTTGTCCTTGTTTCTCGTCCCAATCGTGTGTCTGTCACTGTGTTTGCTATAGCACTGAATATGTTGCCGGACAAACAAAATATTGTAAAAAATATATTGAGAAGCAACCTGTATCCTTAAAAACATCTCGCTGAGAATCTCGAGCTTTAAGATTATAAATAGATCTTACGGCTCTTTTTTGCAGTATAAATATTGAATTAATATCGGCAGCGCTGCCCCATAGTAGCATCCCATAAGAAAGAATACTATGACGAGATTCCCGGAGACAGTCAGGTCGCAGCTGGAATACGGGTCCGGTTGCTTGTCTAGGGTACCGAGGGGACCGGATGTTCCTAAAGCCCTTGTCCGGTCATTGAGGTTGGACTCGCGGTGGTTGTCGTTGGCTGAATAGTTGGACATGTTCGTCTGGCGATACAATTGTCACGGGGCGTCTAACATCGCGCGCAGCACGTTAGTGTCTACACCGGCTCAAGGCGAAGGGCTGGTAGACAAGCGGCAGCATGAGAGCCGGGAGCTAGACTTGGATCTAATCTAACCGATTGTCGATTCAGGTTAAACCACGGGACTGCGACCGCGTGTCGGAAACTGAGTGCGCCGTATATAACCGGTGCCAACTGAAAATTGGTAGTCAGCTTCTCTGGCTTCCTTAGCGAGGTGAATCGCAAGCATGCTGGATGGCATGCGGGAGGTGAGCGTGCCTGCAGCTCCGGCGCCTATTTGGAAAAGGAGGTAACATAATCAAAGATCATCTTCCATCAGCTGGCGGTTGGAGGTTGCGTGGGGCAACTTCCCCTAAAAGTACTACCACGAAAGTGGTGGGAGCCAAACCTGTCTTATGGTTCCTGCCACTGGAGTACATCCAGGTGGCAGATATACTGGCCCTCCTGGTGCGATCTTAAGTTTGGTACAGGAGGACAGTATGACATAAACGGTAAGTCTCGAAATAGACAGAGGGGCATGTGTTTATGACACGACCGGTCTTTTTATAATTATACCTTAATACCCTGTTTTTCTATCTATAGAACGTAATACAATAGTCCTAAATAAAGCCAATAACAACAAAAGATCGAAGAGCAAGTATAAATTACCATTCAAAACGAACGTTATTAACTGTTTCGCGATAAATTAAGTACAAAAGTTAATTAACGGAACGACCGTGATGGGACTTCTTCCGAAATGGCGTGAGAACACAATTTACATTCATAAACACAAACACTGGCCCTTCGTGGCTTCTTTCCTTCTGTTTACTCGAAATTTCCTGAACATATAAACGTAATTACATATGTATGAAGATAATGTATATTTAAAATGTGTACAGTCAGATGTTTTTGCTTCACACTGTATTCAGACGTAAACATATGGGACCGGGCGTTAAGATACTCCAACAAATTAAGTCTCTATGAAGCCATTGCATGTTCAGTGGTGGTACTTAACGCCGCACTATGCCTCGTCATTCATCGTCATTTCATTTTTAACCTCCCACAGGGGAAATCGAACTCACCACGAATAAGTTTGTGCGCAAAGACGCCCATTTTATTTTGTAAATTACCGTCTAATTTCGTGATCTAGGTATCACGCATTGAGTTGCGAAATACATTCTAGATTACGAAAAAATATGTAAAATAATGAACTCCTCCGAATAGAAATTAAACTTACATTTACCGTATTATTGGTCAAACGCTGTGCTAATAATATATTAAACTTTTTAACATATTATCATACCGGAACAAATTAAACAGAAAAGTTAATTAACAGAGCGGACACGTGATGTTTTAACGGACTCTAATAATACAGTGTATGGTTGTTTTAAATTTTGCTTCCTTCCTTTTTACTCAATATAAAAAATCATCATTGTGTTTTGCAACAATATTTTTTTACAAAAATAGTTATTTTCAGCTTCACGCTGTATCCTGGACTTGGTAGAATAGGCAGTGGTGCCACTAAGATATTTCCGTTCTCCACTTTCTGCCAAATTTGAGGTTTTGTGGGTTAAGTGGCCATACTTTAAAACGCTCTTTATCATTTGACCAAAAAAATATAAAGATATTAAAAATTTTGTTTCCTCTATATATCTCTTTGGACTATAGACCGGCTCGGGGACTCTTTCCTTACTATGAAAACGAGGAAAGCACGGCGGCGAGAAACGAAGTGTTCTAAGATGCAGCGGTACTCAACGCTGCCGTATACCTGCCTAATCGAGGTAAATAAAAAAAATATTTAGGAATTTATTTCCCCGAATTTCATAAAATAAAAACAAATTGAAAATTTATTCAATTTATTTCTCCATATCAATAAAATAATCAAAAGCCTTCCTCCATTCAACCATTTATATTCATTAGGAACGAAATGCGCGCGCTCATTGTTTCCTTGACGCGTGTGAATAATTAGACCGTTGATTAATGTACCGCTGCGACTCACGTCGTACATGCATGGGTTATAGCCTTGTTCAAAGAATGGTTTCTGTTCAATTCCAAAATAAGTCCTTTTAAAAAAATATTAAATATTGTGATTTGAACGCTCGCCTGTTTATTACTGTTTCACTAATCCGTCGTAGCGCAGCGACTCAGATTTGACTTTCTCGCTAGTTGGTTTGATATCGACCAGACGAAATACAATATAGATAGGAATGGAGTGACTTAACACTTGGTAATTGCTAACAGCGCTAAGATTAAAAATAATAATGTAAATACACAAAATGATAAGTCTCATTTTGAACACGTACATTAAATTATCACAATTTCGAAATAATTTCGACCATAAGCCTCGCACTCGTACGAGTTACCTGCATATATTCCCAAATATTAACCACATTTTGCCAGTAATCGTAATATCGCATGCAATAGGCAACGCAGTGTAAAATCTACACCGAAATTATAAAGCTATAGAGTTTTTACTTATCTTATAAGCTACTGGTTCGTTTCTTACATTATGTTCCTCTTTGATGGTTCGTTTTACTATAAATGCTGGAGGCTACAAAGCTATATTAATTGTTTCCCATGTGCTTGCGATCTGAGCTACTTATAGTAAGTAGGATATGTGGGTCTGTCTTAAGTATTTTTATTCGATAACACGAGGAAAGATATTATAAGTTTAAATATTTTATTTTAATACGTGGGAGAGAGTAAACAATGGGAACTTGGACACCTAGTGATAAGACACTCAACGCCCTGGTTTACCTCTACGCCACGGAAGATCTCAAATTATTGTCAAAATATCATAATTATATAAATTATTGAACTATAGTACATTAGTATTTCTCTAACAGAAACATCTAAATGCACATCTAAGTCCGACCAGATCTAACGCAATAGCGCGATCAGTCTGTTTATACATCGACATAGAATTCAATGCATTAATCGTAAAACGTGCCTTATCTGAGTATTGTATCGTCCTCCCGTACTTTCCCCTCTTCCGTTGTTATACACTTGTCCCTATTATACTAGCTTTGCAATTTTAAAATTATTATTTGTTTCAATTTTAACTTCTGGTGCAAAAAGAGAGGTGTTATAAGTTTGACCCACGTGTGTGTCTAATAAAGTCTATTTTTTATTGAAAAATTTTCTTATTCGTCGCAAGGTTCTTAGCTATTTATTTATTTAATGAAAATTGAACGAGCATTATAAAACCTACCAGCTTGCCAAAATAAGGTGGTGTTTTTTTTATTATATATATATATATATATATATATATATATATATATATATATATATATATATATATATATATATATATATATATATATATATATATATATATATATATATATATATATATATATATATATATATATATATATATATATATATATATATATATATATATATATATATATATATATATATATATATATATATATATATCAAACAACTGTTCAAATGATAAATATCCTTAATTTTTAAATAGAAAACTATACCAATCTGAATATATTTATAAATTTTCTATAGTGCATTTAATTTGGAACTGCGCTATACAATCGCTTGCCAATACTTCGGAGGTACTGCGTTACAGCTGGTAGTAAATATCAGACCTCGCCAAAAAATAATATTCTTCTTCGTAAATAATAAAGTAACATTATATTTCTTGTGTCGTTCAACTTAAAGTTGAAAGTTTAAATCACTTTTAATCTCAGTGACTATTATTTAATGGCATTCACGCTCAATCCCGCGTATTCTACGCAATAGATAGAGGAACAGAACTTAATATCACTCCGTGTCTTGTCTTGTTACCAGAACGAGGAGATAACAGAAAATATAAGGAGAGTTTTCATTTACTTATTACTTACTACGTTTAAGGCATCTTACGTATATAGCAGCGTAGTGAGAAGATCCATTTTTTTATTATTTTCTAATATACCTTTCACGAAACGGATTTTAACGCCGCAGTATGTTTCTAACGTAAAATATAAATACTTTAAATATTATTTGATGTTCTTAAAATTGTGATTAATTGTGTGTTAATACACAAAAATATTTTTTTTTGAATATAAAATGTCTAACTGTTTTATTAATACTTTTAAGAGAAATATATTTTTCAAGTAATTAAAAATGAATAAAGTAAAGCCTATATAAATGTATTTTGTTCATTTTACTTTTACAGCGTTGTTAAAGGTACTCGTGTACCGACATAGTAAAATAATACTACTACGTCGAATTTATTATTAAATTTTTAATTAGATTTTTTTTATTTTTGAGTTATTTTAGTAGTAAGTATAAAGTTTTCGTTTATAAAAACAAAATAAAAACAGCTTCACGCGTTTCCCAGCTTAGCGGTATAAGTGGAGTAGAGAGTAGAGTAATACGTCACTCCGTTTTTAAATGTTGTACATTTTAAGTGACGAACACGCAGCTGATGAGTGTCGGAGCTCTACGCTATGGATTTCTATCAAAGTGGGAAACTGGTTTTAAAAGAAAAAAATATTCAAGTATATCACACCTACAAATAACCATCGCACATACGCACACTTCTTCAATCTCAACACTAAAGCCAGGCTTCTAGCGCGAGCGGAACCGTCACCATTAAGGACTACATCGAACTGGCCGCAGTAAAATGCATACTTGTGTTTCCACCAATCGCCATATATTTTGTTTGTTTGTTTTATTAGCATCGATTTATGAATAAAAAAGTTACATGATTTTTCTTTGGCAGGCAGGCGAAGTCGAGGCATAGCTAGAACAAAGTTGATATATATGTACATAGAAATGTAATGTAAATGTTCAATGTTTCCCACACTACGAATTCAATATTTCGATCACGTCCCCTTGAGTACATGCGCGATGTCAAACACGAATTCGGTCATAGAAATCACTCACAGTACGGAATAAACCAACTGTACTGACATTTAACAACTTGCTTTCACACAGTTACATCTCTTCTAAATTGAATTTGAAATAATATATATCTGTCTCTATCTATTTACTATTGCATGTCGTGGCGCAGAGGCATAAGCATGCGACTGTACAGGCGACTGGTTGTGAGTTCGATGCCCACTCGAGGAAAATAAATATTTAATATTTAAATTTCTTAGCAATGGTAACAAGGCAAAGCGTGGTGTTGAGTTCCGTCACTCCAGAAATATGTGAAAAGTGGAGAACGGAAGTCTGTTAATGAGAGCAGAGGTGCTTAATTGTAGGTTTCCGGGTTCCCTCTTCTTTTCTTGCTATGTTCAAAATACAGAGGGAAACTCAAAATAACATATGATTTTTCAAAATAATACAGAATATGATTTTAATATTTTTGTTTAATAGTACCCAACACTAAATGTGTACATGCAGCCTTTTAAAAAGATATAAGTCATAATACATTTTATTACATAATTTATTGAGAGTCTTAACATCAAGTCTGAAATCCTAAGTCGAAGGCCTATGCATATTCTGCCCTGCGGGAAATATGTCAATTTAATTTCTGAATAAACTGAGTAATCTTCAACTTAACCGTTCAGTTCATGCTGAGATTTCCTTTCGTTAAGCGAAATACTGTATTTAATAGAGCAAAAGACTAGATCAAATAACTCTTCATGATTAGACACTGCGGCCCGCATCTGCCGACGATCGCAGCTGTGCTTTGGCACTCAGTTGGCTGTTATGTAATGATTTCTATATTTCTATAGTTATCTCAAATATTGTTTGAGTGAGATATAATGTATATATAAGCCTTTTTAATTTGTTTTCTAAAGATCGATTTAAACTTAAGCTGTTTAAATTTGAGGCATGTCGGGGCGCACCGGGACAAGCATGTGACTGTAACCGACAGGTTGTGGGTTCGATCCCCACCCGAGGAAATAAAATATTTAATATTTTATATTTAAATATTTAATATTTTCACTTCTTCAAGGCAAAACGTTGAGCGGCAAGCGGCGGCGGTTGAGAGGCAGCGTAGAGATCCGCCACTCAATACGCAATGCCTCAAATTCGGCGGAAAGTGGGAAACATAGTGGAACGGAGTGTCTTAACACTAGATTCCCAAGTTTCCTCTGCCAACCCCACCATGTGCGGTATACAGCGTGAAGCTGAGTATGAGTATGAGAGTATGCTTTTTAAATTTATGCTGTATCTCACATATACCATAGTAGGTAGAGGGGATCTGTAGGTTCCCTAATTTCATCTGCTTACCTTACTATGAGCGGAATATAAAGTGAAGCCCAAGAAACATTTACTATGTAGGCCATGGGTGGTATACCAACTAAAACAAATTAATTACCGTTATTCCCCAGCTTTGGCAAGGCAAAAAATGGCCCTGAGTTCCACCATACAATATAAAATGTCTCAAATTAGAGTAGAAGCAGAATATAGATATGAGATAACTGTATAATGATAAACCTAAGTTATTTATTTTCTTTTACTCAGCTTCACGCTGTATCCCGCACAAGGCGGGGTAAACAGAGGGAACTTGC
This sequence comes from Eueides isabella, assembly GCA_019049475.1. Taxonomy (NCBI): domain Eukaryota; kingdom Metazoa; phylum Arthropoda; class Insecta; order Lepidoptera; family Nymphalidae; genus Eueides; species Eueides isabella. The sequence continues at coordinate 14,293,418 of CM032401.1, forward strand.
GAGCTTAGTGTCAGGACACTTAGTTCCGTTCCTCACTTTCCGAACAATTCAAGGCATTGCGTGTTGAGTGATGAAACTCAACTCCGCGCTTCGTCTCGTTACCAGAGCGAGAAAATGAAAAATATAATTTTTTTTTAGCTTCACGCTGTATCCCGCACGAGCAACAACCTAGCGTTAAGACACTCCGTTCCCCACTTTCCACCGAATTTGAGGCATTGCGTATTCAGTGGCGGATCTCAACGCCGCGTTTTGCCTTGTTACAATTTATGATTAGTATGAACATTTTAAATTATTAATAGTATGTTTCCTGTAATAACAGTTTCCTCCATTGTGAATATCTCATTGAAACTGGCCATTTCGCTTCAAAAACCTAAATGATTACAGTCATAATGAGTTGAGGAACAAAATTAATAAAAAACGCAAACAATTATTAAAAGACAAAAGAGACTGTCGAGTTGTTAGCATTTTGTAATACTACTTTCGTAATTCGTTACAAGTTATACGAAATATGAATTCTTAATAATTTGGATTATGGAGCTTTATCATTTCCCCTTTTTCTCCGTAGCTTATTTAATTACAAAAAAGTTCTGCTTCTTAGAAAATGTTGCCTCGTGAACATTTTTATTTAATATTTGTTATAAGCGAGTTACATTTTGTTTACGTTTGATCGGCGGGTTCAAGGGAACTGGCAACTGAAGTAAATGTCATATTTAGTTCACGATATTGGGGTATTGCGTGACTTCTACGTACAATCTTTTTGATATATCTATAGTATTCTAGTTTGCGAATGAGAAACGATTGCCCCTTCCTGTGCCGTGGGTCATGAGCTACGACAACTCAGTGCTATATAATACGGGTATATAGTAATATTTTTTAGCATCACGCCGTATACGCACAGGGTAGGCAGAGGGAACCTGGGAACGTTAAGTAAGAGATACTCCGTTTCCATTAAGACACTTAACAAATGAAAGTGGGAAATTTCCACTATCCGCCGCATTCTAGAGGTATTATGTGTTGAGTATTTGATCTTTTCCGTTATTTTTTATATCTACTTTTACTGCTTTAAGAGATAAATCTACCATTTGTAAACATTTTTTTGCTGTATTTGTTTTCTTTGTTTTTATTAAGTGCACTAATCAAATTTGGTTACGATTAACGTGATGTAATAGCCCTATTGCCTTTTTGTTAGATTAACCATTCGACAGAATTTGTTTATTTTTTTTTTATTTAAACCAGTAGTGTTTTGAGATTTTTTTAAGTTGAATCTTTATCAAGTTAAAAAAATTTATAGTTTTATAATATAAAATATGAATGAATATTGGTTTGTGAACGTAAACGTATTAAAATTGAACCTATCGGAGCTCGAACCCGCGCCCAATTGTCCTCAAGCTTGATGTTTTCTTATTTTATCAAGCTACGTTATATTTTCGTTCTAAATTTATTTGACGGAACTGAAATAAAAGTTAAATTGAAAAAAAAATCGACAAACGACAACCTTTACTAAAAATAACTTCAAGCCAAGAATGACTTGACAAGGGTCAAGGGAAGGAACTAAGACATATAATATACAGAGAATACTGCCTTCACTTTGGCGTTGAAACTTCTATCATATTTTCAATTTTACTATTTATTAATAAACAATAAATAAATATTAAATTATTTTACTCGGTTTTACAAATTCACATTTTTTTCCTACACCTATTTTTTTTTAATAAACATGATACGTTTTGGGTTTACAAGTTTCTAGGATATGTGCAGGACACAGCATTGAAAGCTTTATGTGAGAAAGATAAGAAAAATACACACTTTTCACACAAAAGGGCAAGTAGAGCAAGATGAAATATGTTGATATTTTTTCTGTTCCGTGTTTTCTAGCATAGCATAGAAATATAGCTTATTGAGTATAATCGTTGAGTCGTAGTCGAGTATAAACCTTGACAACTGAAGTGTCGTAGTACAATTATAATTACATGCAAACAAAATTTTACATTTAAAAAAAAACAATACCAAATATTCATTATTTATTGGCGAAGTGCTTGTAACACTTAAACAGCTAATTTTCTTTTCATAAAATCCATCGTCATGAAAGCTGCATTTAAGTCGGTTCATTCATGTACGGGTACGCTGTCACAAGCAGACGGACAGGTCAAACCTGTAACACCCCTTTTTATGCGTTGAGGGATAAAAATATAGCATTTCCCTTTAAATCACTACTGTTTCTTACAGTTGGAAGCTACACGAGAAAGAGCTTAGCTGTTTTTAATTTTTTTTTAAAGTTATATATAGCTATATGATTTTCATTATTTCTAATCATATATTGTTTACTTTACAAAGACTTTTAGGAACATTATATATAAAAATAAGAATTTGGAGGTTAGAATATGAAAAAAACTATATATTTTGAACATTTACTATTTGTACTAATTAACATTTAGGTACTAAATGTACGTATAGAAATTAAATTGATTTGTTATGAAAAGAAAATTATTTTGCATTCACAAAGAATTACCATATCATAAAAAAAAACTTGTCCTCTCTGAAACAGAATTCGTTAATATTCAACATATCTGTGACAGGACGGGGCCGGCCTCGATATCTTTTCCCGTAATTTACATAAAAGGAAGTGGAACGCGACGCGTTACCAACTTTCAGTAACAACTTATTTTTAACTCGCCTCCTTTCTACCGAGGCTGAGGGCATCGCGCTCTGCCAATTTCCTTCCGCTGTGATAGAGCTTATCTTTTTTTTATTGGTTTCACGCTGTATCTATCATAGCAATGTAGAAGTATAGTGTACCTATTTCAAAAATACTTACTTGTTCATTTTATGTGATATTCGAGATATTGTATGTACAGTGACGTAATTTAACGATGCGCTGTTTATTATTATCACAAAGCGGAAATGGAAATGTTAAGTAATGAATTCCTGTAACTATGCAAAATACCCACAATTTTTGCATTTATATCACCCTTTATACCACTACGCTTTCTCCGACTGAGACTGAGATCGTAACGTTTTCGGTCGTTTTATATTGTGTCCACTATGATAGAGCTTATTTAATTGCTATTTTAATTTAATTAAAATAATAAGGGTTATCGCCCGCATATAAACATGATTGCTTCCTACTCTGGGGAATAAGATTTAATTTTTCTTTACAGAAATTTGGACAAAAATTTCAATCCTGCTACATGCGGGATTAAGCGTGAAAATAAATAAATAAAATCAAAGGACTAACCGAAAATATGTTGAACATAACAAAAGGCAACGTATCTCCCCTCCCTCAAATAAAGCACAGCGGCAAACATCGTGGTGTAATCCGATAAGCGCGATACAACACCAGTACGTCACGCTTATCACGTCGCGCCGCGTTAAGATCGCTGATAGCATTTATATACGTTGTATTGAAACTGATCTGAGTTATCAACGTTCGGTTCGTAGGCTATTTCGTATTAGATATTGCCTAAAGATTATTATGTATGTATATGTATATATATATATATATATATATATATATATATATATATATATATATATATATATATATATATATATATATATATATATATATATATATATATATATATATATATATATATATATATATATATATATATATATATATATATATATATATATATATATATATATATATATATATATTTTTACCGTGTAGATTTCTTGGCATTTGGAGAGGATTCCAACTGAAAAAAATTGAATTTTACGTTTTACCGTTTACGCAAAAAAAACTATGGGTGGCCACAACAGTATCAAGTATCCTATAAGAGTAAAAAAAGGTAGTTAAGTCATTATTAATCCTATGTGACATATGTATGTAGCGCGACGGGGAGCCTCTCCAACACCCCGTGTACTACTTGACTGAGATTTATAATCATTTGAAGTATCAATTTTCATAATATCCAATATTTTAAAATTTCAAATAAATCTGAATAGCTTATGTTTTTTAAATATTTTATTTATAAGGCATATACTCGTATGTATCTTCAAGATATATTCCAAAAGCCTAATTACCTTCGGGGAATACTTACAGTTTTCTTAATGTAATTAAATTTACTTGGATAATATTCAAAAATTTATTTCATTTCTACATATTTTGTCTTAGATCAAAGCTAAGATTGGATATTAAATTAAATATAATTTTAATAATAAGCTAAAAAAAGGAGGAAGAAAATTATACTTGGTAAGTTGCTAAGTGAAAAGACACTCCATTCCTTACGCTGACGCTATGTCAGCTTTGAGTCACAGATCTCACCGGCGTGCTTTGTCTTATTACTAAAGAGGGAAAATGAAATTAATTCATTCTTCTCCACGAGAATCGAATCCACAACCACTACCTTTAGTTATCTATTCTTTAATGCATATCCAATATCATTAAAACTTTTATCGTAGATGAGAAAAAATAATAGAACTGGTCGTTACAGTAAATGTGTTCGTAACAACAGCTCTACGTAACAATTTTACAAACAGACCAACTTCCGGGCCAGTCATCTGATATGGTAATGCCACCGCTACTGCTACTTCAACGTAACGAAATAATAGAGTTGCATACTAAATGTTCATAGCAATTGATCTTATTGGGAATTTACTACAAAAGTATAATCGTAGTATGTTTTATTTTGAGGTTTGTCGTGGCGTAAGTGAGGTAAGAGCGTGCGACTGTAATTGTGACAGGTTCTGGGTTCGATTACCATTTGATAATAAAGAAATGTTTAATATTTTTATTCTATTGTTTTGGTAAAGAAGCGAAGCGGAAGGTTGACCCTCCGCTGAATATCCAGAGTTTACTCCAGGAAAATTGGAAACGACAGTGTCTGAACAGAAACGGAATGTTATGTTCCAACTGCCTATCGCTCTACATGCGGGATACAGCGTGAAGCTTTTATATAATTCTAACTTTTAATTATTGCTTTACCATCGTTATCAAACGGAAATAACTAAGAATTTTGTATGTAACATTCAAGTACCGGCGGTAACCTTTAACGGGATAACACCGGTACTTGACGAATTCCCGCTACGTACTTTGCTATGTGCCGGATACAACGTGAAGTTTTCATTTAGGTGATTATTATTTGCTAATCATAAGTTCATAGTAACTGATTCAGTCTGTTGGTAGGTGTACTGCATTAGTATGTCCAGAGTGTCAGTATTTTATTAATTCTAAGCTTGACTTGACTCTTCATTCATTTATGTAAAAGAATCTGCAATTAAAATTCGCGCAATTTTGAATGTAACAAATTTATATGTATTTAAAAATTTTAAATATGTATTTTTTATATAAAACCTTCCCTCAAGAGGAAATCGCATCGCAGGAAACGGAAGAGAATGACTTAACACTAGGTTCCCAAGTTCCCTCTACTCTGCCATGCATTACAGCGTAAGCACACGGTACAGTGTGAATCTAGAAAAATACAACGAGAATCAATCGCTGTGATCGTAACAAACGATTGTCGTTTATTTTCAATACAAATGTCGTTCCGTCGACTGCCATTAGCTACAACTATTGGTTATATAACGTTGTCGCGTCGCCTTATAGGTAGTCGTCACGGTACGACCTTGCTATTGACTAAAACGTTACAGAGAATGTAGCTTTTAATATGACAAAAACAATTTACATAATATATTTGTAAGTTAAGACATTATGTACTAGAAATACTTTATGTATCACAAACATTTATAGTATATGAATTAGATTACATAAATGATTGGATTTTTGATGTTTTAAATTGGTATTTCGTGGTTATACAAATGATATGTTTTGATGCCAAAAAAAACAGTATGAATCCAATATGTCCTTTATTTCACTCTGATTTCCAGTACGCTGTAGCAGTGTAGGCTGAAAAAATTAGAAAACATTAGAAAAATTAGAAAGTGGTGCGTATTGAATGGGGTGAACAACCGCGTTTTGCCTTCCGTTATCAAAGAGAAAAAAATAAAATATAAAAATTTCAATGCCTCAGACGGAAATCAAACTCACAGCCAGTTGCGTATACAGTCACACACTTTGACTGACACGACTGGCTGGCTAAGAGACTGGTTTTGAAATCTAAAAAAAATTATATAATAATTCATTAATATAAACTTGTTACCATTTATTTATGTTGCTGGTATTACTATTTTTGTTAAAATTAGAAATGTTTTAATATTTTATTGTACTATTTCCCACTAACTATAATTAACTTAAATGAGTTGAAATACGAATTTCTACAAAATTCAATAAGTACGTATGGTTCAATTTGCTACAGCGCTTGGATGGTCCAAGATACGTGAATACGACCTGTTAAGTTATTTTTTTATGCGATAATTAAGACAAATATCTAATTATTTAAAATGTATAAAAAGTAGTGGAAGCTGAGAAATTTAAGTTCTCATTTTTTAGAAAACAGAAGTATTCTGGATGATGAGGCTTAAAATCGTATTTCATCGAAGTTATTCAATCAAAAAAAATTCATACAAATATAAGATTCTATTGATTATTTTTTTTTAATCTATACAATTCAAAATGTTGCCCGCCCTACTTTATTTATGACGTAACAAAATGTAGCTACTTGAGTCCGATATAAAAGTCAAGAGCCAACTCAATCGTAAATATTCAAACACTTAATAATTAATAATTATGCTTTTCACGATAAATAAAAAAACGCAAACACGAAATAAAAGGCACACTAAGTTATAAATATGTCATGTCAAATGATCATTAATCAAAGAGTTTTGTAGATTTTGTGGAACAACCATTAGAACAGAAATAATTGATACCTGTAAGTCTCTGCATAGAGTGGTTCTCAGAGGGTGGACTGTATCGGTTAAATCAGGGCCGTGCGTCAGACCAATATCCGATACTTATTACGGCTGATTACCTCCCGCCCAAGTTGCGCTGAACACGGCGTTTTTGGTTAAAGGGACTTCTAAAATATAATGTTGTAGCTATTTTTATGATCGAATGTGTTCTTTCTGTGTGTTTTGTATATTTATTGAAAGCAAATGACTAAATACATTGATGTTATAATAATAATGAAATTATAAAATATATGTCTGCGTGAAGTTTGTATTGTTTAAAAAGTATTTTATTTTCCATTAAATCATAATATTTTTCAAGAGTTTATGACCATAAATACTATTCGTTGTTAGCAATCCTGTCATTTTTCTGTTAGAATTTTGATTTTTGCCTTTTCCACAGCATGCAACGCCTTCTGAGTTCAGCATAAAGTGGGAAACGGAAATGTCTTGACGAAGTGTGTTAACACTAGATTCCCACTAATCTTTTCTCCCTATCCTGTTAAATATGAGATACAGCGTAAAGCTCTTTAAGTTAATTATTAATAGTTTTGTTATTTATACTTATAATGTGTTTGTGTCATTGTGCAGGTGGTGCGTGCATCATGTGCGCGTGCGCGTGGCGGCTGCACGCCTTCACCGCCGCGCTCGTGCTCGCCGCGCATCTCATCAAAGGTCAGTACCGCTTTTGCTTAAAATTATACCCATACAGTACGCAAGATCAAGCTCTGAATCCAAATTCTAAAAAAAAAAAATTTTTCTTTTGCAAAATATATTACATACATTCCTCCCATGTATAAGAATGCAGCTGAAAACCATTCTTAATAAAATCAGCGTTATTCATAATTAAACCAGATCTTCCTTAGGGTTCAATTAATTTGTTCTGTCTATATACAATGTACAATACATTTGTATTATTTAGTAAACGACGATATTATTTTTAATAATACATAAGAAAAAAATATAATTGTTACATAACATACAAAAAATATATATTAAATTAATTTCAACTCCACGCTTCAATAATTCCGAAGTTGTCGTGAACATAGATGAGTTTATAAAGTATTTTACATATAATTATAATAAATCCACTCAGTCTAATGATATTTACGTATCTCGTAGCTGATGGCGTAGCTCGTAGCGTCGTAGTACTGTAGCCGCGTAGCGGGAGCGTGGAAATTACATAACATGCTTAGGGCATTTACCAATTTTCCTAAATAACTTGACTAAAATTAATATAAATTATGATACTTAGTAGCTTATGATATCTCGTATTATTTGTAGCAACCGGATGAGCGAGCTTTGCTCGGTAATTTATAAATCATATTTAAAAAAATGTGGGGAACAGAAGTGGAACGGAGTGTCTTAACACTAGGTTCTCAAGTTCCCTCTGCCTTCCCTCCAACGTGCGGGACACAGCTTGAAGCTGAGTGACTAAGTAAATAAAAATGAGGCCTATCATGGCGCAGTAGCACAAGCGTGTGACTGTAGCCCACTCGAGGAAATGAAATATTTAATATTTTCAATTTAAATATTTAATGTTGTCATTTTTTCACTCTGGTACAAGGCAAACGGTGTTAAGTTCCACCACTCAATATGCAATGCCTCAAATATGGAATGTCTGCATCAAGTTCCCTCTGCCTATCTACATCAATGTGCGGGATAAAGCACGAAGCTGAATAAGAGTAAATAAAAATACAAATTACATTTAAAAATTAGAACGAAAAAGGAAAAAGAACAATTGGACTGGACAATTTCTGGACTCGAACCGAGGCTATTTGGTTCTGAGATTCGGTCCGTTCTATTTTCCTCCTCAGCTTTTGCAAGTTTATAAATAAAGGCTTATTTAGCTTCTTATTGTAACAATGTATGCATACATTGACATTTTCTAAAAATTACTTACTTAGATCGACCTATCATCCCCGGCATGCTAAATTTCATGAAAATTGTTGGAGCCGTTACCAAAATTCAGATTCCTATCAAATAAAAAATCTTTTTTTGTGTTTTTTGGAATAATTAAAATAAGTAAAATGTTACAGTTAATATCAAAACATGTCGAAATACAAATATGTTGAATGTCTTATTAAAATTACTTTTATTAAGAAGAGTTTGTGTGAAATATACACGTCTGTTTTAATTTCTCTACAAATGCCATTCAAAGCACTATCCATATCAATTCCAGTAGGGCAAGGCGCCGGCCACCCTTATCCTTTACGTCTATCCCCCATTCCGTCCCGATCCTCGTCACACGTCGCCTTATTACCTGATAGTTATTCACAGCACGACTGATCGTATTTTATTGACATTTGTCTAAACATTGACGATTTCTTCTAAAAGATATAAAATTTCAAAGAATTATAATTTATATTCTTTCTTTTTAGGATTATTATTTATATCAATTTTAGTTGTATGCTACTTTAAGTGTTGAATTAACACCGTGTTGCATCACCACCAGAGCAAATGTACTTTTGATGCTAGAAATATAACAATATATAATCTAAGTGTGTATAGATTTATTGATGTCAGGCAACGAAAATATTCCATTTCCTACTTTCCATTCATTGTTCGTAATGCGTCACCCACCACTCAATATATAATACATATTGAGTGATGGATAACGCTGTGCTGTGATATCTAAAGGAGAATTGAAAATATTTGAAATTTAATCTTTCTATGACTGAAAATTGAACCCACAACTATTCACAATCAGCTCTCTCATTGCACCATGACGGCTTTTATAATGTTATTTTACATAATTATTTATTTTTAGTGTATTTGTGGTTGTGGCTGTGCCATGTTAATAGCGTCACCTGGCAAGTATATGCTAAATTATTAGTTATAATATTGTAAATATAAAATATTACTTAACTATTACATATGATACGTTAATATAATTGTTGTGAAAAAGCCTCGCGCTGTTTCCCACACTTAGAGCAGGCACGGAGAATTATGTACTCATAACTCTCCGCTCCCCATTGGGCCACTGCCATTCACCATTTTTCAACTCTTGAGGCATTGAGTAGAGAAACTCAACACCGCACGAAATAATATATTCTATTTAATAACTCAATAAAAAATACTGACGTAAGATCAGTTAAACTTTTAAATAATTGGATATGTAACTAATACTGTTTATTTATTTTCCTTTCACTGCAACTAGTACTTGCCTTTAAAAGCATAGTTTAACAAACTTTTTTAACATCACTAGAATTAAAATCCAAAGTAGTATGTATTACTTACGTACGACGTAATTAAAACATACGTACAAATCGTTATTTTTTTTTAATTTGTGTGGAGTCGAGTCACGAGTTTGATTAACAAAGTTGTGAACACGTTATACTTGAAGTAAACTTTGTTAAACAGGCTCTAGCCTATTACAGTTCTTAACACAAGTATATTATAATTGAATTGACTTAAATGCACCAATTTTCCAATAAAAATAATTTAAGCAGCTGATTTCCCTTATTTTTTGAAGGCGGATGGCCCTAGAAATCAGTAGCAAAGGCGTTTAGAGGCGACGGTAGTGAGTTTGATTCCCACTCGGGGGAGTGAAATAATTAATATTTAATTATTATATATATTTATTCTTTTTTAATTTTCCTCTCTCTTTAAATAAAGCGTACCGTTGAGCTCCGATACTCAATACGCAATGCCTCGATAATTCAGCGTAAATGGGACAGATATGTTCTTGGGAACAGAATGGCTTAACATTCAACTTCCTGCTCCACGCTGATATGTCAGACTTTCATAAAATACATATTCAGAAAATATCATCAAAAATATCATCAATTAATTGGTACGAGTACGTCTCGCGCTCAGCAGAGCTAAATAATTGAATTGAAATAAAAGTATTTATTATTGACATTCGCAACAACCGGCAAGTTGGCGCTTGGTGTTTAGAACCAGTGATCCGAGCTCGTTACGATCCAGCTCAAATTGATTTCTGAAAATTGTAATATTTTTCTTTTCTGTCTTTGATAAAATACTCCAATCCTTTTTAAGTACCGCTTAAAAATATAAGTAAATGCCAAAAAAATGTAATAATTTGAAATACTAAAAAAAATGATTTTTTTTTCTGCTTTCAATCCAAGCCAGTACGTTTTATTCTTAACAATCCATCAATCAATCAATTTAAGACTGTATCCCGTACATACCAGAAGAGGTAGAGGGAACTTGGGAACCTAATGTTAAGACATTGGAGAGCGGAAACTGTACACGGCTTTCTTTTCCTACGTTCCGTTGCATTTAAGGCCTCAATCCAGGCCTCAATCTATTATTATACTGTATAATAACTCTTAAAATAAATAATAGGTATTATAGGTACACTTTGCCCGTTCATTGTCCCGTCTGCTGTCCACGCTCGCTAAGGCCCGCGATTCGTACGTCGTACTACAATGTACGCGACGGTCATTTTGCTCACATATTTTAAAACTGTGATATCATCTAGATATATATCTATATATATATTATTGACATAACTAAGTAATTAAATCTACAAAATTACTGTTTAACTGAGTCTACAGTATCTTTTCTGTTTAATATATAGATATAAGCTTTGAAATTAAAACGATTTAGAGAGATATTTTAACACAAAAGTAATTCAGGCAATTAAATAAGTAAATGAGTAATCCAAGCGGGCGAAGCCGCGAGCGGGTCGCTAGTACTAAATATAATGTCACGTTAAAACTTTCTAAGTTCCAGCAAAAAGGATCCCTTACCATTTAGAGAATACAAAAAGATTACAACAAAAGACTACGACTCAAATTGCAGCAGTTAACGACCACTATTTTACGAAACTGCACTTTGTGGCTAAAAAGAACTAAACGAAAACCACCCTTAAGCGTGCAGAGTAAAGGACTATTGTCGTGGATTGGTATTTTACGACGTTCAACTTGCAACGCTTGCACTTTGGCTACAAGGCATCATTTCGAAATGTCTCCACTATAACTTGTGCGGATAAAGATTGTTTCGTTCGACCCGGCCACGTCACCTCGAAACGATCTCTACGTCCTTGTTAATAAAGGTCAATAAAACGACAAAATACGAACTGTGGAATTTATCTAATTCTACTAAAATGTGTCTTATTTCAATAGATATAAGTCTTCTTTTTTAACACAACAAAAGGGGAACATAAGAAAATAGGTGGTAGGTACGTAAATGTGGGCTACCGACGACGTGAGAGTTTATGACGTGTTTCGCGCGACTGCACTTTAAGGCGGCGTGACGTAATGCGACGCGCGCGGTTCCTGCGGCGGCACGCGAGCGACACACGCGACGCCTGTAATCTAACTTGGTGTAATTAAATACACTTTAATTCATCTAATGGCGTTGCTTCGAACTTGCTTGACTCTATCTTTACTTATTTGCATAGTGTTTGAATATTTGTAACGCGAATTTAATCGTTCTTACTCGATTCTTATCGTCGTATCGCAGTGGAACAGCTGTTAGTTGTCAATATAGTGGTTTAAGGTTCGATGATTATTTTAAAAGTTACTTTCATTTCAGTTTTAGTAAACGATGCGCGACGTTAAGTTCCGACGGTCAATAGGCAATATCTCGAAAATTCAGTACAGGGTAGGGAACAAATTGTTTTAATACTTGATTTCTTCTGCTTCTTATGCTATATTTAAAATGGTACATTTGGGTAATGTACTAGTTAGTATGTGAATAATAATAATTATGGATGTATTATATAGTTTGGATTACGTGACTGATTAGACAATGTGGAGGTGGAAAGTAAGGAATTGCGGCTCTTGTTCTTATAAGACAATGTGTAAATGTAAATTGAGGAAAGTATTTGATTTTATGTACTCTGTATGCCTACGCTATATGGGAGGAATATAAAATTGTATAAGAAAAGAGAATATTTATCTGTAAATTGCCTCTGCCTGCTCTGGTTTACCGAATTGTAAAAAAAATATGTTTTAAATAGCCTTCGTACCTACATTAATCACATAACAATGTCTCTGTTATTTAACATATGTTTTACGGCAAGACAATATAATTATTATTATATTTTGAAACTGATTTCCTTTTAATATTCCTCAGAGAAATTAAAAGAGTTGTTACTATTGAGTGACTGTGTGTATCAAACTAATCCAGAGCGTTACTCAACGAGCTGCACGAGCGCAGAATGTTCACATGTCGGGATTTTATACGATTTCATAGATTAGTTTTTATACTAAATCGTTTTAGATGAAAATATGTATAGACAATTCAGTGAAAGCAATTTCAACTTACTAAGAACAATATTTTTTATTTTTAAGCTGCCGTGATGGCTCGGGAGGGCCACTGACGTGTCACTGTAGACGTAACAGTTCTATGTTCGATTCAAATTCGAAAAAATGAAATATTTAATATTTTCACTTCCCGCTCTCACGGAACGGAAAGCTATTATAATTTTTCTCTAAAACGGAAAGCTATTATAATTTTTAACTAGCTTTTAATTCCAGCTTCACCGCCCTCGCCAAACGGAAATAACTAAAAACTGTGTATGAAAAATTCAAGTGCCAGCAGTAATCTTGAGCAGTAATAACGTCGGTATTTTACTTACAAGCCATGATGTGTCAGTTATTAACGTGATATTTCATTGCTTTCCTAAATTGTCTGATAAAAGGACAATCTAATTTCTTTTTTATTAAGGCTAGTACTTCGTGAGATCTTTCTTATATAAATATACGAAAAATAAACGAAAAAGTGTATAGAATAGTAGCTAGGTGCTCGCATAATGAAACATATTTTTTCCTTATAATTGTACGGAAAATATAAATTATCAAATTTTCACAACGTTCATAATAAATATGTATTTCTTTTTCGGTCACAGACAGATGTCAAACTAATATCATATTGTGCAAAACTTGGTCAAGGGCCGTCGGCACCTCGTCTATACCGCTATAGTGTTCTGACTGCAGGGCTCTAGTAGGGTTGCTTTGGCACCGCGATATTTGAATAGTTATTATTGTTCAAAATATATTATTTTAAAATAAAATAAGCAACTTATAATTAATAATAGATAAGTACTCATATAAATGATCATGTCGATTAAAGCATACGGTCTGTTTAACAAAGTGTTTCCGCTGAAGTACAAACCGATAAATGGCCGTGTTATAAAAAAAATATATATTACTGTTTTAATTGGACGCCAGGATAGGCCTATACGTTATAAATGATTTGTGTTATAAAGATAAAATACTGACCTACAGTTAAACACTTATTTAGAAAATGTGATATGAACACGCGTTTTCTGGAAACTTTCCAAGCTCTGACCACTAAGCCAAATGTTCTCATTTAGGTACGTCGAAGTGTTCATACTTGGCGACCTAGCAGAAAGACACGAATTTGTGGCATTATGAGTTGAGTGACAAAAATCAATGCCGCGCTTTGCTTGGTAACCAGAGCGAAGACATAAGAATGTTCAAAAATATCATTTTCTGGAGAAGAGATCAAACCCCTGTGCCCCTGCGCCACTACAGGACCTTTTTACAAATTTCATAAGATAATTTTCTTGACCCTAGAGTAATCGTTTTTCAAGAGCTATTTATTAGATAATTTTAACACTTTAAAGTTTTATTACAGACTTAGGAAAAAACTATATCCCATAGATTTCCTTCATTTTTTTACACGTTTTCTAATTAAGTATTTTTTCTTTACTAAGTGTTAAAAATAGTTCAGTTTAGTTTTTCAAAAATGTTTTTAATTGAAGCCAATCAAACACGTGCGTCGGAGAATATCATTGAATATCAAACCGAATATTTCATTTTACAAAATTGCTTCCTGCACGCTGTAACCCACTTTTCAGGGAGCTATCATCAATTTCGGCAGAACTTCAATTGTGTTTCTTTTTCGATGTGTTCGTAAACATGACACGTGGCAGCCCTCGCGAGAACAAATGGATCTCACTGAGGGTTCCATTTTAGTCGCCATTCAAATGGAATCAGATAGTATTTTCTTTCTAGTCACTGAACACTTATATAATATAGGCACTCGAGTGCTACGACCTATTTAACGTTTTGTAATGCTCTTAATTTGAGTTCAAGTAAGCATATGAAGTCTATCTTATTACTTCTACTTTATTATGTAAAATGAAGATACGTTGGTTATAAGGTATTTCATTATGAAGTACGACAAGACTACGGCAAGGGAGAAGTTCTTAAAGATGTTAATCAAATAAAATTAATTGTGCTTCTTTTTTTATTAAATATTAAAATCCTTACAACTATGGTCTTATAACATCTAAATTTAAATGTTATTTTAGCCTTTTGTAAAAATCTAATATAAAAACTATTTAATACTTATTTTGACAGAATTTGGGAAACGCAACGGAGTGCCTTAACAGTAGGTTATCTGTGCCTACCCTGCAATGTGCAGAATACAGTGTGCAGCTAATAAAGACGTAACAGATGTTTTAGTGACTAATCACGATGTTATATGTCTATTCCATAATATTTATCCGTAAATGACGTTAAAATAATAAAGTACCCATGTACAAATGTACCTCAGATATAAATAAAACATTTAACGATAACGGACATCAGACTCATTGGCATAATTAATACTCATGCTAAGAGCCACTGCACATATTGATTATGATTACTGCGTTCTACATATATGTATTTCTAACTGGTATAATTACAAATGCTCGATGTCGGTGGCTCTGATTGAAGCGCTCCGAGCCGCTAATAATTATCAGTTATTAACTTCAAATCGACAATATCTAAATTGCTGGAGTTTGAGCACTCGATATAATTAGCTGTCAGATTATGTAAATGTGGTCCTTCGCGATACATGTAGCGTGATGGAGAGAGAATCTGTGTCTTTTTTATAGCAATAATTTTAGTGATATTGATGACTGAGAAATTTTAGGCAATTTGCAATATACACGACATGCAGAGGCGAGAGAGAACTAATATCGACATAATCCAATTTTAACTTCGTAGTGGAATTCAGCGCCACGTTACGTCTTGAGCGAATAAGAAGAAACAAGGCTATGTTATGTTGCCAATAAAATAACATTTAAATATTAGGTTTATGTATTTAAAATAATTATAATATAGCCTTTTATTCGGATCTTATTATAACATTCTTGATGTAACAAAACTTAGTCAATATGTAACATAAAGTAGTCTTACTCTTACTAATTTAATATGTCCTGTTTCTTAATCTTCTGTAGATCCGTTTGCCAGTCGTCAAAGGCCTCTTCCAATCTATACCATTCTGCTCGTTCCTTGGCCATTTTGTTCCACGTAATTCCTGTTACTTTTCGGATATCATCGTCCCATCTCCTCTGAGGCCTACCTCTTGTTCGCTAACCACCTGTGGGGTACTATACAGTTACTCTTTTGCTCCACTTGTCTTGACCTCTGAGTACGTGCACATCTCCATTTAAGTCTTCAAATTTTTACTGTTATATTAGTGAGCTTTGTTTTATTTCTTATTACACTATTTAATTTTATTTAATTTCTTCACGGTAAGCAAACTTCTCTCCATTGCAATTTGACAGGTTGCCAATTTGCTGGTTATCTCCCGAGTAAGAGTCCACGATTGACATCCGTACATAAGAACGGGTAATATACAAGTATTAAATAGTTTGATTTTCATGCTTATATGTAGGACTTTACCTTTATAGCTTCTTTTAGGCCCCAGTACCTCCTCAAACCAATATTAATTCGTCTCACAGCTTCTTTTTGCATAGGTTGTTGTTAAGTTATGAACTGCCCCAAATAAATGTGTTCATCGGTGTAATTTGTTTTCTTATGTTCTAGTTATGTTGTATTTTTCTTTCTATTTGTCATTACTCTTTTTTTTCTGAATTTAGTTAAAACTAAATTCAGAAAAAAAAAGAAAATAAAAAGGTAGGCTTAAAAGCCTACCTTTTTATTTTCTTCCAGTACCACTGATAATAGTTTTGGTGATATAGGCTCGCCCTGTATTACGCCTCTTTCTCATTTAAATGAACTGATTTTCTTCTCTAGTTGGATTTTTGTTGTGCTGTCACTGTAAACGTTATTTGTTAATCTTATGTATCTATGCTCAATT
This sequence comes from Eueides isabella, assembly GCA_019049475.1. Lineage (NCBI taxonomy): Eukaryota > Metazoa > Arthropoda > Insecta > Lepidoptera > Nymphalidae > Eueides > Eueides isabella. The sequence continues at coordinate 14,310,242 of CM032401.1, forward strand.
TCTTGTTCTTTTATAGCCTTCCATATTTTTGCATGAATTAAAAGAATTCAAAAATCAAACGCTTTACTATAGTCTATAAAAGTTATATAGTATATACGCTTGTATTTTTACACTTCTCTATAATTTGGCGTACTACGTGGATATCTCTATGAAATTCTGTCTGCTTTACTGGTTGATTTTCTTCTAATTGTCATTCTATTGGTGTTAATACTATTTTTGAAAATATCTTATTGACATAAAGCTATATATAATAATTCCCAATGTCATGTATATCGCCGTTTTTACTTAGAATGATGATATTAGATACAAACCACTGATGCGGAATTATATCATTATTTTAATGATATAATAAATCAACAATTATGTTTAATGATATAATAATTATATTATTATATCATTAAACATAATTGTTGAATAAGTATGAACATCTCTTTAATGAGCTTTAAGATCTCGTTATTTCGTCCCGTCAGGTCTTGGTGTCTTATCTACGCTCTGGGTCTCGATAGCTTTTTTTATATCGGATGAGATAATTTAGGAACATCAGAGATTTCTTTCAGATCAACTATCTCGTTGATGGTGTTGCTTGCATATAGTATCTTATAATATGTTGTAGCTATGTTGAGTGTGTATTTACGGCGGCTTTTTCAATTTCCTTTATCATTTATTAATTTTACTATCCAGTCATTAGAATTCTGTAATTCCCTGTACGCTTTAGCTAGTTTTCCCAATACATTTTCAATAGCTTTTATTCTGTACTGTTTCAGGTCTTTTCTCTTGCTGTTATTTATTTTTTTGCAAATTTTGGTTATCTGTTTTTAACTATTTAGTGTACGTGTATTTAGTGTACTTGCATTAATCAAATCGTGCCTTTCCTTTAATAGATTAAGAGTATTATTTGTTAAATGTTTTTGATGCTTTGATTGTGTTCGTAGATAACTTAATTTGTAATTTTATTATATTTTCTATCCAGTTATAGTTTTCTTGTATACTAAATTCCTTTGTTGAGTCCTCTTAATTTGTGAGTGCATCTTCTTCATCATTCATCTCAAAGCAGTTGTAGCATATTTTTTGGTTACTTTACCGTTAATTCTGTTCGTATTAATCTATGGCCCGTGTTGAAATTTAAATTCGTAATCACATCGACATTTGTAAAGTATCTGGCTCTGTTAGTCATTATAAAATCGATTTCATTTTTGTTCTTCCCATTGGGTGTAGTCCAGGTCCATGTATTCTTTTTACTTTTCCTGTACATTTATGCATAATGAATGATTCTTTTCCGTTCTTACTTCTGTTTTTATTCTAATACGTAAAGTTTCCTATTATGAACTCTTCTCCTCAGCGTCTTTCAACAATTTGACGGTTAAAGTCTTCTAGTACTAAAAAGGCCGGCAATGCACCTGTAGCTCCCCTGGGCCCTTGTGTTACACGGGGCCGTGGGCGACAGTGATCACTCACTATCAGGTGACCCGTACGCTCGTTTGCCTTGTCTTTTCCATAAAAAAAATAGCGTTTATCATTTTTTGTGGCACTGCTCTATAATTGCTTCATTCAAATCATGATAGAATTTGTTTATTATTTCCTATTTAATGGGCTCTGTTGGTGAATTTACTTGCACAATAGGAATAATAAAAGGGAAAAGTTTTTAATATCTTTTATCTAGATATTTCTCATCCCACAGATGTTAAGATAGATTTAATAAGAAAGTTTAAGCTTTTCTAGAAAATGTCTTTAAAATTTAAAAAAAAGAAATAAATTACTTTATATAGGTATAGAGTAGTAAGAATTGATATTTGCTATTAAAAATTTTATTGAATATTAATAATGTATTTACTTTGTTCCGTTTCTTCTTCGAATATCCTTGACTCACAGGATATATTTTTAGACTTTTAATATTATTTTAATATTATTTCAAACCTTTTTTTACTTTAGTAGATTCGGTTAAATCTCCGCTTATTGTTGTAGTAAGTTTTTTTTGTAAAATCAAATATTCAAGATAAGAAAACAAATAACTGGAACACCTTAATAAATTATAAATGAATAGGTACATCTAAAACCTTTTGAATTTCATAGAGGCGTGGGGCATTCGGCTCTACATTAACATATATTTGTTAAACAAAAACACCAAGGCTACTTTTGCCGTGATATATTATACATATTCATACAGCCATAAAGCAGGCCTTTTATGGGTAATAAAAGCTAAATAAAGCAATCACTTACTAGCCCCGTATAATAAGTCACTGTGTAATTCGGCTGAAAGCTGGTTATTACTGCGCTGGCTACAGTTCGGTGATGTTCTTGTTGCATACTTTAAATAATTTAATTGATTATTATAAGTATTTATATGGTATATGTAAGTCTACTAGTGATTTAATATCTTTAATAGCTACAATACTTTTGGTATAATATATAATAGATCTGTACCCTTTTTTATGTGAACCTCCAGTATTGTCATTTCGAGAACTAAATTTCATATATTTTTAATAATATATAAACATAATCACATCACTACATCAACCATAATAAAACATTATTTGTAATTTTAATTTTAGTCAGCATTAAGGAAAACTTATTTATTATTGTAATTAGCTGTTTGATAAAATAATTGTTCAATGATTTTTGTACAAATTATGTCTATATATTATTAAAAAGAATTTAAAATATATTTATTATTATTACAATACTGGAAGTTCATAAAAAAGGGGTAGAGATCTAAAAATATTTTTTTGTTTTGATTTTGGCTACTATCATTGATGAGGTTATTTTATACATAATTACATACTCGAATCTCATAACAAGCTAAATATAACTACGAGTCTTGAATAAGCAAAAATCGTTTATGCTTCACTTAGCTCTATGCTTTATTATTTTGCCTTAAACTTAGTGCTCATTATACAAATATTTAAGTCAAGCAGCCAGTTATTTAGTACCTAAAATATTCGCACTGCTTTAAAACCGCTTTTACTCTATTTTGATTATTTTTAAACCTTTAATTGACACTAACGTAGATAATTTTGCACTCTGCTTGAGAACAGTAATAGAGAGCAGTGCTTTCAGCGATAGTCTACAATTCAAATGGATAATATTCAAAATGGAATAGATCGACTCGTCTAAATACCCTAAACAAGACTTACTAAGCTACTTCATATTTTTTTGGTATTCAGACACGTTTAGCTAAAATACTAGGAAAAGGCTATGTAACGTAATGTATGTGTAAAAGAACTATGTTTAACGCCTTATTAGGATCAAAGTAAATATAAAAAATCTTAGAACATAAAAAAAATATAATAGTTATATAAAGAAAAAAAGTTTAAAATGAAAAATATGTTCTAATACGAAATATCAGCTACCCAGCAATACTAACATACGAGTATACATATGTGCAGTCTAGTACTTTTACTTGTGTGTTGACAATTTAAAATAACTAATAGAGAGTCGAGAGGATACGATTATGTTCAAATTACTTAAGTTTTCTACTTAATGATTACACGAGGCAAAATTATCACTTTATTTTAATTACGTTTTATTGAATTCGTCAATTTTAGTTTTCGATATCAAAAATATTGTCTTTAAAATGATAATTGTTAGTTCGAGGCGCACGGATCTCTACTATACAATTAATACAAGAAATATTGAGAACAAATATACACAGCCACATTATTCTACGCTGTAACTCAGTGGGCAGGTCTAATATTAAGTAAATTGCGTTAAATCGCTCTAAACACAGTCCAAGTTGAACTGAAGTATCGCACGCAAACTTATCTTTATGTTTGTGCCGTCGCTGTTCCTTGTTTACGACTGGGAAATCTACATACGACCGCGTTGCTTTGCCAATTTCATTAGTAAATAATATCAATTACGACACATTGAGCGTATTGCGGAGCTCGTTTTTGTGTTATATCATTTTTTATGGTCTGTGTAGAAGAAGTAGAATGTTGGTATTGTTAGAATTGTTAAATTGTGGTTGATTTCTTTTGATTTTGAACTGCTTGAGTGTTTTATATTTAAAAGGGTAATATCTGACAATTATAAAGGCGCCTGATTATTCAAATGGTTTTAGATTCATATCTTATTTCCGCTTGAATGTATTCTTTATACTATTTGTAAATATGTATTTGATATCACAATATATACACTAACGTTAAGTATTTTTTTTTTAAAACTAAGCTTAATCATATGTTATGTTCAGTGGTAATTATACAATCAATGTAATTAGAAGCTCAAGAATAGTCTGAAATTAATTTTCTATATATTGAGAGATGAATTGCGAAACTCAACGCTGCACTTCGTCTTAAAACGAAAAAAATAATTAAAGTATCCATTCTTGGAATGGCAATCGCGTTTCGACCTTCACGTTAACAATCACACACCGTGTCACTGTACCAGTATGGTGTCAAACAATCTGTAACAAGTTAAATATTCAGTGTTCAGTTGCAATAGCTCTTTGATGTCGCTTGATTCACTTTGTTACACCTGCCTTTGAAGTCGCGTCGGAACACCGGAAGGTAATTTTGAAACGTCTTTTGGAAGAAATTTAATTGAGCGCGTCTTGCCTTGTTGGTTGTCTCTAATTACTGATACTAACTATGTGTATGTGAATCTTTGATATGTTTTACGCTACGTAGTTTCTATTCAATATGCTTATGCTTGAATGTTTTTTATAAAATAATAATTATTGAACATCTTGCGATGTTTTTACTTTCTTATAAATAAAAAAAAAAAATTAAATTAAATAAATAGAAAAAAATAATAAGTAGACAATTTTTTAAGGCCAAAACGCTACAGTCGCTACATGTTTCTTTCACATAAAAAATCAAACTTCTAAGAATTTCTTCTTTAACACAGTTTATATATATATATATATATATATATATATATATATATATATATATATATATATATATATATATATATATATATATATATATATATATATATATATATATATATATATATATATATATATATATATATATATATATATATATATATATATATATAAAAATTAAATTTATTAAACAACAAGACGTAATGATATGTACTTGTCGTTGACCTACAATTGGTCGGTAAGCGAGAACGACTCGCACTTGACCTATTTTATTTAAAAAAAATGAGTAAGGAAGTAGTAGAGCCACTAATAGCACCATTTTTCTTGTATACATAAGGCTTTTATTTGTTGAACATTTAAACAATATATAATCATGCACAAACTATTCAATATCATATTAAAAACCTATCCGCCGACCGTCTTTATAGCGCGTTCAGCTTCAACGCTATATTAGAAGAGAACAAATTGCTTTTGACCCTTTTCTAAAACTAATGTACGTAATGTATCGCCTCACTCGTTTTGATGAATTTCATACTCATGATGAAATACGATATTGCTTACTTATGATATTGATATCATCTTACTTTTCTTAGAAAAAGCTAACACAAGCAAAATGTAAATTAAACTTCGTCTTTTTGTTTCTAAACATCTGAAAATTGTGTATATATACATATATATTTTTTTAACCCTCCACCGAAAAAATAATGTCATAAGTATGATTTGTCAGTCTACAGTGACACACTGCGTGTCTATCAATGTCTATGTCTGTAAAACTGAAGCTCTCAAATGTATATTAACACCAATTTGAGTGCCATCCATAATAGAAAAAGAAGCCTTGTTCAAGAAAGTTTTAACCATGTGTAATAAAAATGGGACACTCACTTGAGAAGGTTACAAGTACTTTGGCGACTAATAATTAAAATTGATTGATTAAATTAAATAACTTTACCTACTCTATTTTTACAATTACTTTTAATAAATTCTTTTTCTTCCAGCTTCACGCCTATCCCGCTCGAGGCAGGGTAGGCAGAGGGAACCCGGGAACCTAGTGTGAAGACACTCCGTTACACTTCCGTTCCCCACTTTCCGCTGAATTTAAGGCATTGCATGTTGAGTGGCGGAACTCAACGCCGCGCTTTGCTTTAATAAATTCTTAGAGATAACATTAAAAAATGAAACGATTCTGCATACGACAGTTACGTTTTCAAATTAATTCAATAATAAAACAAACATTCACAATGAAATAAATTGTTAAAAGAAAAAAAATATAGAGAATAAAAATATTGTGTTATGAAGTTTTTGTACACATCTAAGCGAGTTACGAGGAATTAGGTTATTTGCGATGTTCCCGGCCGGAGCCGCGCCGGGGCGGGGCCGGCCGGTCGACATGGGACTGCGTTTTTACAAATCAATTTACCCATTTTTTATATATATTTTTTTCATATTCATACTGCGCTGTACAAACATCATGTTAACAACAAACGCTGACGTAACGAACTGTCCTAAATGTTGCAATAACTGAATATATATGTATACGTATAGGATTTGTTGTTATTTTCTTTTTTAGCTACGTTGGCAGGTTATACAGGTTTTTTGCTGTGTAGACAAAACTTGGAAGCCTCGTGCTAAGATACTCGGTTCTAATACTAGTTTGAATACTGATAAAAGCTGGCCTCGAAGAAACTGGGAGTCATCAGCAGAGCGGTACAGTATTTCATGCCATAACACCGTTTGACCCTGTATAGGGCCCAAGTTCGGAATCATATGGAATACTGTTTACCTCTGGGCTGGTGCACCCCAGTACCAGCTTTTACCTTGATCGCATACAACGTACAACGTTGGAGACCCAATGACCACAGTGGGCCTTGACACTTTGGCTTTGCTTAAAGACACACAGTACTACAAAATCTGAAATACCATTCACATAATCTGGACACGTAGCATTCCCCTAATATGCAGTTTCGTAAGAATTTCCTTGGATGCGCCACTCATCTGTGAAACGGCCTACCAGCCGCTGTATTTCCAGATCGATACTACATAGGTCCCTTCAAAAAGTGCATATATTTCCACCTTAGCGGCCGGCAACAGACGCACGTACGCTCATTTTACCTGTCTTTTCCATAAAAAAAAAAAACAATGACACTACTTAATGAATGGAGGAACTTGGAGCCTCGCTTTGCCTCGTTACTGGAGAACAGAAATTAAAATATTAACTATTTAAATTTTCTCAAATGGTGATCGAAGCCAACCTGCCTGTTTTTATCAACCGTTTATGCGTATCATACAATACGTTATGAGTTATCAAGGTAACTCTAATATAGTTAAATAACCGTCATATAACATATGACAGTTCATATAATATATGACGGTTATATCCAATATGAAAATAGAAATATTATAAAATAGGAACCAATACTTCTTGTGATTGGCGTTCTCAACCAAGCAAACTCTTCTGTTTTATACCAAAAAGTATAGCTATAAAATATTTACTAAGCAAAGCTTTATATAAGGAAAAATTACGAAGAAAATATCACGAAAGAAATAAAATTCTCATCACATTTTTTAATTTGAAACAGACATAAAAACAAGCCGTCGCTGAAATATGGCAGTTAACACAAAAAGTTAATTTCACAAAGGGCGTCGTTGCCTCTGAAGCAAATTTAATTCGTGCCATACATACCATTGTATATCACAATCGGATCAACGTGACGCCGCTCGCAGCAATTAAACAAAAACAATGTAGATAATAGCACCTTCAATGTACTATTGTACTAGCCATTATACCTGGATTATTTTTTCAGCTTTATGCTCTACCGCGCAAATGGTAGGGTAGGCAGAAGGAACTTGGGAACCTTGTGTTGAGACACGCCGTACTATTTCATACTTTCTGCTGAATTTAAAGAAGCTGCAAAACTCAACATTGCTCGTTGTCTTGTTACTAGAAAGAAAAAATGAAAATATTTCGTTTCCTCGCGTGAAAACTGACACAGGCTTGGCTTCGCCTTTTTGAAATAAAAAAATAGGACCCTAAGGATAATCGTGGCGCTGGGACACAAGCATTCGACTGTATAAGAAACGAAATCAAATATTTAATATTCATATTTTCCTCCTCTGGTACCGTGGGCATCCACAACCTTGGTATCTTATGTCTCATTTATATAATTTCCAAGCAGGGCCATTCCAGTTCAATGCAATATAGTAATTTGTTTAGTGGCGGAACTTAACTCTGCAATTTGTTTAATTAAAGCTAGGAAATGAAAATATATTAAAAGAAATCATTTTAACCAGATTATGCGGCGACGCCAGCGTTACGCCACGAAGTCGTTAATGACTGAACATTGATAATTTGCTGAAATATAAAAGAAATAATCTGAAGCTTTGACAATTTTGCTAAAAGAATAAGACACTTGACCTTATTGAAAGTGTATTTGTGATGATACAACTTTTATTGGTTATTTTTAATTAATGAGTATTATAATCTTTAAGTGGACGTTCTTGAGTTTTCTTTTGTAGAAAATTATGCGATATAAATAATTTATAAAATTTTAAACATGCTTCACGTTGTATTCTCCGTAGCAGGATAGGCAGAGAATATCTTTCTGACACTTGCTTAAGTACTGATTGGCGAAATTCAACGCCTTGCTTCCTCTATGAAATCGAAAAAATAAATAATTAAATATATTCACCCCCCAAGTGGGGATTGAATCCACAATCGTTGCGTTTGCTAGATGCTGCCCCACTCCGATACGGTGGCCTCGGCCTACTCGTAAAAGATAATTATATATATACAAAATATTATCATTTCAGAAAAAGTATCACAGATTGTCTTATATAGAGTATGTTCATACATCTCCACCGTATTGTATACACGTTTAGTATAATAAAGTTAGTATTGAGACTGTTTGTTTTTTAATTTTGGCCAAGTTTATAGGCGTTTTATGTTGCGTCGCGGAACTTAACGTAAGGGGTTTTATTTTACCCACTCAAAGAAAAGATGACGTAAATTTACAATCCCCGATATGGGAAAGAAGCCCACACAATCTCGACAAAATAAATCATCTCGGAGTAATAAAAACCAGAAAGAACGTGTTGAGTTCCATGTAATTTCAAAACCTAAGCAATGCTTAGGAAGATACACCTGATCTTAACATTTGACTCCTCCTATCTATCCTGATATAAAGCATATGCGTTATATAAGTAAAGTAAAATTTAAATAAAATATGTAGTAGTTCCCAGCGTAACTAAATCTTTAAGTACTTAATTTAACGTTAAAGTAAGAAATGTTTTATTTCTTACATTTTATATTCACTTTATAAGTTTAATTTATAAAATTATGGCTCTCTGTTAATTTCATAATAAACACTATACTCATGAAAAAATGACTATGATTTATTCGAGTGTACATTGTATCCGCATAAAGCGAAGTATGTACTTTTTTCAAGCACTGCATTATTTTGCAACGTTTCATTTTAAATTTAAATTATTTTGTCCTCCTGTTTGTTTGTATATTAATATAATGGTGGGTTATGTTAATACTACCAAATTAGGTTGAACATAGTTTGAACATCTAGATAATGACTCAAAGGTGCTTTGTCTATAGTCGGATGTGTTCCTGTCTACCAATATCGTTGATATTAATGAAAATTACTTGGATATCGGATTATTTATCTAATTTTAGGCTGTAATAACGCTTTATGAGGGGAAATTTATTTAGCATTTCATGAATTAAATAAACTAACGTGATGCAGAAAAGCTCAGAGCCGTGCCACCTGGTACCTGCTTCAAATATGTGTGTGTGTGTGTTTTTTAAACCTTTAATCAACGTTTGCATCCATCTCCTCTTCCTATCACAGAAAATTTAAAAAGTTAACTTTTTACTTCAAAATTTTTATGTTAAAATTAAATTAAAATAGTAAATTCTAAAGAAATATAAATAAAGTCAAGAGCTCTAATATTCAAACATGTACCAACTTTACTAAACGTAATGTATATCATATTAAGCTCAACTACCGTATAATGGGATAAAGCTAACGGATAAGCTTACAAAATAGCGAAATTTCAAAATTAACTCATTCAAATTAAGCAGAATACATTCATGACGAGAATTGAAATAACCAAATATAATTTGTTAGACAAACGCTGTTCGCTACCGCCCCGGGGTCCTGCAACTACGATTATGGGGCAGCTCGGGTGGTATATATTTCTATTTATTGTAATAACCTGTAATAATATTAGATAATTACAACATATATTATTAATTCATCACAAAAGGATATGTTGTCTGTAAATAAAACAGTTCCGGTTTCGATTTCCGGTCTGGGGGATTTATTATTTTAATTTCTTCACTACATTACTTTGGTAGACAAAGCGCGATATGAAATTCTGATACTTTTTTTTTATGGAAAAGACGGCAAATGAGCGTACGGGTCACCTGATGGTAAGTGATCACCGTCGCCCACGGCCCCGAGTAACTCCAGAGGAGCTACAGGAGCGTTGCCGTCCTTTAAGGTGGAAGGGCACCGGGGTCCGGCATTACCTAATGCGAAACGCAGTGGCCAAAGCGACTACTTAACGCCGGTCTTAAATGCGGGGGGTGGTAATAATCCGGTCGAGTCTGCCCATGCGTGTTGCCATTACTGGCAACGTGACTCTACCACACGCACTTTAGTCACCTTTTACGACACCATCAGTACCAGGGTGATCCTATTCTAAGCCGGAATCATACGGCATAAATACTACGGATACTCAACACGCAATGTTTCAAAAATAAGACAACATTTTTTACTCATTTTAACATAAGATTGCCTGCTTCTGCTTGCCTGCTACGTCAAGGAAGAACATAGCGGGAAGCTAAAAAGCGGTCAGCGGGCCTGGGTTTGTGACACCCATCACATTGTATTTTGCGTACAGTTTAATAACAATACGTATTACATACATTACCATTTTCCCCAGTACCTGGAACTGTTGTTCAGTTTGCAGAGTGTCAGATTGAATGTATTTATCTCAGTCTGATTACGTGAATGCGAATTAACATGATATTGTTATTCTAATAGTTGTTATTAATAGAAGCCTTTACATTTATAAAGGTAAAATATTTCGTTAATATTTGTTGTTCTTTTTTTAAATTAACGAAAACATAAAATATTTTAATATTTTTCCTAATCTTAATACCTTAAAAAGTCATTTACAAACATTTATTAGCATTTTTTATAAATAAAGATTTGAAATAAGTGATATCTAAGGTTGATTGAGTCCAACTCTCCAGTCCATGTCACGTACCTCCACTTACATGGCAGTGGGCTAAAAAACAGTTCTGAATGAACTTAAAATGGATGGACGGTAAAATTGAATTATTATTCAATTTTATTTGTCCTTTTTCTCAGCAGAACTTTATTCCTATCTTTTATTCAATCGATCATTTCAACGTACTTACAAAAGTATCAACCTTAAATAAAGTGTATTGAGTTTTAATCAAAGTTAGTATCCTAAGCTAAAATATATATAAGTACTTTATACATACAAAATAAGTCTACCATAATGGCGTATACGCACGATGGCTTCATATCTAAATGGAATAATCTTATTTTCTGGTTGCTTAACTTGTTCAATTTGGACCGAGAGCTCACCGAGAGCACACTCCTGATACAGAGAAGGTTCATTCTTTAACGGTCCTCATAATCTCGGCTTTGATTTAATCTAATTAAAAATCCTGGTTTGAGTTAATTTATCAAATACGTAGGTTTATGGAGTAATTGCATTGATTGTCGGCCCGCCCCCACACCGGCACAAGCGAGCGGATGATTAAGAGATTTTGTTAAAGAATTCATGGTATATTGATAAAACTTTTAATTTGAATTCAACTGATATTATTGTTTTATGTTTTATTATTTAAAAACACATACTTTTCATTCTCCGTATTTGTTATGTTGTCGCTGTGTTGACAGGCGGAACTCAACACCATGCTTTGCCTTGTTATCAGAGCTGACAATATTATTTCATAATTTATTTCATCGAGTGTGGATCAAACCTGCATCCCGTCGTGTCTACAGTCACACGCTTTCTTTCGCCCCTGCGCCACGACAGGCCTCTTTCGATAAAAAATATTATTTCATTTTTTAACTTTTATTTCAGCTTCGCTTTTTAATTTAGATATTATTATATAATATTTACATATTGATATTGTGCCTCAACCACGATACATAATTAAGATTTCAAGTGTATAATAACGTATTCCCAAAGCCAAGAAGAGGTCAACTTGAGCGTGTTACTCAATATTCTAAACCGAAGTTGTCTATCGATTTCATCAAACGTGAACTGTATAATTACTTGTGGATAAATTCATCAAGTATTCAAATATAGAAGGGGCACGTTTGTCTCGTAGACGACCTACCTACCTACATACTATGTAAGATAAACATAACGAATGTTCGAACTGTTTACTTACTAGCCAAGTTTCCGTAGCTCTCAGCTACGACATCTACGCCACTGCGTAGAACTCCTTCCTGTAATTGCCAAAATAACTGTTTTACTTCTTAATGTAGAACTTAAAATAAGCTGAGTGCAAGATGCACTTTAAATTTTGTACGAAACTCTTTAATTATCGTTAGTTAAGTAGAATTTTATGTCTGTTGTTGCGCAGGGGCATAAGTGTGCGACTGTAAATACAGGTAAACCGGTTGAGGATTCGATTCCTACTTAAGTAAATATATATTATTTTAATTTTTTAACTCGGATATTAAGGTAAAGTGCGACGTTAACTACTGCTAATCATATTAAAATTCCAAGAGAATTCGGCAGAAATTGGAGAAAAGAAGCGTCTTAAAGGGAACGGACTGTCTTAATACTAGGCTATTCTCTCTACTATACCATACTACAAAATGTGCCTAAATAAAAAAAAGTTTCGTAGAATAATATTTTAGAAAATTGTTGTGGGGAATTTTTATCTTACATTAACCATAACAACATTTTTAATAATACACTTTAAATAACTGAATTAGCAAAATATTATACTTCGTTATAAGAATTTTCAAATTTATTTAAGCTTTACAATTCTACTTTACTATATTTATATATTAAATGAAGTGTGAATTAATTATTCTAATGAGTATGTATCGAGTATAATTACGAGGTTACCATAATTATATTTCTATGTTATTTATACTTGGTTGTCTAAAATGAAGCCATAGCCTATTGAATAGATCACACTCACTTTATGTAAATTAAATATGAATGGTAAATAGGGTTTGATTTTGAAGATAAATGTTAAAGTATTGTTGAAAAGGAAAAAAATATGTTTATAAATGAGGCCTGTCGTGGCGTAGCGGCAGAAGAGTGTGACTGTAACCGACAGGTTCTGGGTTCGATCCCCAGTCGAGGAAATGAAATATTTAATATTTTTAATTTAAATATTTAATATTTCATTTCTGCGCTCTGGTAATAAGGCAAAGCGCGGCGTTCAGTTCCACCACTCAACACGCAATGCCTCAAATTCGGCGGAAAGTGGGCAACGGAAGTAAAACGGAGTGTCTTAACACTATGTTCCCGGGTTCCCTCTGCCTACCCTGCCTCGTGCGGGATACAGCGTGAAGCTGAAAAAAAAATGTTTATAAATATTTTTTCGAGTGTCAAAAAATGCATCGTTAGTATATTTTTACCATGGCTACAAATTTAAATGTAATTGATTCCTTCAAATGGGAACTAAACTCAAAAGCGTCACGTTGTAAACATGATGTGTAAAAATCAGATGCAGTGCCTCTGCGCTACAGCGGCCTAGTTGTTACAGGTAAAGGTTAACAATATTCAAAATGACATTTTCAACTAGCAAAAATATTGATCGTACATCATATACTTATATAATGAAATATATCAAGATTAGCCTAAGATAGATATTTTTTTATATAAACATCTTATTTTCTGTTAGAAAATCAAGTCGACGCGTGATATGCAGGCAACGACCCCCCTCGAGACGACCAGATGCATGTACCGTCTTCGTCTGCAGGGAGTGCTAGCGAAACAAATTGCATTACACTCATGTACGCTTTTTCCTTGTACATGATAATGTGATAATGTTGTACAGACTTGTAGAGACTACAGCTTGTGGTACATATTTTTACAAAATATAAAAAATATTTCATTTTATTCTCTTACTTTACGGTGTATTCTGCACCGGGCACGGTAGGCGGAGAAAACTTGGGAATCTAGTATTAAGACACTCCGCCCCGTTTCCCACCGTTTTTTTCACCGAACTTTAGTCATTGCGTGCCGCGTAGGGTTCGAAACCACAACTTGTCGCGTCATGTGCTTGTGCCCTTGTGCTACACTGAGCTTCAATATTGTCAATAACAATTATCAGTATTGAACACTATGGTGAGTGTTGTTTTCTGTGCAGTTAATATGAGAAAACAAGGTAGCGAAGAGTTGCTACTACGCTTATAATACTCGCTGCCAATGCGGTATACTCTGTAACGTGAGTTAAAGCGTAATTTATTTAATATACATACGCCATTAAATTGAGACCAAGAAAAATCGCCAGAAGCCAGCCATTTCGTGTCACAGAGCAATCTCGTCGAGTAATTACAATAATTGTCAACAAAAATAAAGCATAATATAAATTTTATTGGCGCTTGGCTTTAGTTAAATTCATTTGATAACGCCGCAGTAAATCTTACTAACAAGTTAATTATCGAGGCTCTGTGGAGGACCTGCGGGCGAACACTACTCGTATTTGTATTGAGGATTAATGTGATTCAATTAGGACATGAGACCTCCTATACGTGGTAGTTACCTTCAAACGGATATAACTCATTCTATTCCCGATTAAAACTAGGAAAAAAATGTATTTATAATATAATAAACAGTATAAGCAGTATAAAAAATATTTATAATTTTTCATGATTTTTTTTACTATTTTTTTAAAATGTTATTCCACACTTAGGACAGAAAATACTAAACTTAAATTTAATTAACGTATAAAAATTTTGAACGAAACAGGATTTGAACCCACGCCTCTTGAAAACCGTTCAATCGCTCTGACCAACTAAGCCATTCATCCTCACCAAGCTACATCGTTGTTTAAATTTAAGTTTAGTAAAAATATTAAATAAATAGTATTCTCGAGGCCTGTCGTGGCGCAGCGGCACAAGAGTGTGACTGTAACCGACAGGTTCTGGGTTCGATCCCCAGTCGAGGAAATGAAATATTAAATATTTTCAATGTAAACATTTAATGTTTCATTTTCTTCGCTCTGGTAATAAGGCAAAGCGCGGCGTTGAGTTCCGCCACTCAACACACAATGCCTCAAATTCGGCGGAAAGTGGGGAACGGAAGTGGGTAACACTAGGTTTCACTTTCGTTCCCTCTGCCTACCCTGCCTAGTGCGGGATACAGCGTGAAGCTGAAAAAATAAATAGTATTCTCTCTTGCCAAACGATAATTCTTACGAGTTGTCTTTGGGTAGCGGAAATTTGTAAAAATCTCCCTACAGAGATGCTAACAACATAAATAATTTGTAATATGCGTATTAGAATTTCGACGTAGCTTGGTGAGAACGAATAGCTTATTTGGTCAGAGCGCTTAAATGGTTTTCAGTAGGCGCGGGTTGAAATCCTGCTTCGTTCAAATTTTTTATTAAAATTAAAAAAAAAAAAAAAAAGAAGTAATTTCATGATTTAATCAGTATTCAAATAATAAATCACTGATTATGATAAAGAGCAGCTTTCACTCTTTATACAAGATAGTAGAAAAGACAGACAGAATTTAGTTAGAATTTTTATTTCTACTGAATTCTGTAGGCATGACGCGTTGAATGGCGGATCTCGACGCCGCCTTACACGAGCGAGGCAATGAAGAAAACATTAACACACGCTCACAGGCGCACGCGCTGTGGCTGACACGAAATTTAAATATAGGTTATTATATATATATAAAATATTTTTGATTGTTTTACTGAACTAGGTACGTTCAGTTAAAGTTAAACCTTTGTTATAATGAACGTGCTTCATCTCAGGAATTCCAGTTCTTATTAAAATAATATTTAAGTACATGCTAGTTCATTGCTCGAGGAACGCTGCAAGCAATATTGCATCAAATAATGTCTTTGATTTTCGCGATTGTAGCATCAAATTGATCGTCGAGCACTTAGAATGTGTCACGTGTAACACATTACTCTCAGTCATTATCGTTTGAACAAGCGGGCGAAGCCGCAAGTAAAAGATAGTATTACTTAAATAATCACAAAAACAAACAAAACAGGTAGAGTGAACCTGGGAACTTATGATAAAACATTCCGTTCCCAATAAGATACTTCTATTCACTACTTTCTGAAGAATTCTCGAGGCATTGCGTGTTGAATGTATTATCAGAGAGATGAAATATTAAATATTGAACCAACAACTTGTCGCATAAACAGCCGCACACGTGCGCCCCTGCGCAACGACAGGCCTTTATTATAGTATAGTTATTATAGAAGTTACAAATCATACTCAACTTATGACTCATTAAAGCCTTTTAGAATACGCTGAATCTAAAACTTAACCGAACGAAGTAAAGTCGAAGTGCGACGCGCTGTTCTAAAATACTTTGATAGTTATTTGAAACACGTCTTTTGAGTGAACTTAGAAATGAATTCTGTTTCCTTTGAAAGCTCGTAAATTAATTCGTGAAGCAACATTCACGGGAGCTAAAAACGGTAACTATTCTTTGTCCTATTTATATAATAAAGGTGCCTTTGTTTTGTAAATTGTAGCTCAAAGGTAGTTCGTAAGTTACGTTAACTAGTTAATGCCCCGGGCTCAGCTCGCCTCTGACAGACACTTTTTAAGAAGTTCTTCTGTATAATAGACTTTTATGAGGCGGGGCTCGCTGCTAGCGACGCTACGTACGCTAACTCACTGTGCTTATATTCTAACTTCAACTTCATTATTAACTCCTTCCAAACATAATTATATTAAATTTTGGTTACAACGAGTACGGTAATTAAGTTTAAATGAACTATTGCTCTCTGCGTATATAGAAAAGTTAACTTATGTGTGCTTACAAAATATTTTGTATACATTTACGTTTTATTATTATTTTTTATATTTTTTGAAAATATATTGAATCATATATATTAAAAATAAACTTTGAATATTTATATTCACAGTACTGTATTCAATACTAAATTTATTGTAAATAAATTTCAACAAATTCTATTGTATAAATGTTTGAAATTATTATACGATAAACAGACCGTCGAATTATTTCCTTTCACAGAAATCCTTCCACTACAATATAACAATACATAATAATCAATATTCAAACAATCGACCCCTGGCCTGTCTCCAGTGACCAGTAGTAATGTTAAACATAATTAATGATTGCAGAGAATGTTTCACTGCACAACGCACGACGTGATTTAGAGCACGTCGCGATGCCCGCGATACCGCGTCGCTATCGCGTACTGTGACCCTCGTTACAACGCCCTCTATAATACATGCAATAACACCGATTGTAGCGCCCGTTATAGCGCCCGTTATAACGCCCGCTAGAACGTCGTAGCTATTCAATTTTTCTCGCGAGGTAATCGCTGGCAACCTTCCAGGCTGTAAATCGTCCCGCGATTAAACGCCGCCCAATCCATTGTATGTGCTCGCAAAAGTAGAACCGTTTTCATAAACATCTAGGCATGTTTACGTGATGTATAGGTACGATTTATATTTGTATTTACGAGGCTCGTTGTGCCTCACTCTGTACTCACTACGCGACGATTGTCAGGTTTTTCAACTCAGGAGAATGAATAAACTACTTTTGGGTATTGCTTTGATTGGATGACAAATGGCGGTATTGAGCTGCGCCACTCATCACGCACATCACGCAATGTCTCGAAAAACAGGCGGGCGCAGGTTTCAAGCGGAGTATTTTAATACTAAACCAATATTTTCTATTTTCACGTTTGTAAGTTTCTGTCGCAGGCCTAAAAAGAGTTAATTGGTTAATTAAAAAAGTAAAACAATCTATTGTTGCCTAAAAACAAAATATTCTTGGACAGTCCCCAAAGCGACGTCGGCGCTAATTAAACTTAAATTTTTATCAAAAATATTTTAAAAAGTGTATATTAAAGTATGCTTCTATTATTTTTCGAAATGTTTGTGAAAATTATAATAATAATTAAATAAGGACTGCTGTTTTGTTTCTTAACATAGAGTAGCTTCTATCTTTTAATTTAACCAGTGTCTGATATGTCTTGAGATAAGCGTATTGACCAAACAAACTCTGCTTTATTATATTGTCTAATTAAGAGATCCTCAAAAGAATCAGAAAGAATATATAACACCGTACGCGTCTTTAATGAGGAAGAGATGAAATGCACCACGCCTAATATTTTAAAATAACAAAGGTGTCTCAATTTATTAACAATAAATATTTTTTTATTATAAGCCTAACGCTTTAATTGATTTACATACTCTGCGAAATCAACATAAATATCAAAATATGAAAATAAATAATAATATTTCCAAATGCAAGCATTCCTCGGAAGGGGATGGGCTTTCGAGCCACGCAAGGAATATTTAACTTCGTAGTCCAGTGTTATTACACAAACTTTATATTTATACCATTTAATAACATAACGTAATGTTCTCTTTTTGTAAGAAAATGTACCGACGTCATTAGAACCGGTGACGGAGACTCGATTTCCTTCTCAAGTCATAACGAGTAGTCGCCATCCTTCGTGACTGTCCTCGACTACTCAATACCAACCAATACGATGTTGCCATACAAATTTGATGGATCGATCATACTATCTCATCCTGTTGGAGTGGAATATAGAAATAATATTTTGAGTAAGGGTGAACAATGAAAAGTTAAATATGAATGATGTATAAATAATACATGAACAAAAGGAAAATGGAACAAAAAACAAAAAATATCGGAGCATATTCCTATTTTTTAGCTTCACGCCGTATCTCACACGTAACAGGGCAGGCAAAGGGAACCTGGGAACCTAATGTTAAGACACAACATTGCTTTTTGGATGGCGGAACTCAACGCCTCGTGTAATCTTGTTATCAGAGCGAGGAAATGAAAATATTATGGCTTCATTTAGATCAAATCTGAGCAACGCACAACTAATTTTATTTTGTATATTTATTCTGCCCCTGTGCCAGACATAGACATAGAGTAAATATATGCCTATCAAAAATGTAGTGCGATTTGTAAAATAATTTAAAAGCTTGTTTCGATTATATAGGGGTGTCGGTTAAATGAGTTCGCGGATATCACATATTTGTATTATCGCACGCATTGTTTCCGAAGGCTGTCTGGCGTCGGTCGGTCACGCTTATTTACATTACCGATCATTACTGAGTGCCAATTACCTAATGAAATGTGTTACCTCGTTACTGGTCTTTGTTGCCCGCCTCCGGTCGCTCTGAGCTTTTAATTCCCAAAAAGGTTCTTGAATTTTTTATCGAGTTTTTCTTAATTTCTGGTTGTATTAAAGCGAAATCTTTGTTAAGAAATCCCGGTGTTTACATTTTTCATTAATTAACTTTCATTTACGGGCTTAATTCAAGACCATTCAAGGTCTCTCTCAAGCGCAAGTTTGGAGATTCTTGGAGTCATTTGGGGTAGGTAATATCACTGATACGAATTGTGTATCAGTGAATCTGCATCACCTAAACTCTTTTTTTGCAACCCCACCTTTAAATATCAAACCTCAATTAAAATCAAAAACCCTTAGGCTTCTTTCTTTGATTAACCTACCTGACTCACCCCCCTTCACATTTCAAACAGTTACTGAGGATGATGTCAAGACGTGTATTAAATCCATCTCCACTAAAGCCATTGGTAGTGACTTTTTAAGCCTTGACATGATCCTTCCCGTGTTGGAAGACATTACTCCAGTGATCACCCACATAATTAATTTCTCACTGTCACGTAATGTTTTTCCGGTTCAGTGGAAAAAGGCTTATGTCATTCCTTTACCTAAAAATTCCAACCCAACCAACGCTTCTGAATATCGACCTATATCTATCCTTCCTATTCTTTCCAAAGTCCTTGAATCTATCGTGCATAACCAACTTTACTCTTTTCTTTCTTCCAATAACCTGCTCTGTCCTTACCAATCTGGCTTTCGTCCTTTTCACAGCACAGTTACTGCGCTGTTGAATATCACGGAGGACATACGATTTGCTATGGATAACACCAAGCTCACCGTAATGGTACTCCTGGATTTCAGCAGCGCTTTTAACTCGGTGGACTTTGATATACTTCTGGGCATTCTTCGTGCAGTTAACCTTTCTACCTCAGTGATTGAATGGTTTAACTCGTATCTCTTCGGTCGCCACCAATGTGTTAAAACTAATGACGAAATCTCGACGTGGTTAGAACTCACTGCTGGCGTGCCACAAGGCGGTATTCTTTCTCCACTTCTGTTCTCTATTTTTATCAATAATATCTCAAAAATCATTTCGTCTCCCTACCATCTGTATGCAGATGATTTACAATTATATCGTTCTTGTAACTTGAACGAATTGTCAGAAGTTATTGCAGCTATAAATAAAGACCTTTCTGCTATTCATTCTTGGGCCGAATCTTTTGGCTTGCTAGTGAATCCTAAAAAATCACAGGCAATTATTATTGGCAGAAACAGAATAGTATCTAAAATAAATTGGGACACAATACCAAAAATTCTATATGCAGGAACTGACATTACATATTGTATGAAAATTAAGAATTTGGGTCTAACTTTTGACAGTAACATGTCCTGGGCAGCACATATTAATGATATCAGCAAACGCATACATTTCTCCTTCCATTCTCTTAAGCGTCTCCAATATTTCCTCCCTCACAAAACCAAAATTATGCTTGCGCAATCTCTTCTCCTCCCAATTCTTGACTACGCCGACGTCTGCTATATAGATGTGACCGAGGAGCTACTCAATAAGCTAGAGCGACTTCAAAACCTTGCCATACGTTTTATTTTTGGTCTACGTAAGTATGATCGCGTTTCCCAATTTCGAGCTCAGCTTAATTGGCTCCCAATCCGACTTCGCCGAGATATGCACATCCTTTCACTCTTATATAAAATTCTTAATTATCAATATTTCCCTTCCTATTTGCGTTCCCGTTTTACCGTACTCCCCCTCCCCTTACGTTCTAGGCGGTCTTGTGTCATACCGACGCTTGACGTACCGAAATGTAATACTAAATACATGCTAAAATCATTTACAGTTCATGCCGCATCATTATGGAACCAACTACCTAAGTCCATCCAAAAAAGCCCGTCCATTATTTCCTTTAGATCCAAATTAAAAAAATATTTTCTGTCAACTTTAAGCACGTAGACTTTAGACGGTAGTTAAAATTTTTCTAGCTCTTTTTCCTGGTATTTATACTTATGTATATATATATGTGTATGTATGTGTATATATATAAATGTATGTGTATATATGTGTATGTGTATGTATGGATATATATTATATAACTTTTGTGTACAATTTAAGTTTATATTTATACTATGTATATTGTATAAATTATGTATGTATATGTATGTAATAGCTATGCTTATATATTTATTTATTCGTTGTTTATATTTGTTTTATATGGATTATATAAAATATATGACTACTTAATAATATCTAAATTAAAATTTCTGAAATTGTGCTTGCTTTACCCGCTTATTGTAACGTATCCACATACACTGGTTGACTGGCAGAGATCTCTTAAAGAGATAAGTCCGCCTTTGTACACTAACTGTTTTTTTTTATTTATTCCTGTTTTTACATTTTTTGTAGTACAATAAAGAATATTATATATAATTTAATTTGCTTAAATAGAATTCTCTGGAATATTGTTTATTGAATTATTTACTAGTGACTTTTTAAATTTCTTGTATAAAGACATTTCGGCAAAACGAATCTTCTTTTTTAATACCTTTCCATATCTCCTGCAAGGCAGACTAAATTATTTATAGTTAAACATTGGTGTTATGTACTTATTGGTAAAGCAAAAAGCTACTCGTATGTATTCGTATTATAATTTATCGATATATTATAATTTATCGATATATCGTATTATAATTTATGTAAATATTATCATCATGAATCAAATTAGATTTTTGTGTGTATGTGTGTTCGTTCGCGCGTCGCGCGTCGTTGAGTTCCGCTACTCAATATGCAATGCATTAAGAATTCGACAGAAAGTGGTGAACTAAAGGAATGGAGTGTCTTAACATGATATGTAGTATAATGTGCTTTGAAAATTTTTTATACATTTTCTAAATAAAAATTCTTTTTTGATAAGTGTGAATTAACACTTTAAAAGTTCAAGCGTCAGATGCAGTAAAATAGAGATCTGAACTAAATATTTTGTTGTGATAAATCTGTTCCAAGAAATTCTAAAGAATGTATTTTAATTACGTTTTGTTCTTGTTAAGTATATATAATGTATGAGCTATTATAATTATAGCAATAATAACTTTTAAAGCAACAATAAAATATTAAAGTATAATACTTTGAAATTACAAATCTATTCAACCAGACGCACAGACAGATAGACAGCATTCATTAATCACTGGCATAATGTATCCACGAACGCATAAATATAAGTAAAGTCTCGCTCAAGCGTTCCTTTTTCATTCGAAAATGAATGATTTTTGTCCGATTACTGAGCTGTGTAGAGTGTATTATGAAACCGACCTTTCATTCCGTACATTATCTCAATATCGTATCGCTTCCCGCTCATCAATTAACGTCGCTTGTGGAACACGTCAGTGCCCTCTCCAACTATTTAAATACAACTTTGCCTGTTAACTGTTCACTGTGAATACGCATATAGGCGTGCTTTATTAACGCTTTCTTATTTAAATTATATATTGAAAACATTTTTTTTTGTATATTTTATATTAGAGTAATGTTTGAATGAAAATAGGATTGTTGTGAGTTCGATGCTTGCTCGGAGGAATGATAATATTCATATGGTTTTTATTGTCTTGCTCCACAATGAGTTATATAATCATCTCATGTACGAGAATTATGACTAATACGTGTATTATACATATATAACACAAAACTATCTCTAGTGTTGGATGATCTTATATAAACTTAATATGTAATTTTATACAAATCAGGGGCACAGGTGTCCGTCAGTCAGGGGCGATTGCAAACGAAGTGGAAATTGGGCTCGATTCCAGCTTAAGAAAACGAAACATTTTATATTCTAATCTTCCTCGCTCTGGTCTCATGACAAAGTGCGGCGTTGAGTTCCACTACTGCCTTAATTCGGGCGGAAAACGGAGAAAAGAAGTATATTAACGGGAATGGAGTGTTTTATCACTAGGTTCCCTAGGTTTGCCTTATTATAATAAAGAAATGAAAAAAATCGTAGATATTTATGAACAAGTGACAGGAAAAAAGTAATTTCTCTACGTTGTGACTGTGACAGCGTCACCTCCCCCTCCTCCTCACTCCGCGTCCGCGACCCCCCGCAGACGACCTACATCAAACGAACCTGTTACTGATGTTCTTTATTGCAACACTGGTCGACCTTTATCTCTCCATTGTTTTGTTCGTTTGAGTTTTGCTTATGTTTTGTTGAATTATATAATATATAAATATTTGAATAACAGTTAATAAACTACTGAATTGTCGTACGTTTAGTACTTTTTATGTTTAGTAAATAATAATAGATGGCTGTAATATTTAGTGCTTTTTTTAGGGCTCGTTTTCTGCCTATTTTCAAAATAATGAGTGCGCTTTATAATTCGGAAGCTAAGAAAAAATAATAATAATATTAATTCACTCGAGTACAGAACGAATCCAACACTATTGCATTTGTAGTCACACGTTGGCTGCACCACAATTGCCTCTAATAACATTTGGATAAAAGCACTTACGTACTCTACGTAGCATTTAATGTATCTATTTTATTTATACTGTATACTTTAGTAGAATACTTGTTTATATTTAAGTACTACCATATGATGCATCGCGTGCAGATGGCGTTGGTAACACACGCTGTAAACTGCACGAAGGTGCCAAATTCTTCATTTAGTAAATATATTAGCCAGATAAGCTTCATTCATATCTTGGCACTGGAGTAAGAAGATATGATTTATAGTTGACTAGCTTTTACTTGTGGCTTCCCTCATGATATAATTTGTACCTGAGATATAATTTATTTATGACTAGCTGTAAGTAAACTAATGTATGATCTTTACTGTATAATCTATCCAATATATAAATAGATTTTAAATATATACTAGTAGTTCCAGACATTAGGGTGCACAATCAAAGAAGCACTTCAGCATTATAATATTAGTATATACTCAGCTTCACACTGTATCTTGCATACGGCACAGTAGGCAGAGGGAACTTGGGAACCCAGTTTAAAGACACTCCGTTCTACTTCTCTTCCCCACTTTCCGCTGAATTTGAGGTATCGCGTGTTGAGTGGTGGGACTCAACGCTGCGCTTTGCTTTATTACCTGAGGGAAGAAAAAACAACAACAAATATTTAATTTGAAAATATAAAATATTTTATTTCCTCAAGTGGGGATCGAACCCACGACCTGTCGTTAAGTCATACGCTTACGCCGCATATAAGTAAAAATATTTTTACACTAACAGTCAAAACATAACTTTAATGACAATATTATTTTTATTTAGAGGTCGGTTAATACTTTAAGACTAGCATCCATTAGTTGTAACTTTATTTTCGTAGTTATCAGTATAAGATAGTAGCATCTCTGGCGAGTCAAAGATTTCCCGCTAACTTCTCATGCACGTACTCATGGAACTTTGGGAACACAGTTATACGTGTTTTGCCGTTCCTTGGTGTTCGGATCCTTTAAAGATAATTGGGTTGACCCTCGGTTAACCTTCTTTGAAGCTTTTTTATGGCTTATTTACTTGTATTTTTTTATATTGTGTATTTGGCATTTTGTAATACAGGCGTTATACAGTGGGACAGTGTGTGGATGTGATTGCTGTGGTTGTTCAATCTTTAATTGAAGGAATTGTCGTGTTTGAGTTATTTTCATTTTTCCGCTCTGATGTACAATCCGCCACGTAATATTGTTTTTTTTTCTCGATCTCACTACTATCGAGCATTAAGCTTGATATTTTTTTTGGGTTTCATACGTACTCAAAGGGTAAAATGGTACCATATAACCATGACTCCGCTGTCCGTCCGTCCGCCTGTCACTAGGTGTCAAACAGTTAAGTTCTTAGATTTCTTTTGCCGCTATTAAAATACTAAATAAGACAATAAAATAATTTTTTAAAGGATTTCCATGATACAAACATGATTTTTTGCCATTTTTATATTTAATGAATGGTACGGAATCCTTTGTGCGTGAGTCTGACTAGCACTAAACATACTAAGACACACACACACACACACACACATACTAAGACACACACACACACACACACACACACACACTAAGCCGGTTCCATTACAGTTTTCATTTTTACATTGAAAACATATAATAATTATATATATTATATCAAGTTCAATAAAATTCATACATAAATATATATTAAAAAATGTATGCAACTCTACCGTCTACAAAAAAAAGCGTAACTATAATATTTTTTTTAGAATGACGACAACTACGTGTCATAAGCGACGCGACGTTTAAATACAGAAGTAGAAATTTAATGAAAATCCAGACCAGTGTGTATGTAAAATGTTAGTTTTAATTATTTTTACGCTAACCGTACAACAGTGCCTCGTTACTTAACTACACTCTCACGTACTCGTAGAGCGCCCCTCGACTCTAACAGTTCCATCATTTTGATAGTAACAAGGCATAAGATTAAATTATAAAAAGGTCTGCGAAATGAATCCGCGGGCAAACGTGAGCGTGATGAGACTACGAATGAGACGAACAAACAACTTTTAAAATTTTATACTTTTTCGCACAATTTACTTCACTGTTTAAAATTTTCGGAGTTTGCTTTTTTTGTTCATTTATACTATGAATTGACATCTACAATAATATCATAAAAATAAAATGTGTGTTTCTTTGAAAACGCTACTCTCAGGTACCTTAAGCTATTAAGAAACACTTTTTGTGTTGAACAGTTTATTTAATGATGGCTATTGACTATAAATTTATCCCGACTTTACTCATTTTCACGTCGTGAACATAAACTTACCTGCGTAGTCGCAATAAAGCACAATTTGGCTTATTAAAAAATACCTACAGATCAATTGGCCTTTGTTCAGAAAATCTGTCTTTGTCTCGACAGCCACTAATCATGCATTGCATTTTATGAACAAATTTGCTTAGAAACATTCGACTGTAGCTTAGTACTCTCAGGTCTCGTACGTACGTACATTAAATTTTTTCAAATACATTTAATATATTCATACATTTTTAAGCTACTATTGAAACTATAACTCATGATTTGAGTAGAAATCAAACCCATGACCGCTGCGCTTGCAGTCAGATCGTACGCTACTGTGCGCTAAAGGTCTTAATATTATTATGTACGTACATGCATATATTTATCAACTTTACATTTCTTAACGCTGATTGTGTAGAGTTCTAAATATAGTTTGTTTTACATACGAACAGATAGACTGTATTTTTTTCCTATTTTTACTAATATTTGCGACGCTTTATCGTCAGTAGTGTCGCCTTCTAAGGATATCCTATTATTCTTTGAACGATAGCAATTTAGTGGTATACGTTACGTGGGAGAAATCAAATGTTACTCTCTTCTTGATTATTTATTTTGCTTATTTTGCTGGGAAGTTTGTGATTATCTATTAATATATCCTTTTCTTATTTAGTATTCATTTTATTTATGAGCTTTATCACAGTGACCATGTTTTAGTACTTTATTTTTTTCGTGACAAACGAGATCAGGCCGAGAACGAACCGCGAAAGACTCTTTAATGTTAATCCTTCCTTACACTTGTCCCCTCACTTTTCGCCCAATTATCGAAATATTGTGTTGAATAACGGAAATCAACTCCGTAAACATTTCAAGTATACAGTTGAAGCCGAATCCACATTAGTCGCGGCTTTAAACATATTAAGAAAACGTAGAAGCAAAACATATTTTTGTAAGAGTTGATGCTAATAATACCTTACAATCGAATTATTCTTACGTATAAAATATATAAATATATAATATATTAAATGAAACATTTTTATCCATTTTTAGAAGCATTCGTCTGTCCTCAGCTCAGTCAACATGGCCACTACTACTGTAAAGTGTTCGACACGTCGGGTTACCAATATACATACGTGATCCGGTTAAAAGTGTTTCATATAAAATATGTAACTATCGTGAAAATCAAGGATATTATGATTCTTAACTATATAAAAATAATAATAATAAATGTACGTGACATTTAAATTCTTTTGAACGAGTAATTTTAATTGTAGGAAAATACTAATTTACTTTTGCAATTAAAATCGTGAGTGAAAGGGGACCCGTTAGATTTATATGCACTGTAGAGCTGCAGTCTTGTACCCGTCGGATTATACGAGTATGTGTAATTATTTACCATCTGTAGCATTTGACTTGAATTTTAATTTAATATGCGTAATGCACATCACTATTGCAAGCAAAGTTTCTTGCATATTTGCAAGAAATTATTGGGTTGTATTAATATGGTGAGTTCCGAAACAAATAACTGTGTAAGTTGTTAGTGGTTATAATACAAGGACTAATAGAATATGTAAGTATAAAAATACAATGAATGTAAGTGTAATGAATTGTGGATTTTATTCTCACTCGAATCGAATGTTGATGTGTAATGGGAACGGAATACCTTAACAAGGGTCCCAAGTTCCCTTTGCGTACTTTGCCATTTCCGTTTACCATACAGCGTGAGTCTAAAAAAATCTTATTAAAAGAAGATGCATTTGGTTAGAGCAGGCCCACCAGATTGCACGTCAGGAGTTAACGCCGGCATGCCATGAGTGTAATGCGCTGGTGGATTCGGCGTATCATACTCTGGCCGAATGCCCTGCCTGGGTCCCACAGCGCTATGCTTTGATAGCTGTAGTGGGGAGAGACCTCTCACTATCTAATGTGGTAGCCACTATGCTGAATAGTGAAAAATACTGGACTGCCATGGTCTCCTTCTGTGAGTCCTTTATTAGCACTGAAGGAGGCCGCGGGGCGGGTGCGCAAGTCCAGCGCGAATGCAGCCCCGCTCCGCCGCCGAAGGAGAAGGCAGTAAGAAAATGCAAATGTTGAGACGAGATAAAGGCTACGGCGACTCGCAATTGACGGGTCTACCACCTAGGCGTCGTAGTGGAATGCGCGAGCGAACCTACGGCGTGTCCACTATAGGTGGAGAGGTCTCCGCTGGGTTTTAGTGGGTCGTATCGGTCTTCCTATCGGTGTGTCCCACAGTCCCCTACGTCTGTACGGCATATATGCTATGCGTGCGAGCGGGCTGCGTAAACCGCATTTCCCAGCGTCAAAAAAAAGGCTCACAATGAATAACAAAAAGGTGAACAATAATCGATGAAAAAAAATACTTTACAGCTACTGGATTTCGTTTAATTAACATGTAAATAAACAATATAAAGTTAAGTTATATTATAATCAGTCTAGAAACAAGTAGATAAAACTAAAACTACCAATATAACAAACATAACCTTTAACAGTTCACCAAAATATATATTTTATATGAAAAGATTCGCTCCCGCGTAATGATTTCACATCTCATATAACTTTTACGATCGAAACAATCTAACAAAGGAGCCACATTCAAAGCACTGCATTGATATAAAGAATAATATATAGAGGTAATAAAGCGGATTTATTATAGCCGTAGTTAGTGTTCGACGCTTGCAGCCAGCGCTTGTGATGTATGGTGCAGGTGACTTCGTATTAAATGGTCATTAATTCCCACCACTAGTTTAAACTTAAAAATATGCTTTTAAAATATTAAAAACCATATTGTCTGTTATCTGTGTGTAGTACAAACAACTCTAAATTATTTAAACATATATGTGAACAAACATTGACATGCTCATAGCATGTTGATGTTTGTTCACATATACTTGCGCATGTTGTTTTTTTCCTACAATTCCTATATTTCTAATATGTATTTAAACCATGTAACTTTTATTAATACTATGTAAATAAATAATTGATTTTATGACCTACGCTCTATTATAAAGCAGGATTTTTATATATAAAATTTAGAGAATTTACACAAATACAATTTTGTACGATAAAAACCGCAATATCTAGAACTGTATTGCTTTTATTAACGCTCATAGTGTCACTAACATTATTGATGCTAGAACTTGATTAGATTTAATTCAAAACTAAAAACAATATGAGAACTTAAGGTAAAAAGATAAAATAAGACCTCAATGATAGGCAGAGGTGATGTTCGTCAATAAGCTTCCATTGCCCACTTCCCACGAAGTTCGATTCCCACGCCACGAAATGAGGTTGATATTTAGTATTTCATTTCCTCCTTCTGGTATGGATGCTCGGTGTTGCGTTCCACTATACACACAATACTTATAGAATTCGGCGAGAGGTTGGAAACTGAAATGTCTTATTGGCAACGTCTCTATACTTTGTTTTCAGTCTCAATCTGCTTACTTTGCTTTGTAAAAGATACACTGTGATGCTTAAAAAATATAACAAAATGAGCATTATTCATATGTTGTCGTCCGTGTTTGATAGTACAGACTGCAGTGCGTCGGTCTGCAGCCTTAGTCAGTGTCCGATGAAGTACGAGATTTTTGCTATGAACATTTAGTGTGCAGCAGTAGAAGTAATATCATAACTGCATTTTGTATTTAATGTTTAATCAGTAGCAACAGCTTTGTCGAGGTCCGCCACTCAACACGCATATTTTAACACTAAGTTCCCTCAGCCGAGCCTAAAATTGATACCAAACTTGTTTTATTTTTTGCGTTTCGCATACGGATATATAAACTCAATATATAATATATCACCTTTAACAACACGTACATAGATACATTGTAGAACATGCCGCTACAAATAGACAACAAAGTACAAAAGAACATACAATGCAAGTCACTAGGAACAATATAGTAAAAAAGAGGTATTTTAATCGTGACAGTGCTGTGGTCTCAGAGACCGCGGTCACGTGACAATAGCGGTGCAGCTCGGGGATAAGCTGCTTTTCAACTATAGCTGTATTTTATAAGGAAAGGTGTGGATAATTTTAATATAAATTTTAGATGTTGTAATCTATATTTATTTTATTATATCTAAATAAACTATTTAATGATAACTTTCAGTACCCAAAAAGGTAACTTGGAACACGTTTTGTTTATTGTATGCCAAAATTAAATTGTAGATTTTTTAAATTTGTTAATCGAGTTTCTTCAATAAAAGGTACAGACTTTGTAGGAAAAATGCATTAAAACCAGGTGAAGCTAACAAAAACGTTTACTTTAAATCTTTATATTAAGCGAGCTACCAAAGGAAACTTTTAAAAACTATTTAAGAACTGAGCGAGCAGCGTTCCCAGCATCACGCCACCGTCACGTACTCGGACTAATTTGTTCTACAAAGTCAACCCAACGCTCGATCGCCTTACATATATTGTACCACATATAGTGTAGTGTACTTTATGATTCCATAAAAGACTTACACATATGGAACTATAATCAATCATCGCGCTGCAAATGTATTACCGGGAAGTGATCGAACGGAACGACGCCGCCTTAGAATGTGGTCGACCAAGTTATTAGATTTCATTTTAATGCGAAATTCTACGTTGAGAATCTTTTCAATAACGTGTGTAATATAAGCATAGGTTAAAATAAATTAAACGATAATATTGAAACTGAACTAACAAATGTTATGTTCTTGATGATAGGAGCTCTTTGTTCTTAAAGAGATTGATAATTATTTATTGATATTGAAATACTATGTCGATGTCGAGATCCGTGCTACCAGGGATGCAGGTGCGCAAGCGGTGCGCAACGTTATGGGTGCTATTCCCACTCGAGGACATTAAATATTGAATATTATTACTATATTCACTTTGACTACAACATCCAGTATCGTTACTCAATAGAAAAGAATTCAGCGAAAAGCGGAGAGCAGAAATATTTAAGATATTTCATATCACGGAGTGTCTTAACAATAAGTTCTCAGTTTTCCACTGCCTGCAGCACCCTGCTATGTGCAGGATATCATAAGGGATAGCGTGAGATAGCGTGATGGGGAAAAATCATGTTAAAACTTGGCTTCGGCCCTATGGCCAAGCCAAATTTTAACTATTGAATGAAAACTATTTTTAATTTAACGATTTAGTTGTTTTGATTGACTAATGATATAAATAAAATTGAATTCTTTATCATCGCTCCAGAAATATTTATTTATTATTTTATTTATTCTGACTTTCATAAATAACATTAAATTTTGAAAATCTAATATCACCAGGTTGTTATTGTTAAAAAATGTGTTAATAAATTAAGTTTATGGAATGTACAATCTTAAATAATTAATTTGTTTATGAATGATAAAACTATCAAGCGTTACGAGGTCTCCCCATCTTAGTATTGCTATATGTAGCTCACATACAAGCAAAGGGGCGCCGCCGTGAAGGGCGTAAGGGTGTCAATGTTAGTGTATTCCAAAACCACTAGACGCAGTAAGGGGTCTCTCCTTGCATATTACTTATTATTCTCCCGTAAGTACTATACGTTCTTTCTCTTTAAATACAAAGGGTGATGAGTTATTATTTATACACGAGATCTGCAAGTCTTCTACTGTAGGTCTGGTAGATATTTTGAACTTATTTGAAATATTTGTGATTAAAAGAATATTTACTTATTTATAACACCTAAAAAATCAACTTTGAAAAAAAGGCGACTGGCGCGGACTCTAATACCGTTATGGTCAATTTTATACGTTTTCTAAAAAAGTGTTTTTCTTTCTTAACTCTTTAAAATCTAAAAAAATAAAAAAGATCTTTTGTCACCACAATTATAACACATTTTGAATGAATCATATTTAATCCGATTAGTAGCGTATATTGAATTTTAACCTTTTTTGGCAACCCAATGTTTCGAACACTTTGCAAAGTCCATGATAACGAATAGACTGAGGTGGCATTCGTGTGACTGATATGTTTTTTTTAGTTCAAATATTAATTAAATTCAATAAGATTTTAATAAATAAATATTGTAATTTCTATGTCCAAAAATATTTAAATATTTTTATAAATAAAAAAATCATGTGTTGTTTATTAGTATGAGTGAGTACATTACATTTACTTTATACTAACACAATATCTTTTTCCAGTAATAAACATACCAACAATAAGTATTGTTCAAAACACTCACAAAAGATAATATATTTACACGATTTATACCAAATCACGCTCCAATTCACAATTTCAAAAGCAATAAACTTGATTAACGTTGATATAACATTATTTACAAGGCTTACAAAAACATTGTGTGAAACGGCGGTACATCGGGGGAGGTGTTATATCGCGACAGTCCAATCTCTACAGTCGTATCTGCAGATTAAACCAGCTCGATAGGAAGCCCAGAGACCCGCAAGTATCAACCTTCCTTTAAATTGAATTTACACTTTGATTGAAAAATATTCGCTCCTAACTCCGCGCACCTCTCCGAATGTATGTACAACCTATTTCCAATATATTGAATCGTTAATATTTATATAGAGTTTGAATAGAAACGTTTTGAATGTATTTCTAGTTTATGTTCACTTGAGCTTGTAGTATTGGGGCTTAGACAAAAGGAATAAAGAGGTGTCTTCAAATCTTGTTATTCAAACTCTTGTTTATTTGTTTGAATTCGCTTATCTAAGACACTACTGGTTGGTTGAAATATGTTAATTTACATTAGTTTTGAAAGGTTTATTAATAACACGTTAGTAGTTTCTATGTTACCTTTTCCGTAACCGTTTCTACTGAACCTGCACTCAGAATGTAAAAGATAATGCAGGCGATGTCATAGCCTTAACAAGATAATTCAGGCAAAGCCATAAGTAGAAGCTAGTTAACTTTGATAATATTATTTTTGACATATGCTACCACGCAATGTCACAAAAACATAATTATAGTACATAACGATAAATCATCAAAATTTAATCTAAATATCTTATAAATAAATTATTTTATTAAACAGAATTTCGATAATCTTGTTATAAAAGTACACAGGACGTAATAATGAATTCACAAAAATAATGAAATCAGATCCGCTCGTGATCAGTTCGTACTTCAACACTATATTAGTTGAGAGTTGTCTCGTTTAGGCCCTGAACTGATCGGGACTGACGGCCGACGACGAAACTATCTAATTTGACAAAGTTCATTTGCCAGGAGCAGCCTAATTTTATAGAAAAAGTTAGATTTCTTTTTGTTTTGGTTCACTTATTCTTTAATTGTACGGGCATAATAAGTTTTATGAACCTCCGACGCGAAAGGCAACATCCCTTATGTTACAAGTTTGAATTGTCTGTCTGTCTGTGACTCCGTACATCCTAAATTAATGGACTGATTTCGTAGCAGTTTTTAATCTTATACCTTATTCAGATAATTTAGGAGTCTTTGGCAAAATACTGCCATAATTTTAATTTTGTATCTATTTTATCTTTATATGACAGATATAAGCCTTACATATGTAAACATCATAGAAAAACGTCCAAAACACGGTGTGTTGATTAACATAACTCAATAATAAATCGTTTTTAACTCACAAATTTCCATTATCTTTTTAAGCAATTACTATGAAATGCCTGTAGACGCAAGTATCTATAAAGTGAACTTAAATTGGTTCTCCACAAGCGTCGTCGCAACGACTTTGCTGATTCTATTTCTCTTTCTGTGTACATTCCCTAGTAATTTGGTCCAGCCTCGTTCACATTAAATGTAAAGCTCTATACTGGCAGTACTAGGATTTACTCTACATACGTGGTGACATTATTGAACTGAAACGTCTAGTAAATGTAATACTGAATGTAGCCTATAAAGTTCTTTAAACTTCGCATTTGGCGCTATGCAGTATTCGTAATGGTCTATGTTAGGAGAAGAATATCGAATATACACATCGCGTTTACCTTAGACTGACAATAGTCATGTTCAATAAGTAATCATCTATTTTTGTAAAAAAATGTATTTTTACGTGAAAATAGTCACTACAAAAATAATACATACATTGTGAAATTGAATGATAGAAGTATAAATGAAATTCATTTCTTCATTTTAATATTTAAAAGTAGTAACTATATTGTATTTCAATATTACTCACTCACTTAGCTTCACGCTCTATCCCGCACATGGTAACATAGTAAGGTAGGCAGAGGGAGCTTGGGAACCTAAACCTAACCTGTGTTAAGACATTCCGTTCCGTTCCCCACTTTTCGCCGAATTTGAGGCACAGCTTGTTTATTGGTTGGACTCAACGTCACGGTTTGCCTTGCTACCAGAACGATGAAATGAGAATATTAAAAATATATCTTTAAATTTATAATATTAAGTCCACGTCCAGTAAATCCAGCCCCACACATTTTTTTGAAAAACTAATAATATTTAATTTAATAATAATAATTTAATTACAGAAAAAACAAAATTAAAATTAAATTAAAAGAATTTTATCATAATAATTATTGTATTTACGACCAATACCATAAAAGCCGTCGCAAGAATCATCATTCAATCATACATCGACGCTGGCAACACTCTCGCTGTCGGATCCGCCTCGTCTCGTGGAGGAAAGCAATTTCCTCTCGGAGTATTTTCTTTGTGCCTCTAATAGTCATTAGGCACGAGAGCCGTGAGTAGCGAGTAATGCGGTAAACAAACAATCCGTCAGTACATTGATGTAGTCGCCTCGGACGTTATTGAAGGTACACTTTATATTAACTCTTTACGTGTGCTGCATTTCAATGCATTACTGCGTTATTTTTAACATGTTTTGTGCCCGCATATGGCAGTGTAGGCAGAGAAAACCTTTGAAACTGTTGTTAATACACTCCGTTCTCATTAAGACACTTCCATTTCACAATGCGTTGAGTAGCGGAAGTCAACGTCACACTTTGCCTCATTAAATATTTTATTTTCTCAAATGGATTCGAATTTAAGGACTGTCGCGTTTGCAGTCATTCCTGCGCACCGAAGAGCCCCATCAGATTTCATCATACAACACGCAATGTTTCAAATTCAAGCAAAAAACAGAGATGTTATAAATATTAGATTCACTCTACCTATTCTGATATGCGAGTACCAAATAAAATACACAAAAGAACGTTGAGACCAACTCAAATATCGCTACTATTAAATGTTTTAAAAACTTTCTTACATTATTCTTGCTCTGTGTGTATCAAAACAAATGATACAAAATCTATTATTACTAAAATAGTACGCATTAATAGTTTAATTTCGTGAATAAACTCCGCATCGATCGTTTCCTTTAATATACCAAGTAAATAACTTTTTTATGGTTTCAAACACGGATTATAGTACTTACTAGCGTTTGATGTTCCAAGGATTACGTAAAGAGGTGGGTCTTTTAGCGCGAACATGTAAACACGTGGGGAGATTGAAACATCATAATATACCAACTTTATATACATTTTTACTTCTATACACATATTAGAAAGCCCAAGAGTTTAATAAATAATACATTACTATAATATTCTATGCTGGGGGTTGAGGTAAGTATTTTTATTTAAGCAAGGAACAGTAATTCTAAATAAGACAATCGCGGAAATTGTCTGGAAATGGTTTTATTATAACTTATATTCATTTCTCCGTTCTCTACAATAGACGAATATATAATACGCCATGTGGTTTCACACACAATGTTTTTTTTAATACAAGTCCTTTTATATGTTAAGTAGTATCATTAATATTGAAATATGTTTATTTTTATCTATTTTATTATGTCTATTATTCAGCCTACATAACTATATATCAGCCTTTAAAACATAAAGCGGCATTCAAAACGTTTTCATATAATTATAAATTGGCATATTATATTACATTCTCATGTACAAACTAGTTAATATCAACTTGCACACAATGTGCGTACATGACGCGTCGTCGCTGCTGATAGAAGAAACAATGGAGTATTATTTTATGGAAACTAAACATTCCACGTAAAATAAATATAAATATTTTGTTATCAAATAACAGTATAACATCACAATACAGACAGACAACACAAGCGCTGTAATAATAATGACGTATGTCACTTTGACATAATTGCTTCGACGATATAAAGTATCATAATAACCAACTTGTTCGCCAACCTTCGCCCATTCTACTGTACTTAGACTTTGCTAGTCTTAATAAATAACAAAATCGCTTGATCAAGTGGTGAACAGTTTCACTTAACTACTTGTATTATTATGTATTTATGGTAATTGTTTTATATCTGGCGCCACCTTTTTTAGATAGCGTTACATATAAATAATAAATATATTTTTATTGTAGTTAAAATTATTAGCTATATACTACATAAAACATTCTTAATCATCTTTATAAATACGAGTATAGTTAGTATAAGCAAACATGCATATAAATAATATTTAAGGTTATAAACTTTAACTACATATATACATACATGCATACACAACATACTACAAATATACATAAATTCATACTTAAAGAGAAGTATAAAGATAGCAAGCTGTGACCTGAGTTTGAGAGAATGGTTGGTGCCGAGGAAGCTAAACCTTGATTTAAGATAACCAGGAGTGTAAAGATAGAAGAGGATGGCGAGGAGTAAGGATATGGAAATTTCGATGACCTGAGACTTAGCCGTATTAACTACATATTGAACTTAGTATTAATATACTTTTTGGTTTTCCATTATTATTATTTTTTCCATTACGTGTTGAAAATATTCAATATATCATTATTATGAGCAGAAATCAAACCCAACCAACGCTTACAAACTTGTCAACCTGCACAACGCCGGCCTCACCTTAATTTATCCTTAGCTTAATTCACTATAGAGAGTCTATCAACTAGACTACATAAACTCCTACATACTCGTACATCTCAACTTGCAAGTATAGTTAGAATAAGCTCCACTGGTAATACGGTAAAAGAACAGGCAAGGCAGCGGGTAGCGTACGTACGGCGTAACGAGGAAGTCCTCCGGGTATAAATCGTTAGAAGACAGTTCGCTGATGAAGGTGGATGGAACGGGGATATAAACTACATATTACGATTTTATGAATTTATTATTCTGTTTTGTAAGAACATCATCGTGGTGCGTTCGTGGAAAGCGTATCACTAAAAATACGGTATCGTCGGTTCGACTCCCACTCGGGAGAATTTTATTTCTTTTTCGTATCTCTGCGTGAGTTGACTAAGCGTAGCACTTAGCTCTGCCACTCAATATGCAACGTATCTACAGAGTGTCTTAAGTATGATTTACATTTATCCAATCTACATGATGTAAAACGTAAAGCCGACTTTGAACCTTTACGTGTTAAGTAGTGGAACTCAACGCCGCACTTTGCTCTGTTCCTAGACCGAAGGAATTAAAATAAACTACTTGTTTCTCAGAAGATTTCTTTAATTTTCATTTCAGTTGAGGATCCATCCATTGCAGACCAAAATATAATTTAAATTTTAACATCTCCCCATTAGGAGTTAACCCCACATCATTCAGTGTTTATTTAAACATAGCGTCTCTGTTCTACAAAAGCGAAATTTCAGTTGACGTATGAAAGATTAATTTCTGCGGCGGTCTGAATAGAACCTGACAATCAAACAAAATTGAAAATCGCTGAAATGTGAGATGAGAGTCTGTTTACTCTCATTTATTTGAAGAGAGTATAACCTTAATAAAATTAATGAGAACGTTGTATATAAAAGTACTAATTTACTGCCTGTTAATAGAATTTTATTTAATGTATTTATTATTAGCAGATCCGTCGTTTAGTCGAGTTTTGTGTTTATGTTGCTACATTTTAAATACTAAATTCTGTTTCTTATGTAATAGTTTTTTCAAAATTATGTAAAGTAATTAAAATAATCGTTCTATATACATACATATAAGATCAGTCTGTTCTCGTCCTCTGCTAGAATAGGCCATGCGGACAAGCCACTGAGGTTGACGTTAAAACCGGACCATATGCTTGCTCCATACTTACTATCTGAACCTTTGTATAATCCTATGTTAGATTAAATAATTTAATTCTAACACCTAAATTTACACCACAAAGGAAATTGAAAATTTGTGCACACAAAGTGGATATTCAATTCGAGTGATTTCACATTTGCATAACGATCTTTTAAATTATAGTAAAACGAGGTTACTAGCGAGAAACGATGGTAGATAGACGATTTCAGTCTCTCAAAACGGAGTATCTTAACAACTGGTTCTTCCTGCCATATGTAGGATACAGCGTAAAGCTATAAATAAACTACGTTCTCTGAATAAATCGTTTTTTTTTTTCCTGAGGCAACAAATAAAAAGTAAAAGAAAACTTGAACGTTTGTATTGTACATCATAATAACTTTATGTACCCTTTACCCCTGAAAAGTGCTGTAGTTTCAGTACTTCAGACCTCCGAAGTATTTCGTAGTCTGCGTGTGATCCCCAATATATTTCTGCCCAACATCGGGTCGTCTAACATTTCCGAAGTAATTTTGTGCCGTTTTATTGATACTGCTTTCAATCAAAAGTACCTCGAAGGGTCTTTACCGCGAGCGCTGGGAGCGGGGAATAGAAATGATCTATATTGCGTTCTTCTATTATTATGTCTAGTTCATTTATCATGTGTTTTGCAAATTATAAATATATATGATATATAATTGGTATGATATGTTTACTATTTTTAAAGTGTTATTCCACACTTAGAAAAGATAAATATTAAATTAAAAAACGTATAAAAATTTGAATGAAGCAGGATTTGAACCCGCGCTTCTTGAAAACCGTCCCAGCGCTCTGACAAAAGAATGGGTTAGTTGGTCTACTACCTACTTCGTGAAGCTCCTATTATCTTAACTTCGTTATTATATAATGAAATTAATTATTAAAAATTAAATAATAATTGAATTTATTTAAAATAATAACAAATTACTAGACAATGATCAATATATAATAAAATATAAGTACTAGTTATATAGCTTACCTACTAGATATGATAGAGGCGGTGATTAAAGCAATTTACGACGAACAAGACATAAATTCAGCTACAAATTCTAATACAAATTTTGCTACTTCTGAGACTATTAATACAATTATATAATCAATTTACAACCTCCTTCGGGGATAACACTTCAAATGATGTAACAAGCAAATTAAATCTGAATTACGACATTTCCCACTTAAAAAGCTTGTGCACAAAATTATGGTTGTCACGTTGTATCTCACACAGACGGTAGGCAGAGGGAACCTGGGTACCCTGTATTAGACACTCTCTTTACATACTGTCTTTTTACATATTCTACCATATTCAGGAAACATGGCATGCTGAGTAGCGAAAATAAGCCCTGCCCTTTGCACTTATTGGAGCGAGGAAAATGAAAATAATATAAATATTTTATTACCTCGAGTAGGAATCGAACCCATAGTTAGCCGTATTTACTGTCACAAGCGTCTTTCACTGTATCTCAACAGACCCCAATTAACTTTTACAATCATGAAAAATTAAAAACTTTAAGTATAAGCTTTAAGGAGAAGCAATAAGAAAATGGGTAATATAATGTTATTTTAGTGTTGTTTGTCAGTCGCTACGAGCGGTATTGACCTCGCGCCTGCAAGATAATTGTTTTAATGAAACGTACACATACTTGTTATCGTATCGTTAGCTACTGCGACTTACTTCTTACAGATCTATCCCTTTTATTGAATTAGGTGCTCGACTGGAACTAGAGATATCATCATCTTTGATAGTTCTCGTGTGAAATTGTCAAAGTTGAGAGGTACGTTTTTAATATTGTTATTAAAATGTATAAATGTATAATTTATACATTTTAATAACAACATTAAAAACATACCACTCAACTATTTTGAATTGATTTTTCAACTGTAACGCTCTGATGACAAAAGTAAGCGCAGTTTTATGTTCCGCCACGTACCGCAAGCAATTTATTTAAAATTTAAGAAAAAGTGGGGCGTTCTCCACTTTCTTAGTTTAGTAGTGTTCTAATATATACTCCATCATCAGCCTACAATGTAATAAAAGAACATTTTTTACTTATTGTGTAAAATTGGTGTTATTTTAAGGACAATAATATGGAGGAAGAAAAACTAGTTCAGTTCAATTATTTTAAAAACTTTATTGTTATTAGTAAAACTAGAATTTCTTCATCAAAATTTTTAAGAGAATAGAGACTACACTATATAGTTCAAGATCGTTTTAAAAGTTCCAAGTTATATATATATATATATATATATATATATATATATATATATATATATATATATATATATATATATATATATATATATATATATATATATATATATATATATATATATATATATATATATATATATATATATATATATATATATATATATATATATATATATATATATATATATATATATATATATATATATATATATATATCTATATATATATATATATATATATATATATATATATATATATATATATATATATATATATATATATATATATATATATATTTATATATATAGTTAGAATGGCAGGTTGATAATATTGAATTTAAAATAAATTAGCACGAGGTTCCCGGAATTAATTTATTTTATTAATTTTGGTGTTAAATTATATTAGTTCTAGATTTATATATACGCCTAATAGTGATACAAAAACAACACTCGGTTCGAGGACACCTTAGTCCTAAGAAAAATAAAGATATCGTGAAGGTAAAATAAAATTCTCTTATAATAGGTAATAATTTTATATATAAATAAAATTGTAATTAATATAAACGACAAGAAAATTGGACATAATAATAAGAAAAAAGAGTACGGACCAGGTAATAGATACTGTATATAAAAAAAATATAGTGCTAAAACACTCCCTTCCGATCCAAACTTATGGCCGAGTACGAGGCTTTTGAGTGGAAGAACTTAACGCTGCACTTTGTAAACATATAAAATATTTAATTTGTTCAAATGAGGATTGAACCCACAGCTTGTCTCTTACGTTCCTGCGCTTCAACAAGCTTCAATTTCGTTTGTCACAAGAGTCTTTGCGTGCTAAGTGATGAAATTGACTAGAATAACTCCTTGTAAAAATAAAATAATTGAAAATTGCTTCTAAAAGTGATTGTCATATTTATAAAATATCTGCAAAAGATTAACATGTATCATCGTATGGCGTGATTTAATTGTAGATTGAATTATAAAATATATTTAAGCCGGATCCGGATGTGTTCGGATTGACAGAGTATAATATATTATTTATTAAAATAACAACATAAATAATAATGTCAATGACACAACTGTGCGTATGTAAACGCATGTCGCGGTTTTATATAATATTTTCATTTCCTCAATCTGCCATATTAAGCCAAGTGCAGCGTTGAGTTCCACCACTCGACACAAAACGGGATTTCGGCGGAAAGTGGGGAGAGAAGTGTTTTAAAGGTAACGAAGCGTCTAAACACTATGTTCCCAAGTCCCGTCTGCATATCCTGCAGGGTAGACAGGTTTTTTTTAAACTATAAAGATAAACAACAAACTCGTATTATTTTAAAGTAGATGAGAGGAAGATTTTATAAATTATTAAAAAAGAGAAAAAAAAACAATCTAAGATAAGAATATAAAGAAAGTAAGTAAGTAATGTGTTTGCTATTTTAAGATCATATATATATACTATATATTTTAAAGCTTCACGTTGTATCCCGCACATAGCAGGGTAGGCCTCTAGTAAGCGTGTTATACTAAATAATTTGAATTCCCCCTACGCTTCAAGCTCGACGTTATTTGGTGTCACGCTCTCAATATTTCACAGTACCTGGTAATAAATGAAGGCAGACGCGTGCTCAATCGCTCGTACAACGTACGTATAATGTATAATAAATGTTGTTTACTGTCTCATCCAATCAATGCTTTGATTTTCCACGCGACCTGAAATTGCCAATTGGAACGCTTTGCAAATCTTTGTTTATGGCATTTGACCACCTCTCCGTCGCGCTAGCGGCACGGTTATACCATTATACATTTTTTCTCTTCAAACTGTATCCCGCATTTTATAGGATAGGCGGAGGGAATAAGAAAGACACTTTCATCATAATAAGACACTTCCGTTTCCCACTTTCCGTAGGTTTTAAGGCATTCCCCCATTCCCAATGTAACTAAACGCCTTACCTTGTTTCCAGAGCGAAAAAAGAAAATAATAAATGTTGAATTTTCGCGAGTGGAAACCGAACCTGAACTTGTCCCGCTTTCAGTCAGCAC
The DNA here is from genome assembly GCA_019049475.1 of Eueides isabella. Classification (NCBI taxonomy): domain Eukaryota; kingdom Metazoa; phylum Arthropoda; class Insecta; order Lepidoptera; family Nymphalidae; genus Eueides; species Eueides isabella. Next base: position 14,352,409 of record CM032401.1, read on the forward strand.
ACCTTTCTCTGCACCGTGACTGGCCTTAAATATTCAAATTAAATCACAAATTTATAACTTTTAAATAATAATATAATCATAATCTATGCTTGCGGCGTTGAGTTCCGCCACTCAACACGCAATGCCTCAAATTCGGCGGAAAGTGGGTGACCGAAGTGAAACGGAGTGTCTTAACACTAGGTTTCCAAGTTCCCTCTGCCTACCCTGCCATGTGCGGGATACAGCGTGAAGTTGAGTATAATCTATGCTCTATATTAAAAAGTTTAGAGTGTGTTTGCTTGAATGCGCTGCTTTTAAGTAAATGACTCACTTTAGGAGTACTGATTCGTATAAAAAAAAAAGGTTTGTACAGTCTTTTATCGAACAGGGATATAGTCAATACGCACCTGCGATGAAAGTTACCTCGAGCATTTAAAAACGTCGCGCTTATCACGTTTATTTATGTTTGACGTTCTCTTTACAGAAGAAAGATAATATATTAACAAAACGCGACGTTGAGTTCCCCCTCTCAACACGCAGTACTGTTTTGTACTGTATACAGCATGAAACTGTACAAAAATCATTTAAAAAAATTGTAAATCTTTTTCCGCGTTAAGAATTATATTTCATATTAAAAACAGAGATCATTGAAAAGGCGATATTGTTGTAAGCACTACTCAGTAATATTTTACTATTGAAATAATAATGAAATATATTTTGTCCTTGCCTTTGCGATAAACTCAGCTTTGTGTTGAAAAACCTTTGTTATTCAAATATTTATCATATTTCTATTTACAAAATCGTTCCTGTTTTTCTTACATTTTTTGTTGTATTCTATCGTTATTTCATCCTCTTATACCTGTCTACTATGTCTAAACTAAACACTGTAGTACTACTTACGTACTTTGAATATTATAATACATTTGGTATTGTTTTAAAAGCGTAGGAAGCATGTGAGGGATAGGGTGCTGATTCATTACATATGATTGTTGAACGAGGAAATGAAATATTTAATATTTTGTTTTTCTCATTTTACTATCGATGTAAAAGTAAGGCAGTAAGTACCGCCACTCATCAGGCAATGGCTGAATTCGGCGGTAAGTGTGAAATGGAGATAATTAAATAGAAAATTTTGATGTTATAATACCAAAATAATCGTGGTAAAGTAGCAGGCAGAGGGATCTTGAGAACCTATTGTTAAGACACTCCGTTACATTTCCCGCTTTTCATCGAATTTGATTGATTGTGTATTGAGTGGTGGAACTTTACGCGAAGCTTTGCCATGTTACTAGAGCGAAGAAAATAAAAAAATAAATACTTAATTTCTCTGAGTGACGATCGAACCCACAACACCTCGCATTTACTGTCACACGCCTAGGCCCCTGCGTATATCAAATATTGATATTCAACAAATTTGGATTGTTTTAATACGACATAAAGTCGCGGGCGGGTCGTCCTCGCGTGGTCATTTGTCGAACACCGACGGCACTGACATGCTTTATCTGATAACAGATTCGATACATATCGTTTGTGTTAACGTTATTTTGATTGCCTTTAAATTGAAAAACAATGTTAGTCTTTGATTTATATATACCTACTTTAGTTAAGCCTTAATGGATAAGATTTAGGAAAACATTAGTTATATTAGAAGTGAACATTTGTGAGGATGGATTTTGTTTTCCACTTTCACGTAAAAACTACTAAACAGGTATTTTTTTATTAATCTTTACAGTAATAGCTTAAACTATTACATGCAAAAAACGCACAAAGGCTGCAATTTACGTCTGGCTTTTCATTACATAATAAAAAAATAAGCGGACAAAATTGCATTTGAGTCATCAGTAGATACCCAATCTTTTTATTTTTCAGCTTCGCGCTGTATTTCGCATATGGGAATATTTTCCGATGAATTTGAGGTATTGCATGTTAAGTAGCGGAGCTCAACGCCGCGCATAGTCTGAACGAAGAAATGAAAATATTAAATATTTAATTTGTTCGTATGTGGATCGAACCCACAACCGACCGCTTAGACAGTCACATTCACGTGCCCCTGTTCTACGACATCCAATTAATATAAATGACGAAAAAATATAAGCCATGTCGAGGTTTTCGAGACGTCGAAAAAACTAGACAGGAAATACGTTCACAACATTTTACCGTAAGACAAAAGCCAGTTGTAGGTCGCCTAAAAAGGTCACCTAAATATCGCGTGGAGCTCTAACTGCGGAACGCGGCTGTATATTTTAACGTTGATTTCCTCAACCTGGTGTTAGAGACACTAACCGTGTGCACATGACTTGCATACATATTTTGTTCTGTACTTCACCATTAAGGCAAAGGTTCAATTCTGATGGAATTATTTATCTAAACATCCTCGCTCTGGTAACTAGACTAAATGCTGTGTTCTGTTCTACCGTTCAGCACATAATGTTATAAAAATTTTATTATTATTCCTTCTGTCTCTCTCTCTCTCTCTTACTCAGTTTTACGCTGTCTCCCGCACATGGCAGGATAGGCAGAAGGAACTTTTTACGGAACCATAATATAACATCATTAAAGTTTATATTATAATAATATATTATGGATTTGTATTTGTATGTGAAATTGTATTTTTTTATGGATAAGACGGGTCACCTGATGGTAATGAGCACCACCGCCCACGGCCCCGTGTAGCACCAGAGGAGCTACAGGAGCGTTGCCCGTCTTTAAGATGGATTGGCACCGAGGTCCTGCACTACCCAATGCGAAACGCAGTGACCAAAGCCACTAGTTAACGCCGGTTTTAAATGCCGGGGGTGGTAATGGTCCGGTCGAATCTGCCCATGCGTGTTGCCATTACTGGCAACGTGACTCTACTACATGCACTTTAGTTGCCTCTTACGACACCATCAGTACCAGAGTGATCCTATTCTAAGCCGGAATCACACGGCGAAAACATTGTTTTATATCGTATACAAGTATGGGTTTATATGGTTATGTATGTATATGTTTGTATGTGTATGAGTATATATGTGTGTATGTATATATGTATGTATATAATATTTCGTTTGTACACCTACTCCTAGATTTCCCACCTGACGAGGTTGGCTGGTAGAAAATGCTTTTTAGCGTTAAGCCCTCCTTTTGTGCAAATTTATTGGTTATAAATTGTGTACACTAAAGAATAAATAAATAAATAAATACATAAATTTGGGAACCTAGTGTTAAGACTATGACTTTGTGTGTTCCGTGGGGGAACTCAACGGCGCGTTTTGCCTTGTATCACAGCAAATAAATGAAAACATTAAGTATTTAAATTGAAAATATTAAATATTATATTTCCTCGAGTGGAGATCGAACCCACAACCTGTCGGTTACAGTCACACGCTTGTGCCGCTGTGCCGCGACAGGCCTCACAGGCTTTTGCCTACTCTCCTATATATTTAAATAATAAAGCGTAAAGGACAATAGCTATATTATAGTTAATATACTCGACTGAACTGACGCCTTCTTTTATATATATTACGATTTAGAATTAAATGGTGACAATTTAGTCTAGTAGATTAGTTCATTTCTAGATAACATGAAAATAAGTAATCTGATACGTCGTCCAACAGACGTCGATCGCTCGATATGAGAGTGCTTTTACAAACTAACGACCAGCTCACTGCTTCGATTTTCTATATTTTATTAAAAAATCGCAATTATTTTTGTATTTACTTTTACGATAACAACTGTACATTGAAAACTGAATTTTCAGCTACATGAACAAAAAAATTATAGAAATTTTTCAAACAAAACATTTTAAATTGAAATAACTTTTTGTTCTAATCGATTGAAATAAAACAAACAACTAAATGTTGAGGGAGAGTTGTCAAAACATAATAATGACTACATTTTAAATATCTGTTTATCCTTTTTTGACAAAAATCATCCAAAGCGTAATTTTGGACTCCATTATGTCTATAAACGTCTCCTATAAGATTTTTTTAAACATATCTTCCATGTACAAGCAGTGAGTTACAGATTCATTATAGGAATAGATAAAGATCTTTTCAATGTTAGATAAAAAAACACAGTATTCAATTACAAAACAATACTCAGTGAAATCTGTCAAAGTGCAGCAACGAAACAAATAAATGGTAGATTCACCCTAGAGGAAATGAAATATGTAATATTTGCATATTTTATTTCCTACAGTGTGAATATTAATAAGATATCGAATATTAATCACATATTATAACATATAAGCGCTTATAACATATCAACTCAACGTCAACACCTAATACCACGAAAATTCGGTGAAAGTTGGGGAGCGGGAGTCAAAGAATCTTAATACTAGATTACTTTGCCTGCCCTGCTATGTACGGTGTTGTGTACTCATCAATAATGCGATAGACAAAGCGTATGACCCTTGTTTGTCCTTCAAACACGTATGTGTTCATAGATGTATGGAGGGACACCTATATCAAACGTCAAGTGCGTGTGAATGTTTGTTCGGACAATATTTGCGGCAACAGCTACGATATTATCGAAGTGACGGGGACTGAGACGTTATTGTGTTACGAGATTTCTTGAGTAAAGTAATATAGCTGTGAGGCCTGGCGTGGCGCAGGGACGCACCCGGCGACTGTAAACGATATAGCTTGCGGGTTCGATCTACTCTTGAGGAAACATAATATCTAATATTTCTATTTTTTCGTTCTGATAATAAAGAAAACGCGGCGTTTAGTTCCGTTCTTCGACCTTTAACGCTTCAAATTTGGCAGAAAGTGAGAAAAAGAAGCGTCTAAATGGAAACGTCTCGTCTTAACAATATGTTCCCAAGTTCCCTTTGCTTACCCTTCCATGTGCGGAGAACAGCGAGAAGATGAAAGAAAAAAAAACTAAAGAATAAGATTGTTATTTACTTTGTATTGGAAAAGCACTATTTTAACAAGAACCTTCTAATTGCAGCTTCGACCGCGTCCTTAAATATATAAATTTAATTAAGAGTTGTGTGTGGGTCATCATACATTGTAACTGTACAAGATGACTTTAACCGCAGTTACATACAAACGACTAATTTTATAAATGAACTTTCAATGATTCAGACACGCCGTGTTTAAGATTAATCATTCAAACGAACAAAACAACTTTGAGCATTTTGTCACCATTTGAAATGCGGAAAAAATGTACTCAAACTGTAGTTTCTATTTAAATCTCATAAGATACCTCGAAATGGTTAATATACGCCTTTTGTATGACCATTTAACATTAAACAGTCAAATGAACGGTTTGGTAATTTAACTACGCTATTATTATTCATAGTCTAACGTAAATTGACGATATATTGAGGTATGCTTTAGAATATATAACGAATAGAAATATCATACCTTTCATATTCACCTGTATCCCTCACTTGACAGGCTAGACAGAGGGAACTTGGGAATCTAGTGTTTCGACACTCCGTTCAACTTCCGTTCTCCGCTTTCCGACGAATTTTAAGTATTATGTGTTGAGTGGCGGAACTCAACGCCGCGTTTTGCCTTGTTACCAGACCGAAGAAATGAAATGAAACACCACAATGGTGCTTTCATGGTTAAATTTTATTCCGTTGAATGACGGCCTTTTTTAAATTCTAATTCATAATATTGTGATTTTTTTTTTAATTTAAAAAATAAACTTTCATGGGCTGATCTCAAAAGTTACGTGCTCTATAAACGACGTCAGAGTATTGTATCATTTAAAAAGGCCAAATAACAAAGAGCTCAACGCGCAGAAACAAATAATATTTATATATTTTGTACAAGAATAGTACAGTAGTAGTAGTAGTATAGTGGACAATCACAGCAATAACTCCACGGCGCGGCGGTTAGTTCTCAGCGGTGACCAATTAAGGACACGGGGCTATTATTGAAATCAGAAATGCAAACGACATCGTTCACAACTTGTCGCCCACAGCAGACCCCCCCCCCCTCTTTTCCCCTCTTACCCCCATGACCCCCCCAGGATTCCCTATTACACTCCCCACACACAGTAGCGCTAGTGCAGCCTAATTGAAAGGATTTACTTACTTATCAACGGTTGTTTTAGTAATTAACCACTTGTTTACTCAGTGCGTGAAATTTTGTTAGTTCTGCAATTGTATCAAAGTATTGCGGTATAAGGATAGGTTTATATGTAGATAGCAAGCGTGTGTATGTACTTATATACTCTATGTAAATGTCAACCATTTACATATAACTGTTGAATGCAGGGTGTGAACATTATTTTTCTTGTTTTGAAATTACTGGCGTATATTACTATTGTGCTAATAATTTAATGAGTGAAGTTCTAATAGATACACTATCAAAGCTTATAGCTTTTTGACTCGAACAAGATAAGGTATTTATAAAACGATTAGACTATCATTAAATAAATTAATCTATTAGCTAGTAATGCTGTTAATGTTTGTGAGGATATATCTTAGTTCCATTTGTTCGTAAAAGTTACTAAATAAATAATAATAAAATTTTACAGTTCTATACTTTATACATAATAGAAAGTTTAAGCAAACAGAGCCGCGTTGGGGTCGCTAGTTAATTTTATGTATAATACACTGATACTGATAGGATTCTCAATATATATATATATATATATATATATATATATATATATATATATATATATATATATATATATATATATATATATATATATATATATATATATATATATATATATATATATATATATATATATATATATATATATATATATATATATATATATATATATATATATATATATGTATATATATATATAGATATATATATATATATATATATATATATATATATATATATATATATATATATATATATATATATATATTATATATATATATATATATATATATATATATATCTATATATATATATATATATATATATATATATATATATATACATATACATATACATATACATATACATATACATATACATATACATATACATATACATATACATATACATATACATATACATATACATATACATATACATATACATATACATATACATATACATATACATATACATATACATATACATATACATATACATATACATATACATATACATATACATATACATATATATATATATATATATATATATATATATATATATATATATATATATATATATATATATATATATATAATTTTCGTTTGATGAAAGAATACTTTTTAGTAATAGTATAAAAATCTCTGGAGAACACATGGCTTTGTCGTCAGAGCACTTGGATGGTTTCCAAGAAACGCGGGTTCAAATTGTGGTGAACGTCTAAATTTATACATGCTATTTGTACTTCTTTTTGCTAAATAAGGATTACCACTTTAAAACAGATAAAAGTAAGAGTTACCTAGTTTTCTTCTACTCGCACGTGACGGCTGTGACCCGGCGAACCCTACTCCACTTTCACGAGCCCACAATAATCATTAAACAGCTTACAAAAGGTACAAAAGCGACGCGACTGGCCACTCGTAACTACCACTTGTCATCTCCACGCAGAATGTTTCAGTTTGCTCGTTTTTATTTTTATTTCAGTTTCACGCTGTAAACTCTCTTAACACTAGACTCCCAGACTCCCTGCCAGACTGCTTACCCTGCTATGTGCTGGGTAGAGCTTGAAGATAGAAAATGAATAAAAAAGATTGGTCATTGTGTTATTAAGATAATGCAATGGAAATGTAAAAAGTGACATGTAAGCAGTACTCTGCTCTGAATAGGAGTAAGAGCTTAAGTACATTAACAGAAATAAAATTAAAATGGCTTTTTGTGTTTAGTACAGTTACGTTGAAATCACAGGCAGGCCTTTCAATTTCAATTATATATTAACTGTTAATAAGGCAATCAAATATTTAATTATTTAACAAATTATAAATAAAGAGTTTCACTCAGTTATTTCAAAAATACTTTCCGTAAAAAGTTAAATGACGTGTTCATTTGCCCTTTTATAACAGGTATAATGTGGCTATTAAATAAATAAACAAATGAGTCCAGTGGCTACTTCCGGCGACAGCTAGCGTTCAGACAACTAACATTTCTTTCTGTTATTATTGTGTGACATCCGCTTTGATCCAGGAAACAGAAATTTATTATCTCATCAAAGCCAAGTAAACAAAAGTACTTTGTATTTTATAGAAATTATGTTTTATCTTATGCCATATAATATTTAAATGTAAGGTACATTTTTTTTTGGATAAAATGAAAGGTTAATAATGGAACGTTTGAGACTTTACTGTTTCGGAGGCTAAAGCTCATTACGTAAAGTGCCTTAAACGAAAGACTACAAGAATTATGTTTGAATGAGTTTTTATTTAAAAAAAATATTATAAGCAAGTAGAAAAATTCATTTCAAAGTCCACATTTAATACTATTATTATTTTAATTAGAACCTTCACTCATGATTTTTGATAAATTTCACTTGCTAAGTTAAGAGAGTCAGTTCCCAACTATGTGTTAAGCAGCGAACCTCGACGTCATTAACTTATTCAACGACGTTTGTTCTTGATATTAGAATGTGGCATCGAAGCATCCGTCCTGTTTACAGCCGCACGATTATTAATCTGCGCCACAAAGCAATACATTTTATACTTAAACATATATTAGGCTCAGGTTTAAATATTTATGAATTTTATTTCTATGAAAGTTGCAAGAGAATAAATAAATTTTGAGTTATATTACAACAGCGGAAAATTTAGAAGATAAATTGTAAGAAGTAAGAAGAACGGGACGCCCACAAAGCTGGTGCGGGCGCGAGTCACTGGGAAATAAAATTATATTTCTCAAACAAGTTTCATTGAAATTAGTTGTTACGATGTAAAGCGACGGACCCCGCCCGGCTCTTACTTTGAAGTAAAGATGAACTATAATTATAAAAGTTTGCCAATTAGCGATACCGACATGAACATACATTTTACTATTTATTAGATGTTTACTTTCTATTTCATTATGAGTTCGAATAAGAAACATAATGATATATTTTAGTAAGGAGTTTGTAAGATATTTGTTTGTGTAAGTACATATGTAGTTCAAAATCACATCCAACCGAACTTCCGCTTAAATATGTAACATCATGGAATTCCAGTTCGCCTTTAGAGAGAGTTAAATATTCATCAAGCGAAGATGAATACGTCGCGGGATCTCGCGGCGTCATAATTATGATTCATTGTAATTGCTCTCCAGTTAAGCGTCGATTAATTACCGCTGCCATTCATTAGCGCGCCATAGCGCGTCATAGTGCGGCGCGCCATCACCACACCACTCAACAAAAGCTAATTATTTTTATACAATTTCACTAAAATATAAGCGGCATCCATCACCGTTTATAAGAAATTGCCAGCAATATTTTTAATAAAATTAAAGTAGATGTATTATGAGGACAATGTAAGCATAAGGTTTTAGAGTGGAAATAATTAAACGGGACATCAAAGAAATTAACCACACGTCCGGGGCAGAGCGGAGGAATAGAAGGAGGAGGCAAGGGGGGAGGGGGGGAGGTGTGCTTGGTTAGTTGCGTGACGTGAGCGTGACGCACACGTGTCCGGAGGTGACGGAGCGCGGACACGCGGTCGCGGCACCCCCCGTCGGGGCACTGCTCCTCTTTTGTACCGACGGAAATGTTCGTAACTGTCGTAACAAACGAAACACACTTGTTTACGACAACTGAGCGACTTCCACGAACTATATTTTTATTATTACTGCAAGTCGGCCTTGACCCGTCACCTGCGCGCGAAGCGACATGCCTATTAGGTTAAGCTAGCATAATCTGATTCAGAAACATAAGTTTGTTAACATTTACATTTTTCCGTAAAATAATTTGGCACAAAAATTATATGCTTATGTTAAGTGACGCTTACGAACAGGAATATTAAGAAACAAAATACTGAAAATATTAAATAATACGCTAAATATAAGATAGAAGAGACTCAAAATATTGAAGAACGAAGTTGTAAAGAATACTCACTTTTATTTGAATACAGTTTTTATTCAGCTCCATTAAAAAATCAAACGACAGACAGGCGCAAATAAAAACTATACGCTAACAAGGTCGTAGCCCGCGGGCTCTACGGCGTAGCCCGTAGCGCTGCAGCGCCGCGTCGCCGCACCCTTACTCCGTTCCTCGTAGCTCGTAGCTCGTAGCAGGACTAACAAAAGCGGTCAAGATTCCCTCGTCTTAAATAAGTTTGCGTCGAATCCAACTTTGGTACGATTTATTTAATAAAGTAAATAATCCGTATCGTATCGTCTCCACTCGTAACATCACTACAACCAAGTGAGTTGTTTCATAAATGTGGTTCCAGAACTAAATATCATAAAGTATTTATATATATATATATATATATATATATATATATATATATATATATATATATATATATATATATATATATATATATATATATATATATATATATATATATATATATATATATATATATATATATATATATATATATATATATATATATATATATATATATATATATATATATATATATATATATATATATATATATATATATATATATATATATATATATATATATATATATGAATAATCATATAATATATTTTAAAATATCTCTCCAATAATTATCAAGGTTTCTAACAAAATATGAAATGCTCAAAAAATACTGTATAGTAAAATGTTTTAGTTATTAAGATGTGTTAAGTAAGAATTATATATATAAAATATATTAAACCAATCTACTATTAATAAATCAATTTATGGTACGATTTATGGTTCATGAAATGGTATAAAATTAGATTTTCTTATGGAGCGTAAAAGGTGTATTTCCATTCAAAGCCGCTGGCAGATGCAGGTCATATTTTCAAGCTACATTTCTCACAACGAATTGAAACATTCTTACAATATGCATGTAATAGTTCTTTATTCAACACGCTAGAATACCTATTTGGAACAAGTACGTGGTACTATTTCTATATTTCAATTTTGCAGAATATCAAATCAGTTCATAAGTTATAAAATAATATAAATTTAACAGTGAACATATAACGTTTTTTTGTTGATATTTATATTAACTATTTATTACTTTGTACCACATTTATTCTATTCCGACGTACGAGTACGTAGAGATATATGAAGACAAACTAATTTTACATCATTTTAGTACTTACTTAGCTTCACGCTATATCCCTGGCGGGGTAGGCAGAGAGAACGGAGCGCCAAACGCTACGGTCTCGGCATACCTCTTTCGCCTCGTCCACTGTCATCAGCCTCTTCATATATGCCCTCCGGGGGGCCCTCATGCTTTTTACGTGACCTTCCTCCAGTATCGTCGATACTGTGTTTTCGAAGGTCAACTGATATCTCCCCCTCCCGCTCTCACCACTCTTCCTTCATAAAACTTTCTTACCATTCTTTCTTCACTCATTCGCTCGACGTGCCCAAACCACCTGAGCACGTTCTTCTTCATTCTCACTGTGACATCCACGCTAGTACCTACCAATCTGTGTATCTCTTTATTGGGTATGCGATCAGCTAAACTGACTCCGCATATCCCACGAAGAGATCGCATCTGTACAGTATTAATCTTTCTTACATTCTTCTTCTGTAATACCCACGTTTCGCTGCCGTATAACAGTGTCGATACCAACACTGCATTGTGTATGGCCAAACGCGCAGCTATGCTGACGTTTTGCCGTCTCAACAATTCAGCTAAGGCCCCGTTAACTTTATTACCGGCAGCAATATGCTTTTCCACATCCATACCGTATCTTCCGTCCCTACTAAACATACTTCCCAGATGTACTACCTCATTCACTCATTCACTCATCATCATTTTAGTACTTATACCATAACACCATAATACGTTATTTATTTATCCCGTGGAGTATTGTCACAGCTCCGTACGATCCATACAGTCCCTCTACCCTCCGCACCGCGATGAAAGTAAGATGTATCACTTATTCATGGAATTGTTATTACTTCTTATAACTGCCTTCAAATGGGCGGAAACAACGATTTACGACATTACCACCGAGATATACAATTATTTCTTTTCACCTCTATTCACTTCCGCTTTGTTCTCATCGTGCCACATGCACGCAATCGTATTGATACAATTTTAATCAACTCATTTATATTTGTTTAGTATATTATTATTTTCTTAGGGTATTTTTCGATATAGTTGAGATTTTTTTTATTTTTAGAATACTCAAAAAAAGAAGAGATAAATATGAAATAAATTATTTCATATTTAAGTTAGGTAATGTAACGGAGTGTCTAAACACTAGTTTCCCAAGTTCCCTCTGTTTACTCTGCCATGTGCTGTGCATTTAGTTGAAAAATTCAAAATATTCGGATCTTCGATTTTTGTGTAACTTCTTTTATGAATTTATTTTCTTTCTAAGATCTTATTTTACCATTTCTATATAAAACTATACGTTTATTTCGTACTAGATTTTAACTCAATATTTAACTTCAATATTTTTCTATAATATTCAAATATATTTGATATATGTTCAATTTGCAAGTACTATAAATAAGGAGAAGCGGCGACGTGCGGCGTGCGGGGTCCCCTTCACGCCGCGCTGTAATGAGCGAATGATTTACATTGTTCACCCTCGGATGGGTTTTATTAGCGTTATTTTCGCGATATTTTATTACTTTTTCACCAAGAAACGATATATTGTGTGATTTGTTTGCAGACGCTTGATATAATATAATATGTTTTACAAAAAAAATATAACTAAATCTTTCAGTTGAATTCATATTCCAAATTTTAAAACAAAAACCAGATTTGGTTATATAAAAACAGATATATTAGAAACCTTGAGAAACGAAAATCTTTAGACTTTCTATATCCTTATGTTATTCTCTCTTGTCTGTTTCAACAGTACATATTTTTTTAAAGTGAACTATGATTTTTACCGAAACTACCGCAGCCGTCGCCAACATTTATGACAGATAAAAATAAAGCACTTGTACAAACAGCGGCAAGTACGGTAGTGTAGTACACTGTACCCTCGAACACTGTACTTAGACGTTATTTATTTACACAACGCTACGGCCCCTACGCCGCCCCTACGCCGCCGCATTGTAATAATCACGACATTTATATTATTCATCTCACTTCAGACAATATATAAAAATCTTAATATTTTATGCTTTTTCTATATATTTTTCATTTGTGTTACTGTAATAAGTGCTTTCCGTGCTTTTCGGGGGAAATTTTGTGATAATTTGTCTTGTATTTTGTTTTCTAAGCTCACTTAATCAGGTGTACAATGATGTGACTGAAACACAAAATAAACTAGTCATTTTACTCTCAGAAAATATATATTTTTACTTCATTATAATGTAGGTACAATAAAATGAATTGAGTAAAATTATCAAATTCTAATTTCTTCACTAGAAAAGTTCATAGAGAGGTTGTTATTTAAATGTATCTACACTAAAATAAATACGAGAAAATAAACAAAATCAGTAAACATATATAAATTTCTGTCAGATATGTCCACACGTTTGACTTCAATGAGGCATTGCGTGTTGAGTGGCGGAAGTCAACGCTGCGATTTCCCTTGTTACAAGAGAGAAGAAATGAAAATATTATGATATTTCAATTCCTTGAGTAGGGATCGAACCCACCACCTGTCGCGTTAGAGTCACACACTTATGCTTCTGCGCCACGAGAGGTCTTTATACTACATTAATATTTATTTAAAACCATAAATATAATGTTAAGGCCCGTATATAATGTTAAGGCTACTTAAATATATCAATAAACGACATAAATCGTTATCCGTAAAGTCGGTCGACGGCACTTTTACGTGATAACGTCATAAGAAAACATAAAAGTTGCATACTTTTATAAATTAAATTAAATAATTATTATTGTGATATCATTACTTTGTGTTTGAGCGGTAATTTACCATTTATTTGCACTCTTTGATTATGACAATTTTTTTGCTGATATAATACAGATTGTAAGATACTTTTACAAGAAGTATCGACTCAACTCCGCCAAAAATGAAAAAGGTATGTCTTAAATGTAGCTTTTGTTTAAGCGTGAATTATGCGTACTAAAATAATAAGCACATTTGACGTTCGTTGAGCAAATAATTAATTTAATATGCGATAGCACAGAACTAGTTAGGGCTAACTATTATTCACATCGCTTTCAAACGACGCGTGCTCTACTTTACTTCAACTAAATCATTACTGACACTTAATGAGGAACAGAAAATGTTATAATACATTTTAAATAACACAACGAGTGTTATTTTGAGGTCTGTCGTAGCGCAACGACACCAGCGTGTGACTGTAAACGACAGGTTGTGTGTTGGATCCCCACTCGAGGAAATGAATTATTTAATATTACAAATTTAGTATTTTCATTACTTCGCTCTAGTACAAGGCAAACGGAACGGAAGTGGAATGGAGTGTGTTAACACTAGGTTCCCAAGTTCCCTCTGCCTACCCTGTCGGTACCTGCGGGATACAGCGCGAGGCTGAGAGAAAAAAATGACTTAAATCAAAAAATATATTTGTAAGTTTTTATCTTTAAGAGGCCGTGTCTGGAATTTGTGTAGGTACATATAAATAATCACTATATTTTTGCCTCGCTTGATAAATGGATATAATATATCACGAGGATGTTTTAAAGCCTTTATTCATACGATATTATACAAAATTTGACTGTGAATGCGACGGTCGTAAGTTTGATCACCACTCGTGGGAATATTAAAATTGTTTTTATTTTGATATACTTGTAGTCTAGGCACTATGTTCCCTCAGCTTTTCTTGTTATACGAAAAAAAGCATTCCGTACGTAGTAAATTACTTTTTTCACTACAAAGTAACAGTAACAAATCTGTTTGGAATTATGTTGTAGATTACTTCTTGAGGTAAAAATAAAGATAAGTCTGATATAAAAAGCATTAATTTAAAAAATGTACAAAGAATGGAAATAAATATAATCACTGGAAGAATACCGGAGATGAGATACTTGTTCTGCGTGAATATTTAATGGTGAATCAGACCCGTGACGTCTCGGCGGGTTACAGCATCGCAACAGCTTTCAGATTATCAAATTATATTTTTATTTATAAAAATATTGTTGATCGAAGAATTTATAAAGCCATACTGTTTGTTTCTTTATACTCGTATACGTATACCTTTCGTTACCGCGTAACTTTCGATATTATAACAAATAACAATATATATATATATATATATATATATATATATATATATATATATATATATATATATATATATATATATATATATATATATATAAATATGTGTCGTAATATATTTCCTTATTGTATTTAAAAGAAGGAATTGAGGATTGTCGTGACGCAGGGGCACACACGTGCAACTGTAGACACTACAGGTTATGGGGTCGATTCGTACTAGAAAAAACAAAATATTTAACATTTTTATGTTTTTGTTCTGATAATATCACAGAGTTCGGTATTATCAGAACGAAAACATTTAAGCCGTGTGATTCCGGCTTAGAACAGTATCACCCTGGTACTGATGGTGTCGTAAGAGGCGACTAAAGTGCGTGTGGTAGAGTCACGCTGCCGGCAATGGCAACACGCATGGGCAGACTTCACCGGATTATTACCACCCCCGGCATTTAAGACCGGCGTTAAGTAGTGGCTTTGGCCACTGCGTTTCGCATTACGTAATGCCGGGCCCCGGTGCCCTTCCACCTTAAAGGACGGCAACGCTCCTCTAGCCCCTCTGGAGTTACTCGGGGCCGTGGGCGACGGTGATCACTTACCATCAGGTGACCCGTACGCTCGTTTGCCGTCTTTTCCATAAAAAAAAAAACATAAAAAGTCGGGGTTGAGATCTGCTTCAACAAGCACTGCCTTAAATTCAGTGGAAAGTAGAGAATGGAACTGTGTCAATGGGAATAAAGTGTCTTAACACTGGGTTCCCAAGTTCCTCTTCTCTCTTTCTCACTCGCTTCCTAAGGTTAGGTTAGGTTCCCAAGCTTACTCTGCTATGTGCTGGATTTTGCGTGAAGCTGGATGGTATTAACCATCAACTATTATCGTTATTGATATTCCTATTTACTTGAATTAAGTATAACGAGTATACAAAATTAAAGACGAATTATTATTTCGCTAGAATTTTTTGTAAACAGAAACCATACACTAAAGTTTTTATCTATCCACCTATGCAACATAAATTTCAAAGTTAATATTCGCTTACTTCCTGCTTTTCGATGCACTTCCGCCGCGTGAAATAGAGCCTGATCGATGTTGTAACTTGCGCTGTGTTATTTAATATACATTATACAAGAATAAATGTACTTATAAGTCCATCGTGGTGCAGTGGCACAGTTTGTGACTAGAAACATAAAGGTTTTTGGTTTCATTTCCTACTCAGGACAAATAATTAATATATTTTTTTCACATTTTAACAAAGAAAGGCCTTCAGTTACGTCACTCTTAAAAATGTTTCAGTGCCTGGGAAGCAGAGTGTCTTAACACTTAGTTTTCTCTACCTACACACACTATTTGCGAGATGCGGCGTGAAACCAAAACAAATAAAAAATATTTTGTACGAAATTACATAAATATTAAAATTATTGAAAAACAATAACCAAATAACACGTGTGTACGTGTGTGAAACATATTCAATTTGTAATTTAAATTTAATAATATTTATCATTTGCACGCAGCACATGTCTCTATAACTTTTACATATTTATAAATATATTTCATTACTTTATTGATAACATTATAAATTTAAATGCCAGCTATTCACGTTTTCAAATTTATAATGTATAATTCAAAAAACCTTGTGGTAAAATGAGTTTTACAAAATATACACTATGATTTAATAACGACGTGTGTTAAGTATAAACGGTACAAGTGTACGACCGTATTATTACACTTACGCTTCTCAAACAACCATTGAAAGCGATGAAAGCATTTTAATGACCTGAAGACCTGTTACCAAGTTATGGAGTTTACGTCAAAGTTGCAACAGCTATTAAATAGAGATCACGTTGGATATTCCGCGCGATTACTGGAGCAGGACGCACAGTGGTGGGAGAACACTTGGGGCGCACTTACCACCTGACACCCTCTACCTCATCTCCCTTTTACCCTCCTCGCTCCTGACATATTATTTAATACTTAGATGTTTCCAGTTTATAAACATATGTTTATAAACATATGTTCATACACAGTCTTTGCCTCCTGCGTCAGATAGGCACGGATAAGGTGTGGAAAGCTAGACGATGTGAGGGTAAGTGCTCCGAGAGCCTGTCTTGTTCGGTGTTTATGTTTATGTTAATTGATGTTTCACTGAGATTGATTTACTTAGGCTTTTGTTTACAACTTTTAAGGCCTGTCGTGGCGCAGCGGCACAAGAGTGTAACTGTAACCGATAGGTTCTGGGTTCGATCCCCAGCGAGGAAATGAAATATTTAATATTTTTAATTTAAATATTTTACTTAACACGCAATGCCTTAAATTCGGCGGAAAATAGGGAACGGAAGTTTCCACTTCCGAAGACGTTCCCGTCTTAACACTAGGTTCCCGGATTCCATCTGCCTGCCCTGCCTCGAGCGGGATACAGAGTGAAGCTGTTTTGTTTAAAACTCTAGTTTCCTTTTACATGTGGGATAACAAGTGAAGCTAAACAAACTACTAGACAAAAAACTCACTTGTACTACGTTAATTAAATTGCTCATTTCTGAGTTTTGTGATAAATCTTAATAATACATAATTCAGTTCCGTTTCCCACTTTCTGCCAGATTAAAAGCATTGCGTGATGAGTTGCTTGTGCACCTGTGACATGACAGGTTTCTTTTCAAATCGCTCTTGTTCACTCCCCTAACAGCATATTGACTGATTTTAACGTCACCGTGGGATGGTCGGCGGTGTTGTCAAGTTCGAGGCAAAGAGGGGTCCCGGGAGATTGGCTTTCTCTTTTGCCGAATGGACCAAGGTGCAACTTCGTGTGCGAAGTGGCGGAAACGAAGGCTAGCTAAAGTTGCAAAGTGCTGCTTTTGAGAGTGACAAATTAACAGGACCTCTCAAGCCAAGGCTGTGACTTGCCAATGACACTACACTACAGAGCTAGGCTAGTAAACTGCAGACCCACGTCAGCGATAGCAGCGGCACAGGCAATAACATCATGGGGAGAGAAACAAGCCAGCCCCCAAGGATATGATAAGTAAAATGTAGGCATCCCATCTCAATTTGTTGAATTGTAGTGCCAGACGTGACGAGTTGGTGATGTTCTGCGTTAAACTTCCATATCAGGCAGCGAATTTCACTCGAGAAAATGAAATATTCATCCAAGTATCACAACCTCTGCGGTGTGGACCTATTAAAGCACAACGTCGATAGCCGGTTGCATGTGCTCAATGAGCCGATCCATTTCTGCATTACCACTGTGAGACCTGTACAGGCATGCGTAAATTCGGACACGATCATGCGAGTCCACACGGAACCAGATGGAGGACTGGTCGCTACCTCCAAAGTAGACAAGACGACGCAAACTTAGGTCCTCTTGGAGAATTTGGATCTCCATCAGAAACACAAAGCCGGCCGTTCCGACTCAAAATGGTTGTGGATGGCATTTAGAATAGAGTGTAGGCCCCTGGTGATGGAAAGTCCACGTTAAAAGTGTTAGGGGCTGTCGTGGATCGTATGCCTCGTTTACTTTATGTAACACTCAGTACTTTGCCCTCCCCGAAATTCTACGGGCGGCCTGAGTTGGAGTATTCAGGGAAGGATTCTTCAGTATCGGAGATGCTGATACCCTCCTGAGGTAGTATCAGTGCCACTTTTACATTTTAGGGTTTTTAGGCATGTAATTCTGGCTTAGAATAGTATCACCCCGCCAACGTATGGGCAGACTCGACCGGATTATTACCACCGCCAGGATTTAAATCCGGCGATAAGTAGTGGCTTCGGCCACTGCGTTTCGCATTGAGTAATCCCGGCCCCCGGTGCCCATCCACATTAAAGGCCGGCGACGTTGCTGTAGTTCTTCTGGTGTTACACAGGCCGTGGGCGACGGTGGTCATTTACCATCAAGTGAGCCGTACTCTCATTTGCCGTGTCTTGTCTATATAAAAAAAAGAAAAGGATGTGGTTGGATATTGGCACCGAGGCCCAACATTACCCAATGCGAAATGCGCAGTGGCCAAAGCCTCTACTTAACGCCGGTTTAAAATGTCGGGTCAGGTAATAATCCGGTTCAGTCTCCCTATGCTTATTACCATGACGACGTGACTCAGCCACAGGTACTTTATTCGCCTATTACCACAAATAAAACGGTGAGAATGTAAATATAAGACATAATTTTTGTAATTTGAATACCCGTATATCATAAAATTGTATTTCCGCTATTCTGCTTGCAATGTGTAAGGAGCGATTCCTAGTCGAGAGAAGTTGGTACTGCACGGCGTTGACCCCACTCAACAAAATACTTTTTTGTACCTTTTCTGTAAAACGGGAAACGTAAACCATATAATATGTACAAACTATATAACGTAAAACTTATAATATTTTTTTAAGGTCCAAAGCAAAACATTGCTACTTAAAAGGTTAAAATGAAATAAAAGTTTTGAAAATTTTCACGTTTCTATTATACTATCATATTATGATTAGTAAAACTTACGAAAAGCTTATTGAAGCATAATTTAAGCTTAATTGGTAGTTTAATATTATTTTTACTTTCGACTGTCTGTTTACTGTATTTTTGACTGGTTAAGAAAATCGTTCGAAGTAAATCCAAAATTTTACTTAGATGAGAGATGATTTATATAGACATTATAGGCGACACTAAGAAAACTGTGTGATGTGTCATGTAATGTCTCGATAGGACCGATACATCACACAGTGACCGACACATTTTTAGTAGCGGAACTTAACACCATACTCTGTGTTGCCAGAGCAGATATTTTACAACAAATAATTCCCACATGTAGCGATCTAATTTACAACCTGTTATCATTTTGCAACCTGCAATTATACAAAAATCACTACTGACTAGTGTCTACTGACTAATCAGT
This sequence comes from Eueides isabella, assembly GCA_019049475.1. Taxonomy (NCBI): domain Eukaryota; kingdom Metazoa; phylum Arthropoda; class Insecta; order Lepidoptera; family Nymphalidae; genus Eueides; species Eueides isabella. Next base: position 14,372,420 of record CM032401.1, read on the forward strand.
GAGCACGAGTCAGACTCGCTCACCGCGGATTTCTTCTTTCTCTATAGTGCTATAGTAGTAGTAGTAACTCTTTATTGCACACCAAAAGAAAAAAATAAAATACATTTCTTAAAAAAGACTGTACAATAGGCGACCTTATCACTAAAAAGCGATTTCTTCCAGGCAACCTGCAGGCGTTAGAATTCACAAAAAAAATAATATGTATATAAAAAAATATATATATAATAATAAGATCTGTTCTAAAGTTCTCTTTTCACGTAAAATTTTCGTGATTGTAGGTCTGTGGGAGTAGCCTTATTACAAGGTAACTCTTATAAAATATCTCTTTCGTATAAAATAAATTACAAATATTAGTTAATTATGTTTTTTTTCTGTGTAAATAACAACTAATAATAACATCACCTAAGCATTTTTACATTTCTTTTTTTTTTTTATAAGTTCCTAAGGCTATATTGAATAACTGTAGATCTACTGAAAGTTCTGATTTTGAAGAAACTGAGAAATGCTCTTACATTTTGATTATGATGACTTAAAAGACTTTTTTGTGCTCTAATAAATTATATTTATTATAACTTGATACTTCTACACAATCTCGAGATACGTGGTCCTTGTATACAGAGAACAAGATAATGCTTAGAGTTTCGTCTTTTTAAGGTACAGAACCCTAAAACAACAAATACGTGTTGAGTAACTTATGCTATACAATAGAAAATCTGTCATGTGACATGTCGTTTCCGCCGCCGCCGCGCCGATGCAAAGGGGCGTGTGACGGTAAACGAATATTTTACTAAAATAATAGAATACACGCATTTTTTATTCTCATCGGTATTAACATTATTGACATACTCGCTACGTTACAAGTATGTAAGAATGCCAAAATATTGTGCTGGTGACATTTGAAAGGAATACGTATGTTTGGGACGTTTTGGAAAGTATACTCATTATGTACTTATTTTGTGCAGTGTCAGGTATGAGCTAACCAAACAAGTATTTAAAAATAAAATGATCAAGGAGGACCACAATATGCGCGTAATATCAAAGATATTATTATTTTCTCTGTTGCTTTACAATTACTGAACTTCTTTCGAAACGAGAAAATGAAACCAATAAAGTTTATAAATAACACTCGTGGCTAAAAAACCAGGTAAATAGCGCGCTACAAAACGAGCAATTCAGGTAAAAGTAGGAATACATTTTCAAATGGGAGATAATTACAGACAGCTGTAGTACAGCGCTACAGCGGTACAGCGAGCGGTACGGCACAGGCCAATTATATCTACAAAGTGCTTTTAAAAGAAAATTAACACAAATTAAAATTGAATATCCATTAAGTGAATGAGACTTCACGAGAGTCCTCATTTAAGAATAATGGGAAAAGAATTTCGTCTGTAAAATGGGTATGTATATATAGGAGCAACTGTTTCCCTTCTGTGAACTGGAAAAGAACAAAAGCGAATAAAAGATCTCGTAATAATCTAAGTAATTTGGGCGGCGTCAGTGTGACGTCAGGTACGCGCCGTCAAAAGGACTGCGGGGGCGGCCGCATACAACGCTGTTGACCGAAGGGGGCGCCGAATGAAAACCCGCTTTGAACCTCTCCAGCCTTTCATTCAAAATGTTTGCGAATATTCATATTTTGATTTCGAATTATACGGCGTTTATATGGAAAATATACAAGTGTATAGTTTGAGAGTACGCTGTACGAGTGTATAAGTAGGCAGTGTCAACTGTGTATCCAATTAACGCGCAACGGAAAAAATAGCAACTTCCGTTTCGCCACTCGTCGCCGTTAATTGTCCTGCGAGGCGGCGACGGCGCGGGACTCGCGCGCGCGTGTGTACCTGCCGATACACCTGCCAGCGCTCCCTCACAATGTAGCGCCGGAATACCAAATATGTCTGGAACTTGGATTATTTACTTGTTTGGTATTTGAAACCACTGTTAGACATAAGCCACCTGAATGCTCCCCCGATGGTTTTGTGCGGTCTGCGTCCAACGGCTAAATGCTATATCAATTGTTTATACAAATTGAACATACTCGTATAGTACACAACTCAGCAGAATATTACATATTACAGTACATCTTCCACTTTTAAATTATTTCATGAAGCTCTTTATTAGTAATTTATGTATAGTAACAAAATATTATAGAACAAGTTTTTCTAAAACAGTATAAAGTATGTTTCATTTTAAACAAATCTTTTTATTCATAAGAGGTATATAAGTATATTGGTGTAGCAAGCGGGCAACTTATTGCGGGGTTTACTACCCGGCAAGCTGGTCCGGGAAGGGTTTCATCTCGCGGAACGGCGAGCGTTCAATGTTTGTGTTGGAATTTTGTTTTTCCTTGCTTTGCTTCATTATCGTTCGTGTGAGTTGCTGCAAGTATTTCAGAAATACGTGAAATAGAGACGGCGGCGGAGGAAACGTAAATTGCGCCCTCTTTTTTTCTATATTAAACTGCGATGCTCGGGAAGCGGCCAAATTACTAGCTTTAATCATTTTCCCTGTATTCAATTATATCTTAGATATATCTTATTTGTATTTTCTTTCTTTTTGTTCATTTCCTTTCTTGTTTTGCTCTAGTACTGTAATGTAATTACTTGTTAAAGTCACCGGCGTGTTTCCGATTAGTTTGAGCTCTTTTGTTTTACTTTTTAGTAGTAGTAACACACAATCTATCTTGACTAGTTCAAGGTAACAACAACGTGATTTCCTTTTGGAGTATGTCAGTGCTTTTATTTACTTTTAATGTCACCCTGTATCCCGCACGTACCAGGGTAGACTGAACAAACCCAGTTAGGAACCCAGTGTTAAGACACTCTGATCCCATCAAGATATTTTCTTGAGTGGATTTTTAGGAGTGGCAGATGTCAACACTTCACTTTGCATTCATCTACAAAAGTGAAATTTATTTCCTCTGCCTCACAAAAGGCCACAATATATATGCTATATAAAGCTAAAATATATATGAAGAATATAGTTAGTAAAAGATGAATCTAGTTAGAAGCTTATGACACTTCGCGGGTTGACGTATATTTATTTGACAAATACTTAACCTAATTTCAAAAACCTAAATTACACAATACCTAGAATTAATCAAATAAATATCAATAACAGTTTACAATACCGAGTACACGTTGTATACGTTGTGTCCGTTGTGTCCGTTGAATGGCGGGGCGGGACTGCACTGTAACTCTAACGCGTAATGCTCATGTATGCAGAGTGATAGAGCGGTGAATGCAAACTAAATGTTATTCCGCTTGCGGATATTGACTATCGAGTGGATAATAAAGAGCATTTATTCACTTGTGCAAGAATCTTACCTTTCTATATTGTGTTATTAATTGTTATATTACTTTCTTAAACATATTCTCTATTTTACGGGATATTTTTATCAGAATGGCAATGTAGTGTCTGAACACTAGATGTTCAACTTCCCTCTGTCATGGTAATGCCAAGTGAAAAATTGTATATAGCGTCAATAGCTATTTAATATAAAAGTGTAAATAATATCTAGAAAACTAAACTTATACGTACTCTCACGTTACTTCCTCGACGACGACTCAGGCCTCGTGACGCAAAACCAATCATAGTGTTTTACAATTCGGGTCACCGACTCTAAGAATCGATAGTTCATTTTACAATGTTTCAGTCGTAATACTATATATAGAGTTTGTTATTTTGCCGTTACTCTTTGTATTTAGTCAGACGTCACTGCGGGCATTTTACATCACTTTATAAATAATATTGATAATTTGAAAAGAAATTGACTGGCTGTCATTATATTATAGTTAAAAATTATTCTCAAATTATAACATTTATCCATATTAAAAATATTTATCTCTCTCCTTTTAACTGCGCATAATTAAATATTGATAATTAAATTAAACAAATTGAGTCTCTGACTTCCCGCGACTGCGGACAACAGTCAAGTGTTCGAAACGTCGAGTTTCTAAAAATGTTTAAAATTCATTATATGCATTAATTCGGTTAAACTTGTCCAGTTTATTTAAGATGTTATTGTTTTATTTTTAGTTATAATTTTCACCAGCGTCTGTCTGGAGTACGGCTAGCGCTGTGGGTTAGAGAGTAGGTGAGAGAAAGGGAAGCCAGGCAGACTAGCGCCGTAACTCGTTACGTGACGAACCAATGTTTCTGCTCATAAGGCAATCACTGCAATAAGAGATTTATCAATTTGAATTCATAGAAATATTAAGAACATATTAATATGAATTTTAATGAACATGAGCATGAACAATTGAAACAATGCGTCTAGACCTTGAATATTATATATGTTCACATATAATAATCAAGGTCTGTTCTCAGTTCTGTTTACAAAATATTCGGAATTAGGTTACATTCAATTAAATTACTGGTTATAAATGAACAAATTGGTGTTTGTTTCCTAGAAAGAGTCGTATATAAAGGACTCAAAGGCTATTTTTGAGGTTTTTCTAGTTATTCTATGTGAAATTAAGTTATTACGTGGTATTTACACGAAGCGTTATTTCATAACAATCAGTAAATATGTTACAAATGGTCTAACAAATTGAAATATCATCAACATTTATCGTAGTCGACTTTCAAAGATAAGTCTCAAAGTGTTCAAACACATTTTTCTTTATTAACTGACCCTTTTATACTGAATTAGTATAAAAGAATAAATATTCAGTTCGTATCTGTACAATTAGGCCTCTTTTGCAATTACGTATACGTATAACAAAGCTACTAACACTGGGAATTGGCCAATTTAGTTTATGTTTTGAGAGCAGGAGGAAAACTAGACGTTTCAAAAAAAATTCAATGAAAACTTTTAAATATACATCATATTTTCTCAACTGTATCTTTTTTTTTCAATTACCAGGGCAAAGCTAAACGAGTGACATATAACTTATTACGAAAACAAACAAACTGCCTCGCAGTACAATGCAGTTTAAATTGAGTTGAGGCCATCGGTTTATAAAGTTTACTGTAAATGTATTTAATTTTGTATTATACAGCGCAGTCGTCGCTCGCGGCCGCGGCCAGCTTAATATATAGTTAACGAGGCGGTAACAACGGCGCGATGCACGCGCGTTATGTACTCACCGGGTAAATTACCAATTGCAGCGTCGACCGCTCCACACAAGAACTATTTGGATTTCATTTATACGGCTCAGATAATTAATTTATATTACTTTTGTGTCTTTTCCTTATCATTGCACGATGTTTTTGTTAAAACATTTCAAAATGATTACAGCGTGCGCGTCCCCCGAGCGGAGCGCCGACGACTGAGAGAGTCGGCAGATTACACTCGATGACAATTGATATTTGGATGTGTCGTACTTTTCTCAGACCAAATTTATTTCTTTTATACCTCGTCTTGTATTAGTAATATGAAACTTGGTTATTCTCTAATACTCTATATCGGTAATATAGATTTAAATACTTACCATGCAATTTACAGTCTCTACTTGCAGTAAAATGTACGCCTCAAATGGAAATTTACTGTAAACAAAACAAATATTTCCCTTAAGCATTCAGTAAACTTCTCGCGGCTTCGCCTCGTTTAACACAGTGTTGACTCTCCAGAGCCGCGCAAACGTACAACTTACGTTTCAATCGAATCGAATTACATTTAAAACTAGCTAATGTGTATCTATTAACTTTACCTGTGCTAACATCACTGCCAGCTTGTATCTGAAGTATACCGACGGTCTCAAACTTTGCCCTTCAGGAGATAAAACTATACCGTGTTAGTATTTCTTATACTCAAACTTTCATTAATCGTAAAACCTTTTTAGACGTTTTAAGTGGGTAAAAACTAAAACCACGTATAAATTTGACTATATGTAGAATGTCCTTTTTGACATATCAGATGTATTTGCTTTATGACTTTGTTGTTTCCAGAGTCACATTCCTTGTATGTACGTTATATACTTTCCTAATGACTTTCTCTCGTATAAACGTTCGCAAGACGACAGTGTAAGGGTCCGGCCGCTGACGGTGTTGTCTCCAAGAACTAGCTCGTTATAAGTTTCGTTGCGAGTTCCTGGAGTGGTTACTGAACTATTATGAAAGCAATATTATTAGATTTCTTAGTTTGTTTTCTTAACTAAATTTAATTATGTCAACATAATGACATGATTACTTAGATTTACGAGAACATATGTACGAATATTTATTAAGTTAAAGCCTATAATATGTACATGTAATATGTATTTGGCCGTGAGATCCCGGCTTAGAATAGGATCACCGTGGTGTCCGAAATGACATCCCGAGGTGTCGTAAGAGGCGACTAAAGTACGTGTGGGAGAGTCACGTTGCCAGCAATGGCAACTCATATGGGCAGACTCGACCGGATTGTTACCACCCCCGGCGTTTAAGACCGACGGTAAGTAGTGGCTTTGGCCACTGCGTTTCGCATTAGGTAATGCCGGGCCCCGGTGCCCTTCCACCTTAAAGGACTGCAACGCTCCTGTAGCTCCTCTGGAGTTACTCGGGGCCGTGGGCGACGGTGATCACTTACCATCAGGTGACCCGTACGCTCGTTTGCCGTCTTTTCCATAAAAAAAAAAACATTGAAATGGTTCACAAAGGTAGTTGAGGCGCGGGAGCACACGCGTGCGAATGTAAACACGATAGGTTGTGGATTTTAATTATCACGCGGGGAAATTTAAATATTTATTTTTTTAATTCCTCGTTTTGGTAAAATGAAGCAAAATGCGGTGTAGAATTTCGCCACTCTACACGCTATGCGAACTTCAACCCTGTTCGGTGCAAGATACAGTGGCAAGCTGAACCTTAATAAATAATAATAATTTATAGGATATTGTTTGGCAATTTTCTATTATCTAAGCTAATGGTTATTATAATGTTACTATAGTAGTAGCTTATAGTGCTACAGTTGCAATAGTAGCGTAATTAATCATTGTTTTCTGATACGTAAATGGAACAAAAAGTGTTTAGTGGTATTTAGTATATTTAAGCCAGTATGTAAAGCTCGATAGGTCGACCTGCGAGTACATGTGGTGTGTGGTGAGGTCTAGACGCGCCTCGGCGCCGGCGGCTGATTGTGCTTAATTTATATTTAATTACGATGAATCGACGTTTATGCCCTCGTAAAGTACTTCCTTGGCCCAGTTATGTAACAAGCGGCGCGACCGTCCGGGAACCCACATTACGATATAACTCAAATAAACCAGAATGTTTTAATTATTATAAAATATACACACATTGAACATTTTATCATAACATTTAAATAAAATCCAATACAATATATTGGAAAATTATATATAAAAGAATGTTGAAAACGGCCGGCGGAGAGCAAACGCCCGCAGCCACGGACATATCAGATCTCGGCCGCGAGTAGAAATTTACTTGAAACATTTTAATTAAGTACCGTTCTATTAAATATTCCGCATGAATCGAGTTTATAATCCGCATAAAGCTATAAAAAGAGCGGAAGTATTAAATGAAGGCGAGCGGATGCCTCAGAGCTACAGGAAATGAGACGCACGCATATAAAATACTCTACCCCCATAACTCCGGGCGGGAATTTTCTGGTTATGACCACTTTGATAGCGAAGCATTCGTTTAGATTTTGTCGTGTTTTAATTTAGCTCGTCGTCGTATGTTATTTTAGAGAAATAACAATCTTGTAGTCTTGTAATCTTGTGTCTTTCATTTGTGGCAGTCGGTTTCAAACAGTAAAATATACAATATATTATTTGAACCTCACTCTTTTTTAAAGACAATTAAGGTTTTACTTAAAATATATATTATATTCTACGTAATATTTTGTATTTTCGGTTGCAATATATTTATATATAAATACATACCAGCCCTTCCCGACATCTAACACTACCGATAGGTCGGTCGCTTTTGACACGTTATCCTTTTATCATTCTATCCCCTTTGTGAAAAAATGTTGAGTTGTCACCCGCAGGCGGCCACAGACGAAAGTGTTTGATGATGCGAGCTTTGTTTTACTCAATAGCTTTTTAGGGAAAATAATTTAGTACAATGTGTTTATATTATAACAAAGGAGCAATCAATTTGTTATACGGCTCGGTTCACAAGATCTTAATATATGTACGAGCATATACATACGTCATGTTTAGTAAGTTGTTTTAATTCTTAAACATCAATTTTTTATAGTAAGTCGATAATAGATTTGTTTTTGATGTTTCAAAGTAGTTATTTTTACTAGTTTTAAAGTGTTAGTTCACAGTTGTGAAAAAAAAGTATTTTCATTCTAATGTATATTTATAGCATACGATTTGTTCTAGCCAAACGATAATTCTAAGGAAATATCTAAATCCTACCCTTAGAGATTCTAAAATCATAAATTAGTTGTAACGAATTGTATACGCATTTCGACGAAGCTCGGAGATGGACGGGACATGGACGGTTTCTAAGAGGCGCAGATTCAAATCTTGCTGCGTGCAAATTTTTATAGTCTTTCCAAATATTAATTACAAGTTACTTTATTCTTGATATAGAGAATAAAGTCAATGAATTGAAAAACTAATTTCTGAGGCTGCCGTGGAATCATAAATACCAAGATTCTCAGTCAGGAGAATTAATTATCTTTATATCTTCGTTCTCGTAACAAAACCAATTGCGCCGTCAAGTTTTGCCACCGATCGCGCAATGTACCAAAATTGGGGCGGACATGGGGAACACAGTATTTTAACTGTTCCGATGTTCCCTCAGTCTACCCTGACATATGTGACACAACAAGTATAAAAAAACAAATCCTGAGGCATTATCACCCCTTCCTTACATTGGAAAAAGCAAAAGGGGGACTATAAACAAATGTATGCATTCGCCATTTAAAAAGCAAAATCTATTCTAACATAATTTCTACTTAAACAATCTTCTCAAGTGACTTATTCAATCAGGCGCTCGTTATAATAACCTTTAAAGGTCGTATTGGGAACATATAAGCACTTTATTTATAGATCAACACGAGCGTAGTTAATATCTCGATACCTAATACTATTTACTACGGGTTTGAGCACCTAGTGCCAATAATCATGCCATGCTGTCATCCAGTTTCCGCCGAAAATACACAAATATAATCATTAATATACTATATTTTATTAGTAGTTATTACGTAATAACATTCTTAGTAAATTTAAATTATTGAGGCTGTACTCGCGTCTGTTATAGAACCGAATCATACTCGGGGAAAGACTATTAATATTTTCGTTTCCTTGTTCTGGCAACGAGACAAAGCCTGATGAGCTTGTTACACACTCACACACATTGTTTAATTAATTTGATTCGTTAAAAAAGCTGATTACTTGCTTAGGGACAGTCGTTCTAGATATTTGTATTGTGTGTTTTACAAATCAAGCCCTTTAATTTTATACCCAAATTATATAAAATCTACAAACGTTGTAAGCCGCCATCTTGTCGCGGCGGCCATTTTGCATCCACGACAATAAAATTTTATGTAAATTCATCATCATGAGAACTGAACGTAATACAAATTACAGCTCAATCATTAAAAAGTGGATGAAATTAAGCTTTAAAGTTTTTATGCACTAAGACACACGGCAAGTTAAATAAACAAAATTATAATTATTAAATAAATTTGAAAAATGAAATACAAAAAAAAAAGTAATACGCAAACATTAGCTAGTGTGTACAAAAATATCTATAGGTACTAATCAATAGTCTACTATTAAGTAACTTGTGCATTTTTTTAAATTCAAATTAAAAATATTCTTTATTCAAATAGGCTTTAGCAAGCACTTTTGAATCCTCACAACATAAAATTACCACCGGCTCGGAATGCAGTTCTACTGAGAAGAGCCGGCAAGAAACTCAACAGTTGCTCTTTTCAATATCGAATAAAGTCACAATTTCATTGTTTAATACAATAGTGATTATCCTGCATGAAATTCAAATGACCTTAATTAAATACATTTTTATTATTCAAATATTCTTCGACAGTGTAGTACGCTTTCTTAATTAACATTACTTTAAACTTCTCTAGTGGCAAATTCAAAATACACTGCGGAATACTATTGTAGATACGTATACTCAGACCCATAAATGACTTATTTACTTTTTGGAGGCGATAACTAGGCGTCACAAGTTTGTCCTTGTTTCTCGTCCCAATCGTGTGTCTGTCACTGTGTTTGCTATAGCATTGAATATGTTGCCGGACAAACAAAATATTGTAAAAAATATATTGAGAAGCAACCGTAAGAATACCTGTATCCTTAAAAACATCTCGCAGAGAATCTCGAGCTTTAAGATTATAAATAGATCTTACGGCTCTTTTTGCAGTATAAATATTGAATTAATATCGGCAGCGCTGCCCCATAGTAGCATCCCATAAGAAAGAATACTATGAAAATAACTAAAATAAACTAGTCGGTCAGTATTAATGTCCGTAATTTGCCTTACTTTTTTAACTGCGAACGCGGCTTTGCTGAGTTTATCTGCGAGTGTTGCAAGATGGGAATTCCACTGAAGCTTGGAATTTATAGTTATACCTAAAAACACCGTTGATTCCGTCACCTCGACAGGTTCACCTTTAATAGTAAGATAAAAATTTTGTTTTCTAACGTTAGGTAACGAAAATTGTATACATTTAGTTTTTTTTGCATTTAACATAAGGTTATTTACGTCAAACCAATGAATAATATGCGACAAAGCAATATTCACTTCGTCAAAGTTAACTTTACTTCTGTCAATCTTAAATATTAGAGAAGTATCATCAGCGAATAGTACAATGTCGCATAAATTCTTTATATAAAATGGTAAATCGTTTATATATTACAAAAATAAAAGGGGACCGAGAATAGAACCTTGTGGAACGCCCATTCTTAGAGGAGATCCAGACGATTTTACATTATTTATATTAACCTTCTGGATTCTTTGAGTTAAATACGAGGCAACAAGATCAAGAGCTGCGTCCTGTATGCCGTAGTGAGAAAGTTTTAATAGCAAAGTTTCATGGTCTACACAATCAAAGGCTTTGGATAGATCGCAAAACACTCCAACTACATTTTGCGATCTCTCCCATGCGTCATATATGTGCTTGAGAAGTGCAGCACCCGCATCTGTCGTTGACTTGCCTTTGGTGAAACCATATTGCTCGCTATGTATAGAATTGTTTCTATGTATAAATAGTGAAATCTGGTCAAAAATTATTTTTTCAAATATTTTGCTTAGTGATGGTAAAATCGATATTGGTCTGTAGTTTCCAGGATCAAGTCTATCTCCATTTTTGAAAAGCGGTACTATTTTACTATATTTCATTAAGTCTGGAAAAGTACCGGTTTCTATACATCTATTAAAAACATACGCGAGGTAAGGAGCAATACTACTTATAATAGTACCAAGCAATTTTACTGACATATCCCATAAATCACCAGTTTTCTTTAAATTAATACTTTTGAATACTTTAATAATCTCATCTGGTGATACATGCTTAAAGACGAATTTATGATTTGATTTAACTACATGTTTTTTTAATATGGATACTGCGTGAGAGGGAGATGATGGCAGTGAACAAGTTACTTTAACTGGTGCTTCTGAGAAAAACTTCTCAAAAGCATTTGCCACTTCCGAGTCCGATTTTAATATGACGTTATTAATATTTAACCTGATGGGTTCACTGATAGTTCTAGATCTCCCAATAAATATAAATAAATATTACCTTAATGGTAACAAAGTAAAGCACGGCTAAGTTCGGCGGAATGTGGATCAGGAAAAGGAAAGATGTGTCTACCGTGCCACGTGCGGAATACAGCTTGAAATACAAAGACGTTTTGCATTGAGTAATGCTTTGCCCCGGTGTCCATCCACCTTATAGACCGGCAACGCACCTGTAGCTCCTCTGGTGCTACGTGGGGTTGTGGGCGGTACTTATAATCAGGTGACCGGTACGTTCGTAAAGAATATATAAAAATAAAGATCAAAGATCCATTCTAGATGCTATTATTGTAAGGCAGACAAGTTAATGTATGATGATAATAATATGCACCATCACGCACTTTCTACCCAAATTAAGAAATTACGTCTTTAGTGGCGGAACTTAACGCAGCACTCGCGGACTAGTGTAGTGGAGTATGAAAACGAAAAATATTTATTCCTCCAAGCAAAGATCAGATTATTATCCATATTTAATTATGTATTGTTTCGTGTATTTACAAATCCGTTTTCAACTATTTGCCGATTTCTTGAGGAATTGCGTGTTAAGTAATGAAACTCAATACCATACTTAGTCTCGTTAACAGAGCGCTGAAAAGAAAATTTAAAATATTTCACTTCCTCTCGTTTGGATTGAACCCAAAACCTATCGCGTTTACAAAAGCACTCTGAAAGACACAGACAGACTTGTTAAGTACCATTACGTACAACTTTTCATTTATATGATTTGTAAGCAAAAACCGATAATTCAGCAAATAAATCAAACAAATCATAAATTACTTTATATGTTATATAAAATTCATGAAAACGCCGGCGCTCCCGCGGGGTGGCGAGCCGGCGAAGTGGAGCTATCCGCAGATTGCCTACCGCTCCGCTAGTGTTTGCTTACTAAATTGATGTTTTACTATTATTTACACTTTAACACAATGTTTGTGCACTCATTGCGTACTTCTTACTTATTACTATAGAAATGAAATAAGATAAAATGGCGGAATTATACACAATTATAACTTATTTACGGTTAGTACCCAGTAAGCTTCCAAACGTAACAAAAAAAAATTGTATAATATATTTTTATGGCTTCTGAGCCATAAATAAAAAAATAATTATTCAGTGTTTCGGAAATTTACAATTTATTGTCCATAAAAAGAAAATGTAAAATATTCAATGAAATTCAATATGAAATACGCGGCCTTTGTATTAGTAATAGTAAAGGAAAACCTTGCAAAATCTAATTTAGTTCACAAACACACGGGAGGTAATTGAACTCAGAATTTTCTCAGCGAAATAGGCCAGAGACCAACTTAGCATATTCATTATGTGCTTACGTTATTAGTGTAACGGTGACGACGCGCTTAACACTATGACAACTTTATGAAATATATTAGATCACATATATACTCTAAGAAAGACTTTCTTTACTAATAGATGAGGAGTATGTTTTTTTACATAGAAATTAATAAGGTTACTTCAAATTAGGGGGAAAAAAGATTTCATTGTAAGGACTAAATACATGAACAAAATTAACATTATACATTTTATAAAACTTCCATTTTTTATTATTCGCGTTAGAAAACAAAGTAAAAGTTAATAATAGTTCTTATAGGAAGAGGTAAAACAATAAGTGGACTTGGATTTCTCCTAAAGGAATTCACAAAACCGAAATCAATTTTATTCTGTCAAATAATGCCAAATTCATCAAAGATATATCCATATTACACAGAATGGTTCGTGTTAAGCTAACAGGAGCACCATTAAAAATCAAAAGACAATATCGTTAAGACAACTCGTCTATGGTATGCACCGGTACTACTCAACTTAATAATAACAATATTCAAGAATTAATAAATAAATAATATTCAAGAATTAATTAATAAAGATGCAAAGAAAACACTACAGGTTCAGGACCAATACAATAAACTCATAAACATACTAAAACCAGAGAGTAAGAAAATAAATGCTGAAAACAATAGAATTATCTCAAACGAGACGCACAATTACTACAAGAAAGAAAAAAGTATTCTAAAAAAAGAAAACAAGTCTAACCAACCGAAAATAGTAGAGCTAAGTATAAAGATAAATAAAAATATTAGGCATATAAGCATATAAGACAAAACATATTTAAAAATTATATTGAAAAAACTGGTGGAATAACTAATACTAACGGTAAAAAGTTAAGCCCAAGAGTGCCCAAAAAAACTAGTGCAATGTGCTTACTATGAACACGTCCAAGACTAAAAATATACAAAATAAAAGTCAACTTAGAGGATATAAAATAAGTAGAAAAGTATACATAGGACTGCTCTTTCAGAGAAATTATGAAAGACAAGAACATGCCGATCAAAGAGAAAATTTAACAAATGTATCTTGCCATGTTTAACAAACGGTTATCAACATTGGAATTGACAGAAAGCCTTACTAATGACCTTAAATTATGTCAGAATGGAATGGAGAGAAGTGTAATTGGTGTCAAAAGAAGGGATAAAATAACATTAAAAGAAATAAAGGAAAAAAACTACATTTAAAGACACGAACGAAACATACAAGACATAAAAATGAAAGTGGACATACTCGTATGTTGAGGGAGAAGAGGACGAAAGTAATAACAGAGTTGTACCCCAGAGATGGTAAAAGAAATAAAGAAAGATAAAGGAAACGATAGGAAGAAAACATAAAAAACATAGGCGGTCCAGAGTGGACGAGAACATCAAGAGACAGATAAAAAATGGAAAGCTTTAGAGAAGGCCTCTGTCGAAGGACAAGCTTTTGATTAAAACCAATTGTACAAACATTTACCAGGGTTTAACATTTACCAATACAAATAATATATTAGGAACATAGATAGTAGTATATGTTTAAAGTCCAAATAAGGTAATTCGAGTATATTATATTTTTTTTTAATCTTTAAACAGCAATAAAGGTTTATTCTATATTATTTTTTTAATTTTATAATATTCCAAATTAGGATGAGGATTTTTATATGCATTCATTTTATTGTTAAAATATAATCTTTAATAAGGGACTGTCGTTGCGACGCGACAGCTTGTGGATTCGGTCCCCACTCAATGAAATGAAATATTTCATATTTTCATTCCTTTGCTTTGGTAATGTTAAACGCAAAGTGCGGCTTTAACTTCTGCCACCCAATACACAATGTCTCCAAAACTCGCGGAGAGTGAGGAACCTTAATAGGAGTGAGTGAGAGACGGAGTGTCCTAGGCTACTTGTTATGCGAGGTCTTCAGTATGAAGCGAAAATAACAACATTTAAATCAATATGAGCAAAATAACACAAGCTGGAGCTCAATTTTATGTGACTATAATGCCAGGTCTATAATTCACTTTTAGCGTTGCGATTTAAAAGCTCCTCTAAATTTTATCGACTTTTTACGCGAAACTCTGTAATTTGATTTGAATGTCAAATTGGCCGGAGCGGTCGCATCGATGACCTAACTCAATCTGCGCGTAAACCGTGTCACCTCGCTGTATAACACACTTACCGAGTTCGCCGTGGCGCGCGCGTAGACTGCAAACGCGACACTTTGAGAGTTCTAATACTTGCTAATTGAAACAATGATCACTGCCTGTACACTCGCTGTGTGTTGAGTGGCGGAACTCACCGCCACTCAACACGAAACGTTATGAGTTTGGCGGAAAATAAGGAACGGAAGTGTCCTAGTGGGAATGGAGTGTCCTAACACTTGGTCCCCTGCCTCCCATAATACGTACGTGTAGCTGAAAAAAATGAAATTTTAAAAGTGTGAAGCTACTACTGTTGGAACAGAAACTTTTCTTTAGAAAATAAATAATAGGAATCACTCCGTCGTTTCGTTAAAACCGAAAACAATGTAGAGCCCAGCAAGAGCACGTCAATAACTCAGCTCATTTACAAAGTATAAGCGCAGGAAACATTTACACGGCAGCAATTTGAGAACAACTCACTGCAACATATTAAATTCACTCGGAAATGAATTTAAAATTCTTTTCCGCATCCACATTGCTCACATTTAAATATTTAACTTTAGTGTAATGCTAATGCGGAGGTAAAAACACCTCTATTCATAGACGCGTGCAAAAACATTAATGACGTGAGCTTGCTTAAGTGATATTCATATAGGAATGCTTTTTGGTACATCTCAGTGTGTTTGCTATGAACGTGAATATGTAGACTTGCTTTCACAAGTTCTCGTCGAGTGTACGCTCCTCCCTCCTCGTCTGCGCGGAGTGATGACGTCTGTAGTCTGCTAATATTAGTAGTAAGGGATTTATATAATAATTGTTTATTTACATATGTAAGTAGACTTTACAGTGAGATAAATATATTATTTGGTACCAGTTACCGGTTCGCGGTCGCTTGAGTCTCTGTAATGTCTTGAATATGTGTAATATCTTTTTTAGTTGTACGCGACATTCCGCATAAAACAGGACCGGCAGGGAGCCTTGTGGGAACCTGGTGTTTGTCTTGTTACCAGAATGACGAGATAATAATATTACTCCCGAGTGGGGATGGAACTAACGATCAGTCGCGCTTACAGTCGTATGATTGTACCCTTGCGCCACCGTGCACTAGACGCTGTATAGTTGACCCGCCACCTGCACTACTGGTGCCACCTGCGCTCTTGACTATTTATTACCATCGAATTTCAATTTGGCAATGTGTCGTAAATCATTAGTATCGCGTTAATTATTTATCCAATTCAAAACAAAAGGTACTTTATTTTTTGTATATAATGCAGTAAATATCTGCAACCTAATAAACGTTACATAAATAAAAAAATTAGGAAACATAAGACGACAGATCATGGGTTCGACCAACACTCTAGGAAATGAAATATTTTATATTTTCATGCCATCGCTCTGGTAACAAGGTGAATCGTGAATTTCATCACTCAACAAAATGTTTCAAATTCGAAAAGTGGAGTACGGAAGTGTCTTAATGAGAATGGAACATCTTAACACTAGGTTCCCAAGTTTCCTCTATCTACAAAGAATTGTGCTAAAAAAGTCCTACCTTAAATTAAAAATATTATACTTTGCGTTCCTGTCAGTGAAGATAAGGTCTAATTATTTTTTAAGAGCAACTTATAAAATTCATTTCCAGGACAAAGATCTGAGAACACAAAAGGAGTTATGGGACGTAATTCTCAGCGCGCCCGCACCCGCGCTCTCACCCGCGCCCGCGCTCCGTTCACGCAATTAGATTAGGCAGCTTTGCTTCTGATAAGATTCAGATCGTGGGCGACTACTTTGTTGTGCTGAAAAAGCTTAAAATAAATGGTGTGTTCATGATTCACTGACTTTCTTTGTCATTTTATCATGCGAGAGAGACGTAGCTGTATTGACGCACTAGAAACTAGAACTATGAATAACGCAACAATATCAATGAAACAATTATTTTAAGTAAGTGAATGAGGTGGTATATCTGGGAAGTATGTTTAGTTTAGTAGACACGGCAGATACGAAATAGATGTGGAAAAGCGTATTGCTGCCGGTAACAGAGTTAACGGTGCGTAAGCTGCTTTGTTGAGACGGAGATACGTCAGCACAGCTACGCGTTTGGCCATACACAATGCAGTGTTGGTACTGACGCTGCGATTATATGGCGAAACGTGGGTATTATAGAAAAAGAATGTAAGAAAGATGAATACTGTAGAGACGCGACCTCATAGCATATACGGACTCAGTGTAGGTGATCGCTTAACCAGGCAAGAGATACACAAAATGGTAGGTAATAGCGTGAATGTCAGAATAGGAATAAAGAAGAACGTGCTCAAGTGGTTTGGGTGTGCCGAGCGATTGAGCGAAGGAAGAATGGCAAAAAAGATTTATGAAGAAAAAATTACAAGTTCAACCGAGGTCTCCCGCAATTCGGTTGACTTTCGAAAACACAGTATCTACGATGCTGGAGGAAGGTCACGAAAAAGCATGAAGACCCCTTGGAGGGCATGTGTGCACACACATTGGTTGATAACAGTGGATGAGGTATGCCGAGACCGTAGCGTTTGGCGCCGCGTTGTCCCTGCCTACCCCGCTAGAGATATAGAGTAAAACAAAGTGAAGTTAATTAATTAAAGCAATAGACAACTCAAAGCTACCAATCAGAATTGTCTGCTTTAATATTACTAAACTATATTAAAATATACATTTATTTTATTTTATTTTTATTACAAAAAAAAAAACAGAACATATAAATCACAAACATCCAAAATTATTAAATATTACAATAATCCAAACAAGTTTCCACTCAAGAATTTAAAGGACAATAGATACAAGAAACATGGATAAACGACAATTACAAATACAAACAAAATTAATACTTTTAAACACAGTAAAATATAATATATAAAAAACATATCATTTGTTTATTTATAATCGCGTCAATAAAACATTTCGCTATTTTTTTAAAACAATATCGTTGCTGGCTGTTAAAATAAAAACTTGAGAAATTTATTATGTTTTGTGCAAACTTGCTCCTATTAATAGGTAAATTAAATAAGAGTTAGTTACGCGTAGCTTTTCGCGGGCATCTGATATTTACAGAACATAAAAAGTAAGAGGAATTGACGAGATTTTTAATAATATTGAATAGAGATACTTGGTCCTTAATTAATCTTCTATAAGCGGGTGATGATATTTTAAAACAGTCATTAGATACATTCAGGCTTTGTTTTTTGAAATGTACAGATGTGATGAACTTGTTATGAACAATTCTAGCCGCTTAACATTAATCTTATAATGTGGATTTCATTGTAGACCCATACTGAAAACTATCAAAAGAATTGTACAAAAATATTATAGTATTTGTTTTTATAAAATCTCTGGAAATACTTAATATAAACCTAAGCAATATATAACGTATTCTTCAGCTAGCGTGCTGTTAATATGTGTTAGTTAAAAGTAAGTTTGTTATCGAGATATATGCCCAGGTCTCTAACCTCAGGCACTCGTTTTATCTCAGCCCAATCGAGACGATAGTCACATGAAAAAGGATGACGTTTATGAGTGAAACTGTTAACACTACATTGATTAATATTTAAAAACAAGTAATTTTCGTTTCATTACTGGCTTAGCTTGTAGAGATATGGATGAAATCCTTCTACAAATGTTCTTATAATTAGCGTATAGAATAAATGGAAGAATATTTATGACAACATTTATATATAAATTAAAGACTAAAATAAGATCTCTGAGGTACACCGGACATAACAGGAACGAAACATGTATGCGGTAATAAAAATAGTGCAATAAGCATTGACTGTAACTGCCTGACTACGGTTATGAAGGTACGAACGTAACCACCTAAGTAGATCACCGTGTATATCGACTTCTTTAAGTTTGTTTATTAGGATCATATAAGAAATTTTATCAAAAGCTTTAGAGAAGACGGTAATACAACATCTATCAGAGTGCACTCATCCATAGATGAAGACACTATGATGAACTAATTCACAGAGATTAGACTGAGTTGATTTATGGTTAATAAACCCGCGCTGTTGTTTTATTATGACAGTAAGGGAAAATTAAAAAAGTAAGGGAGTCATATACCTATAATGTTTTCAAACATTTTTGCCACGACACACCGCTTAGAGATTCGTCTATAATTTTGTATATTTTGAGTGTCACCGGACTAGAATAGTGGTACCAAATTGAAGGCGGAAATCCAGTTGAAAATGATTTGTTAAATAGATTACAAATAAATAGGGAATGCTTAGGTTTACGGAAAAAAAAAATAAAAAAAAACACAACTAATCAGAATATATCTAGACATAATAGAATAAAAAAAATTACATACAGGAAAGAAATAAAAACACGGCTAAGTAAAAGAAAAAAACAAAATAAAATGATGGAAATGCTTTATCTGACTACATTCGGTCTAAGTTCGTCGTAAAATGTAAAAGGTGTTTCATTATTTTCTTTACAATTTTCATATTTACATACTGAATTGAAAAAAATAAATTGCAATAAGTTTTTAGAATAAAACTTTAAATCACGTGCTAAATTATAAAATTCTTTGGCTAAAGCGTGTTTCAGCTGCAGCTTCCATTTTAAATTCAATTCCTTCATAGTCGCGAATTTCTTCCTTTTATGTGCCTTTAGCGTTACAACTCGCGACGCGACGCGCATTTCAACGGTTTGTTTTCGAGGCGCAGCGACAACGTCACATCACGAGTACACGCTACAACTGAATACCGAGCATGTTGTTCAAATTTATTACGATACAATTTAATATTATGTTTTAAACACTAATCGTGTTCTAAGATGAAGATGGTGTGACCTTTAAAGACTAGAAAAATAGAATTGTGAAATTGGGATTATGTATTTTTGTATAAATTTTTTTGACAGTTTTTATATAGTATTTTATAAAACGTACTCTTCTTTTGGCAATACACCTTGTCCAGAGCAGTGTTATTACAATCCATCCCTATTATGACTGTGTGTGTGTTAAATGGCGACAGTCAACGTTGTGCTTTGAAAACAAGTCAAAGCGAGAAAATAAACATTTTAAATATTTCAATTCCTTAAAGAAAATGAAATATTGAATATTCACTAGATTGAGAATTGAACCTCTAAGCGTTGGCCTCTACAGTTGCACGCTTGTTACTGAAAATGGCCTCTACCTGGAAATCTACTAGACTTTTTTTTATGAAATTGTTACTATACCTATGTATATAATTGCAGTGACTATCACGTGTGTCTGAGCTCGGCACAGATCACTGATGTGGAAGTTGGTGCATTTGCTAATACCGCGGTCACTTCCGGCGGTCGCTTTGAAAAAAATCACCTCTCATTCACTAGGGCTGAGCACTCGAAACTACTCGGCATTCATGTACACATAAATAAAAATTATTTTGCGTTTGACCCAGATTATATGTCCACCACAATATGAAGTATGTGTATCACTAAGTATATATAATTGTATTATTAATATATCATACTTGATATTTCTATCATATATATGTGGGTTCGATCACCACTCGGGGAAATGAAATATTTAATAATTTCAATTTAAATATTAAATATTTTCATTTCTTCGCTCTGGTAATAAAGGAAAGCGCAGCGTTGAGTTTCCCCACTCAACACGCAATGCCTTAAATTCGGCGGAAAGTAGGAAACGGAAGTGAAATGGATTGTCTTAACACCAGGTTCGCAAGTTACTCTGCTTACCCATGTGCGGGATACAAACATGAAGCTGAGTATTTTATATTATTTAATCAGTTATTGATATTCCATGTACTTATTTCAAGGAAGGAAGAAGGGAACGATTCACTCTGGTAACGAGGCAAATTTGAATTCTGCTACATAACACGTAATTCCTCGACGTGAGCAACGGAAATGGTGTCGTGAATTCATAGTATGTAGTGTCCAGGTTACTCGGACTACTCCTTTATGTACAGGATTCAATGTGGAGTTAAAAAAATGTTTAATTTACCGCCATTTATGCCTAATGCCTACCTCGGACATTTAGAATATGTCATAAACAAACGGGTGACGCGAAAGAATTGCGACATTGAGCTCCACCACTCAGTACGCAATGTATCAATTGCGGCGGAAAGTGAGGGACGAAACGACGTGTCTTAAACTAAGTTCCTATATGAGTCAGTGAAAATACCTATATTCAAGTAGGTATAATATGTGACGGAACACTTCATCGTTGGCATGTAGTTATAATTATTCCAATATTTCTCTGGAGAGAACTCACTAACACCCCGAATTAATATTTTTGCTTGAAGCTCACCATTCTCGCATATAAATTAAAACTCCCGCACTGTATGGGTCGTGACGTGACATGTTCATGGAATTAGGGACGTCGTGCGCTGAGACTTTACATGACAAATAAAAATGTTAAATATTTAGATATTTTGTTTTATGAAATATAATAAGTATCGCTATTTTGTTCCATTTTTTTTAACGCCTGGACTTTTGTGCATCTCTTTAGTACGACTTCACGTTATTTATGACTCATTGGTAAAAAAATATATTTATGGTATATTTTTTCTATGGCATGACTTTATGAAATAAGTATTTAACTATTACTACTACAGAATATACACAAAAAAGATCGTAGCCAGGTATTTTGATACAAGAACGAGCACAACGCGAACAACGCTCCACAAGTTTTATTATATTTTAAAACAAACTTTGATAGTTTGTAAGGCAGACGTTAGGACGGCGCGGCGACGGCGGACACTGATTATTCTCGAGAAGAATTTCAAAGTGTACAATTTAATAACGTTTTGTGAAATACTAATTTATGTTTCAGCTTCAAAAACTTTATTTTATAGCCAATGTTTCGAAATAATAATATTGTAGTTAAATGCTCAAATTACGAGCAAATATAACTAAAACAAAATTAAACTATCTAACTTGTGATCCAATTGTATGTTGTTTGGATAGGTTTAGTTGCTCGAGTGGAGACAGATCCCGTCTCCTGTCGCTTTACAGTCGTGCGCTTGTGCTTCTGACCCATAATAAGCCCCAAACATTTTAATAATCATCATAAGCAGATTTATTATCTAAAATTACCAATGCGCTTCTGTAGTGTCAATGCGAGAGACGTGTACGAGTGAAAGCCAGAAAAAGTTAGGCAACATTTTATTATAACATAATGAAAGTAATAACTTTTATGAAATGCTCTATTTACGTATCTACGAACAGTAACCGCTATATTAAGAGGCCTCAAGTATTGAGATATAACCTATTTGGCAGAGCTCTCAGGTCACGATACTGATATTCAAATTTCAGTTTGACCTAAATTATAAATTTCTTTTTTATATATTTTATAAGAAACGTGCCACCACGTTTTATTACATTTTGTTATTTATGCGACAACGTTGATATTAAAATGTAGAAACCATCTTGGGTACGCCTAGGAAATTAATACAAAAATATGAGCTGATGATCATCAACTTAAAGAAACTAGCTATGAAACCAATATGAATAGATACGAGAAGCATCGGATTATGTTCGACGTGAGACAAGGGAGCGCCCTTGCACTATAGTACGTGCAGCACAGCGCCCGCCCCATGCAGGGGGATACTGAAATATATTTTTACGCGACAGCAACTTTACGTATTTGAATAAGAGTAGATATATGGTACAGTTCTCACAAAAAAGGGCAAGAGTGATTGGCTCCGAGCGTACCTCAATAGATCAGATACGTCTCACGTAATTCATTTACGTCGGCTCGCCCCAGCCCGGGGCCTCGTCCCAGCACGAGCCAGCATGCACTAAACAGCTGAGCGTCGCCGCATTTTGTACAAATGGACAATTTGGCCTCGTTACCGACCATTCAGTGAACACGAGTCCGTCGCGAATAATACTCGTTATTATTTAGTTTACCAATTTGCCTCAATTTAGCTTGAAAGCCGTGTAATATCATTTACGTTTTCAATAACCACATTATGAAATTGATGACAGACATTCAGTTTTGGTGCAATTGAAGTTATCCTAGAATTATCCAGTACCAAGCGAAGCGTGTTGCAACATGTTACACATATATTTTAAATAATAGTGAGATTATTTTCAACATTTTTATTTAATGAAAGTGCAATTATTAAACAAAATGATATATATTTTTTAATTCATTTTATTATTATCAATATATAAAAGTAAGTAAAAAACAAATAACGTATTTCAGTGTCTATCTCTCACCGCCTCTATCGCCGGTGGACCCGCTGCGGGCCGCGGCGTGTGTCCGAAGTCGTGCCGAGGCCTCGCCGCTAAATCTCTTCACTATGCAAATGTAGTTGTACCGTGTTTCGTTCGCTATTTAGCATTTCAATACCGCCGCTCCACATTTATGTTAATTAATTACTTTTGATTACCGTTAATTGGGTAAATTGAAGCGGTTATATTTACGACAAATATTTACGTACTGCGTCGGGACTCTGAATCGCTGGCTTTAATTATAATTTATGAATCGTAACCGGCTATATTCGAAACAAATATTTTACGGTTTGTTCCAAAGCAATTAAACCCATTTGTTAGAATTCCAATTAAAGCGAAATAAACGTACGGATTACGGCACGTTGAGGTCGAGGACGGGCGTTTGACTTCCTCTCCTACGCCCTAGCGGGATATCGACAGTCACGTACTCACTACTCACGTACTCAGTTGCGTAGATGAAAACGATTATATACAAAAGGCAGCTGCAGTAACTACCGGAGGCTGGATGCCGGCACCCGCAAGTACAGCGCGCTGCTGAGCTCAGACAGTGACACGTTAATCGTCGGCCTCAGCTGCTCCGAAGACGCCCCGATTACTCGCGCGAGTCTCCTCGCCGCCGCCACATGCGACCTGCACTACCGTCTCTGGACGCAGATGTCGGAACAAAGCGCAGCTTACACTGCAGTGTTGCATATTGCTCCTGTCCGTTAGTTATAACAATGCCGCCAGTTCTGGCGTCAGGAGATACACATTGAGGCGATTAAGCGTTATAGTAGCTGCATGGTCCTTGACCTCTATCTTATTGTTTTATGTTAACAAAGCGCTGCACAAGGCCAACTAGAGAACACTTGGGCTGTAGAATAACCTTAATGGGTCGCGCCTTCTCGTAGCCTAGTACGTACATTCTTAATTATATTTGAGCAGATGATTAGTTGATTGAAGGAAAATAATGTTAACTTTTTGAATAAATAAAAATTTAATACACCATTTTGTAAAAAAAAATATGAAATGAAGGCTTTATCTTTAAAAGTGGTCATTTCCTTATAATATATATATAATTATAGACCTTCACAAACACTATCTTGTAAATTACATAAAATAAAGTAGATGAATAAATGAGATATACATGAAAATATACAAAACACACTATATATATTTTTTAGTTTGTATTTAATTACAATAAAGGGCTTAGACTGTCTTATAGTACGTGGTAGATGATTCCTTAGCTAACATGCGTATGTAACCAACAGAGTAGCAAGGATAAAGAAAAAGTAGACTATAACCAGTAATCGTAAGTGAGTCGCTGCATGACGTGTGTTACAATAGTTACGCCCGTGCGAACTGTCACGTCACGTCACGTCACGTCACGTCGGATCAGAGATAAGCAATCACTTGTCGGTGTCTTGTTATTATTAGCGTGACATGTATATAATTGACGCTACTACATTCTACATGAAAATAGTAGAAATTTATAATAAAACCTTTTTGTTCGGCAAGTTCTTTCATAATAAATGTTACATTTTAAATGGTTTTTTTAAATAATATGGTTATTTGAAAAAAATAACTTTGCACCTGCATCATTTTCATCACTTATTAAAAAAAGAATTGTATATCCGCAGTTCCGCCTCTATTATTATTTTGACACCAAAATATAAAGTAATAAGTAAACAAAACCGAGTTTTACATTTCGGCACCACCATCCGGAACGTATTACAAAAAATATACCGCTATAAATGTACCGTGTCATAATAATGTCTCGAATGAACAGCAATCGATGCGATCTGACAAGTTAACAAGTGAAATCACCAGCGTCACCGCCGCCGCCGCACCGCGCTACGAGCTCGTGTAGCGGGCAGAGAGCGGAGCAACGTAGGGATGACTCCACCCTCCCCCCCAGCCCCCCCCCCCCCTCCCCCGGCGAGGGCGAGGGTGATCGTCACTCGTAAATTTAACACTCAGTTTGATTCGATTGCGTCGAATGTTACGACTTATCGCTATAAAATCAGCAAACGAAGCTTATTCCGGCCCCGTGGCTTACTTTCATATCTTTCTGCGTACAATCTTCCCGAACAGCTCGATCATTTGTTAGATATTCATTATATGTAGGCACAAATGTTACAAAAAACCAATTAATTACTAATGTATTCAAATACGGTTCTACGTAAGTTGTCGTACGTTTAGGTGCGTGTTTGTATGTCTTTAAGTTAATAAAAAAATATAATATTATTAAATTATTAATTTTATAATAACATGTGACTTATTTACCACTTAACTTATTTATAACTTATATAAGACTCAACGTAATGCCTCAAATTTAACGAAAAGTGGAAATTTGAAAGCAATATCTTAACACGAGGTTCTCAAGTTTCCTCTGTCTACCCCAACATGTGCGGGATACAGCATGAGGCTGATAAAGAAGAGAACAAAAATCTGAAATATTTATAGTCGTATAGAATATAAGGACGTTAAAGTGATCATAATAAATCACTGTTTATCCTGGCGCAAATGACCCACTATAATGTGGAATATGTCTATTCCAGCTATTAAATCTCAATACATCAGTGTAGAGGTCCGTCGGCGTGACGGCGTGACGGCGTGACGTCTCTCTCAGCGACGCGCGGATAATCCTCGCAACAATTACCGAGAGACGCGCTAAGCCGTAGATTCCGTATTCGGCCATTTTTTCACAATAAATAGTCGCACAGAGCAATTAGTGATGACCATCATGTCCTACTTACTACCGCGTACGTCTTGAGGTGAACGACAAAACCACTCTTTTTATGTATAGGTTTTAAGCTCTAAAAATTTAAAATACATTACATACAATAATTAATTAAAAGCGGTGTTGAGTTCCGCCACTCAACACAGTATGCCTCAAAAATTCGGCGGAAAATGAGGAACGGAAGTGGAACAGAGTGTCTTAATACTAGGTTCTTAAGTTCCCTCTGCCTACCCTGCCGTTTGCGAAATACAGCGTGAAGCTAAGTAAGTGAGTATTTCGTGATGCTTTAGAGCATACTCGTAGCATAGAACATGCAGTGCGGCGTGCGGGCGGTGACAGGCCGCGGCCGCGGTCTCGCTGTGATTGTTTTATAAAACTACTATAATGAATAACTTTCAATACGAGTAGCGATGCAATTCAACGCTGTTTATTTGTTGCAGGTGAGTCTGGGCGGAGCTGCGCTTTTTAATCTATTCGTGTGTGGTGAATCGTAAACAAATAAAAGCTCCCGAGGTGAGCTTTATTGATTAGCTCGAAACACATTCTCATTGTATCTACTATAAGGAAATACATACATAGACGAATGTAAGGTATGTAGAATGTTTGTTTTTTTTTCTTTAAAAATTGATGATTAGTTTTGCGTGTGACAATTACTTCTATGATTTTGAAGATTTAGACAGCTTAGAAAATTTTAACATAAACAATTATTATACTTTTTAAATTGTTGATCATTGTTACCAAAGCAGTGAAGGATAAAATATCAACCAGCCACAGTCGATGTACCCAGAAGCTGCAGTATTTTGTTCATAATTTGGGAAAACCAGAAAGTACAGAGAGTACACAAAGTTTATCGATCTCGCGCAGCATAAACATGTCGAAATAACATTTTTCTGCGCAAATATTACGAATTATAGACTTCAATAAGATTTAGACTTCCGCGCGAGGGTAAAGACTTGCGACGCGCGCTACACGTGGAGGCGAGGCGACGCTACTTGCGATTCTATTTGATAGCACATTGGGTGCTTATGAAAATTTAATGTAAACTGTGAAATATCCGCTAAAGTGATTATTGTTAAAGCTCTTTAAGAATATCTTTAAATACAGACCACCACCACCACCACCACTTGACACTGGTCATTCCGACTAAAACCGTTCAAATATTAGTTAGAATCACCCGTAAAGACACTACACCAATTTTATTTTTCGTTAAGTGTCGGGTGAATGCGGTCACTCTTGTATAGAATGAACTACAAATATAAGTTAGTAATATTTTTTTGTATGAAATAACCATTTATTACCAAATATTAAATCTTCGGTAAACGTTGCAGGTTGTAGGTTCGATCCCATTCCTAGAAATGCAGTATTTCATATTTTCATTTCTTTGTTATACGAGGCAAAGCGCGGTACTACGTCCCGTCACTCGATATATGTACCTTTGCCTCTTGTTTGTAAAGTGCTTTAACAATTAGTTGCCGCGGTCCCTCTATCTGTCGTGTCATACAGCGTGAGGCTTTAAAAAATTTGTTATAGGTTCTCAATTTGTAGATAATTTCATTATTATAGTTAATCCGAAGGTGATTTGCCGGACACCTGTAGGCTTAGGCGCCCGATAAATTTCATAGCAAATCCAATAAACCAATAAAACGATGCATAAATGCTCACATTTGTTATAACTGTGTTTCCTTAAAAGCTGCATTTTTTATATGTGATATCAAGATAAATGGTCTTCGCAGTAAGACAGTTGGGCTACAGAGTGGTTCTATAAGGATTCCAGTGATTCTTTATGATGATACGAAAACCTTAAAAATATGTTTTGTCATTAAAGTTTTATAAATATTAGTATATAAGTTTTATAATTTTATCGAAATAAATAACGATATGACTTTGTCCTTCAGAAGTGTTAGTAACGTCAATAATTAATACAAAGCAACTCGTCTAAGACATAAAATAGATGTGAAATTTTAGCGCTCTTTCAAGCGCTCGGACCAACTAAGCCATACGTTCTCACCAAGCTACGTCGAAATTATTATACACTTCTAACAACTAGCTAAAAAATGCTTACAACAGTTATAAGTTACAATAAGCAAATAAGAAATTCAACGTAGTTTGCTGAGAACGAACAGCTTAGTTGGGGATGGCAAGTTCAAATCCCGCTACGTTTTTAAAATTAGTATTTTTATTTCCTAAGTATGGAATAACACTTTAAAAATAGTAAAAATGTATACGTTTTATAGATTAATCTATATTTATTTTTTTTTTTTTTTTAATTTGCTTAATTAATTTACAAAGTAGTTTCGACAGATATTATGATATAATCGAAACAGCGAAACTCGCGCGTGAGGCACTGCCGCCACGTGGATATACCACTCGCTGCCCGTCCGACGTTCACTCCGCGCCTGTGACGAGCTCTCTGCAAAAACCTTTGTACTCTATTATTTTAAGTTGGGCTTTTTAATTAAATTCAGCTTTAAATATTCTCCTCTGAATTACCCGCAGTAGTGCTTTTAACGGATGTATAGTGGCGAGTGCTCAGTACAACGGCGTGAAATGGTCCTTCCATTATATAAAATGACAAATTATTGCTTTCGGCTGACAAGAACCAACTCATTCTTTTTATTTCTCTTAATATGGCATTTATTTTGATTATATATTTTTAAGGCCTGTCGTGGTGCAATGGCATAAGCATGTGACTTTAAACGCGACTCAACAAGGTAAGAAGGTAAAGCGCGGCGTTGAGTTCAGCCAATCACCACACAATGCCTTAAATTCAGCGGAACGTAGGGAACGGAAAAGAGAGTCTTAACAATAGGTAGAGAACCTCCGCCTACTCGGCCATATGCGGGATACAACGTGAAAATAAAAAAATATATGTAATATATTTTTGTTTGATTTGTTTTATAATGTACCTTTTTGTTGTATTAATAAAAAAGTTGACACTTATACTACTGCTATCTTTAGTAAAATAAAACAAATTAACAAAACTTTGTAAAACCTAATAATTTTCGATTAAAGTTAAATTTACGATTTTAAAAATATGTACTAAATAACTAGTAATTGTGGATTTATGTTTAATTAAAATGATACACTTATTGCTTTTTTACGTAAAATATGAAAGGCTCGATCAACCATGTCTTTCTCGTATAGTTTTCCATATGCCTTCTACTGATATTTATATTTGTGTAGTTCAACTATTTACACCTAATAGTTTATACAAAAGTGCTGTCCACTAAATGACTTTCCGCAAATGAAACCTCAAACGACAACACGATACGAAACTAGATGCACATTGAAACCACGGAGCTAGCACTTGCAGCCAGGGCGCGGCGGCGACCCCGCAACAGATACGACTGTAGCGAACGTCGTGGCTCAGATTTGTGCACTATTTAACACGCCGCACATTAATATATTTACGAAAACCTCGTTGGACGTTATTTTACTTAAGATAATATATTTTATATGACGTTCTAGCGTTTCCCACATAACAGGTTAAGTAGCAGCCGCTAATGTTAAAACACTCCGTTGTCTGTTTTTCAAATCAGGTGTTGAAAAGCTGATCATAACTTGATGTGCTACATTTACATACATTTCGTCACGATGAATATAAACCAGTTATTTTTATTAAAACAGTAAAGAAACTGTACGGAAATGTACTAAAAGTCGAGTTAATAACATCATAATGTATCACATATCATTAAAAAAACGAGGAAATAACACTTAGATTAGTATAAAGTTGCATAAAGTGTTCCATCGACTTTGACACTCGAATTGATGACATATTATTCTAAAGGAACATGTGTCTTTACCTGAGTAAATAAAACGTGTGAAGTGCATTCGAGCAAACATGCGGCGATGTTCCGATGTCCCGCACCTGGGCCTGTTCCGGCGCTCGCGTCGTAAATAATAAACTACATATTTACTATACTACTCATGATTTCCACACGGCACAATACACTGATTTTTCCTTATTTTTTTGTACATTTATCCTTATGTTTAGATATGTATTTTATGTTAAAGTCAACAAAATTATAGCATGCTTTTATAACACAAATCGAAATATAAATATTTGTCGTATAGGCGTTTCAAATTGTCTATACGTATGTACGTGTAGTTGTCAATCACGCCACAACTAGGCGCATCATCATTCGGCCCTACAACTTATTTGGTTACAGTTATAGAAGTGCAGTCTTGACTCTGGCGTGGCTCGGTACACCTATAGAACTCTAGCTAACATCGACCTTTTGGATAATTCATTGTTTAATAAATTTTAATTATAAATGTGCTTTAGATATTTTTATAATAACACGTATTAGTGCATAGTAAAGAGGCCCCTTAAGAGTACACCCGTAGCCGCAAGTTCTAAGTATTACTCCAAGCTTTAATGTATGAACATGAATTTGATAAAGTATCAAGTCTCAGAATTAAACTTTATTCATATTATAAATAATATAATATAAATAATAATCGTATAGATGACATTAGTTACATCTACATTCCACTACTGGCGTCTGTATGCTGTACGACTACCCCCATTGAGCAGACCATTGATGATTCACTCGTCTTATTTTATTTATTTTTCTTTTTATTTTTACTCTCAGACTTTTAATACTGTAATGAAATATTAAAATAATCATATTCAAAGAAATCTAACCAAACGATTTTAATATATCTAAAATCCAATTTATTTTATCGCACGTCTACAAACACTTACTACGTAGCGAAGTGCAAGCAGTATGAAAGTTTGTATTAAAGTTTAAGCTGACTCGCAGTAACAGAAAGAAATATGGCAAAAGACAATAAATGGCGCCATAAAGAATCGTGAGAGAAGAATCAGCACTATTACAGACTCATGAAAATGTATAACAAAATCTTCAGAGTTCTCGTCGTAATCAAATACACGGCGCTGAGAGGCGAGTGGCTGCTGGCTGTGAGGAGTGCTTAATGAAGGCCGCTTCGTCCGCCAGCTTTGTTACACTAATTTAGTTTGCGACTTTAAACTGCCGCCGTCGCTCTGTTCAAACATTGACATTTTATTACCGCTATGAATAGACCAAGTACTTGTGTAGATACAACTATTGCTCGTTTGTCACTTTTGTAATACTTCTGTAACCAGGGAATTATGCGAGTAGCACGTTACGTCGGGGCAGTAAATATTATATTAGTTTCATCATAATATAAGAAATACCTTATTCAAGTTTAAGAAGAGCGAGTTCAAGTAATCATTTAGTATAATAATGTTAGTACAGATGTTTATACACATATCATTACGCTATGTAATTAAAATTATACATACTGTATTTTGAGAAGAGCACTGATAGATTCCGACACACTCAGCCGTCATAATTACCAGCATTCATGACACTTCTGCTTAGGTTTGCATCTCAAAGGCACGACGCCTTCAATGTTAGTGTAGCGGCTGCCGCTGTGTAGATTACAGCTGTTATACTTTGTATTGTAAACTAAGTATGAGCGAGTTACACCTTACCTACTCGAGTAAATAAGGAATTTTCTGTTTAAAGATAGAGCATATATAAGCGCAAGTTACATTAAATTAAATTTTATAATAACAATCAAGAAGATTTTAAAATAATAATAATCAAAAACATTAAATAATAATTAGAACATAAAATATTCCACTAGAAGAGTTGTACCGCCTGAGTACATAGTTACATATAGTGGTGACTTTCTGAAGCCTAAACACCACTGACCACTGCTCGTTGCTTGTTAGTACTTACAATACTGTGCATATTATAATATTTCAAAACGGCCAGCGCAGAAATAAAAATGGAATGAAAACTTTTTCCACAATATTATTCTTAACAACATACACATCGCTTACTACAGGAACTTATTATGACAACCCCCTTCCCCTCCCCCCCCCCCCTCTCCACCATCTGCGGGGTCCCCTTATATTAAACTCCCCCTCCCCTCGTCCCGCACCCCGCACTCGCCCGGCCAGCCCTGAGTTTTGCTTTGGAAAATTATAACTGACACTTAAAAATTGTCCTCAACTTGAAAGTCTCACTAATGAGACCAGATCTCAGTAATTATTTATTTTTATATTTCTATGTGAAATCTTTCCATCTGTGCTTTATCTTACTGTGAGAGACTTTATTACCGCGTTCATTATGACGTGAATTATCATATATTATGTGAATAGGAACGTCGTTCGTCGTGAGACTCACTCACTAGATCTATATACAATTAATATATAATACAATATTAAATGTAAAAAGTTAAGTTTATTAAAAACCTGGCATTTATTCACGCGTGGAACGATTAAGCTCCTCATAAGTGATAACCTTATAGCGACACAAACATTGTGACTTACGAGAGAAGCGCGTTCGTTGTCTTTTACCCGTAAACACCATTTTAGTTTACTCTTTCTTTTACTTCCTAACATTTCATGTTGTCATTCTGTGAATGATGATCATATGTTTCTGTAATAAAGAATATAGATGAACTACATATTAGTCGTATAGATTACAGGGAAATGATTAACGCGATGTGATATATTATAATGTAAAAAGATAGCTGTTATATAATCAATCTACAGCCTTATAGCCGTGGTGAATAATTTTTAATTCAAGAAATTGTATGTAGAATTTTAACTTACGTACTGTGCAACTTATAATATTAAAATAAATATAACATATAAATAAAGCGTCACTAATACTAAATTGAGCAAAATCAAAAAGATGATATAGTAAAACCATTCGACCTAAGTTTAACATTTTCATCAAAGTTTATATAAGTAGGTAAGCACGGGTGGCGCGGGTACGTGTTGTAACGATATAAAACGCCAATACCGTTATCACGTACCATTTGATGTCCGCAGATTACATAACACTAAATTTGTTCACAAAAATAAAAACCTGCAAGACGTAGATATAATGTGTGTGATGATGGCTTACTTTTATGTGTCGAATCATCGCGCTCTCGGCTGATATAAAATGTTTTCTCGCTTCGACCGCCCGGCGGCGGCGGGGCGAGGCGGTCCGAGGCGGTCACGTCAGCACCTACAAATAAATATTCTGACCAATTTTTCTACTTTATCACAAAATATATTTTGTGAAAGACATTCACTTCCGCTAAAGACAGTTATCGAAGATTCTGGTACTGCGGACTTTAAAAATAACTAATATCAATTGAACGAATGGGTGGGAGTGACACCGGCTGATCGATCAGCAGCGCTGGACCCGCGCCAGATGGCCACTAACTAGAACTACAGCTACAACTACCTACTTACTTTACTGTACGGTACGACTACACTACCGAGTGTATCTGTGCTCTGTTCACTATTTTACATAATGATTTACTTCCTTTATCTTTCATACAAGTTCATTTCAGAAAGTTAATATAAACACAATTAAAAGAATAAATGTGGACATTGCTTATAAAATACCGCAGTAAACTCAGAGCTCCCACCGGGATATATATAACTACTTGATATACCCTAAAATATAATATAAGCGACTCGACCTTTTCACATCAACATAGTTTCTTCGCACTAAAACTATTTGGCCCGATTCTCTTCCTCGAGCCCCACTAACTTACTTTCCGGCGCTTTGTTCCCGTTCATTTGTATTCGTTGTTTATATCGAACATTAAATTTGTTTAGTGCAGTATATATCGCATCGGTCCCCATCAAGGGCAAGGGGGAAGTTTAAATCCGAATAAATTTGGTTTTTATCGCGTCCGGTACAATGTGGCCCTCCCTACTCCTCCTCCTGCGTCGGCGGATGTAGGCGATGGTTCAAATAATCATAGCTCCCCTTTACGTCGGTCACACGTAATACTAATCTGTGATCAAATCGTCGAGATCTTTGCTTTTAGATAGTGAAAACATCATCTATACTCATAATGTAAATAGTCGCTGTCTGTACATAAATAATTAATTTATAAAAAAATATAGGAATGCCGTCCTACTGACTTTATAGGATTCTGAGATTTTTTTGTCTGTTTATTTTTTTGTCAGTGCGTTTATCGGCGCTTATCTCAGAAACAGCTAACCAGATTTAAATGAACTTTTCACTATTATATTTTGGCAACCTTTCTTCAATTTATGTAGTTGCGTATGTTTAATTAAAATTGCTTAAAAATAAAAAGTTACGTCGATTTACAATGATTCATTCGACAAAATTGCTTCAACATTTTTTTTCATTAAGCTGAAATATTAATATTCAATATATGAAAATATAAATATATGGTAAGTAATTGAAATTAGTAAATAAAAATGTGTAAATCAAGGAAACACAGTATTTTATATTTTGGCGATAAATCACTTTTTTTTTGTATTCCTACATGTCTATGGGAATCTGGAGTAAAACTCTCTATGTGAAAGAGAAAAGAAGTGATTTTTTGTGTACATAGTGTATATCTTTGTGAGATATCTCGACGAAAAATATTTTTAGGAAACGTATGAAGCAGTTCTTGGATAATAATATGTTTGTTTGCGCATCAAGTATAGAAAAATCACTTTTTATGCTATTTAAACATTACGTATAAAATAAAATTGAATAATAATTTAAATTAATAAATACGAAAAATCATTACGGCCCACAACTACATACAGATGACGCTTATCTGTTTACCAATCGGTATTCTCCTACATGATCGTATGGCGTCAGCGAAGCCGAAAGCATATTGTGGCATTTCTAATTATAAAAAATATTTTTGATTTGCTTTTAAAGAACTGTCCTGAACTAAATAACTAACGAACAAACATTACGTTATTGGACTTGTTTTGAATTTATTATCAAAGTAAAATAAAAAAATAATAGATATGATTGAGTAGATTATTAAATTGTCCTCTGTTGTAGATATGAGACAGGTAAGCCTGCGCTTTTCAGTTCGTTTTCATATGAAAATTTTTTGACAACATATATGATATCACTATTATTACACGCGTTCTTAAGTATGACGTGAGCATCACCATGTAAATGTATATCGAGTATTTACTCGTTGAGAGATAAGATATTATTTGTATTTATATTTATAATAAATCTGTATATTCTTAATCTGTATAGTCTTAGACTCAACTCTACTCAGCATCACGCTGTATCCCGCACAAGGCAGGGTAGGCAGAGGGAACCCGGGAACCTAGTGTAAAGACACTCCGTTCCACTTCTGTTCCCCACTTTCCGCCGAATTTGAGGCATTGCGTGTTGAGTGGCGGAACTCAACGCAACGAAGAAAATGAAACATTAAATATTTAAATTGAAAATATTAAATATTTCATTTCCTCGACTGGAGATCGAACCCAGAA
The DNA here is from genome assembly GCA_019049475.1 of Eueides isabella. Classification (NCBI taxonomy): domain Eukaryota; kingdom Metazoa; phylum Arthropoda; class Insecta; order Lepidoptera; family Nymphalidae; genus Eueides; species Eueides isabella. The sequence goes on from CM032401.1 coordinate 14,407,731, forward strand.
CCTGTCGGTTACAGTCACACTCTTGTGCCGCTGCGCCACGACAGGCCTCAGTAGTATAGTCTTATATTTATAATAAATCTGATCATCGTCTGTGGAAATGGACGTGGAATATATTACTAGAATATATATAAAAAAATCTTAAACAGGAAGTTTATTAATGTAATAGGATCTGAAAAAGTGTTTTTTGTTTGTTAATCTGTTTGTTTGTACGCGCTTATCTCAAAAACGGCTAACCAGATTTAAATGCAGTTTATGCTTCTATATTTTTTCAACCTTCATTCAACATTTAGTGTTTTTTGATTAAAATTGGTAGATAAATAAAAAGCCTACCTAAATTTAAAATGTTTACTTTGACAAAATTTCTACAATTCTTTTTTTATTTTTAGAAATGTTGATTGTTAAGTTATAGATATTGTTTAAAAAGTGATCAGTATATTAGAACAAGAAAGTAATTGAGATTAGTAAATAATCCTTTTAATATTGAATAATTTATACTTTGTTTAGAGGTTTGTTTTGTTTAATGAACTAGTCTACTTAGAGCACGAGAGGAGACCGCCCGCTCCTCTTGTTGACTGAAATTGTATGATACTTGACACTTTGTTACACATCGAACTATTTATACGGTACCTAGATTAATTCCACTATTTCTAAACGTATTACATTTTGACAATGTGTCTATTTTACATGATTTTCCCTTGACACATACAACATGTGCTTGCAAGCTCCATTTGTCCCACTTGATTGAGCTGAAACCGACGGAGCTGAAATTAGATTATGTTTGAGTTCTGATGATAGTAAATGAATATACCTATAATCAATATTATTGTTAATCCAAAACGGGCGACGCAACAAGATAGCCGGTAACAAAATCTTGCCTAATTTGGTATTAAATAAAATGTAAAAAAGGTTTAAAGGCGTAAAGTACATCATGAAAAAAAAAAAAATAATAGAAAGATTCATAGGCTAGTTTTGTAGTTGTAATAAAGTTTTACAATTCAACTCTCACTGCTGTCACAGATACATGTTCTGTAATATATATTCATATCAATGACATTCGATGCAGTCAGTCACGCAGTGGTTTATTAGATAAGGTGAATCTTGTATCTGCTCTCCGATGATTAAAGGACGTCCATATTTACCAACATAACTTATATATAGCTGAACAATGAATTCAGGGGGAAAATAAACAAGCCATCTACTCGTAAGTCATTAAGGAGACGAATGAAACGGCGTGGATACATTACACGCCATCTGCTTGCAAATCTGGAGCACTGGCGGACGTCCAAAGGACCATCGTCCTACTACACTACACACTGACGTGAATGAGGGTCACATAAATACACTATACTATAATAATTATGAATGGTTTTTGTGAAAAAATAAATTATTTATAATTGTTTTCTATTCAATAGATGTAACATCATGTAACATCAGTCGTAGGGACAATTTAGATATTTAATAAATAAATGAACAAATATATTTTATTTAAAATATAAATGTAAAGTTACTTCAACTTAGAAAGCAAAACCAAAATGATGTCTTATTGTATTGTTTCATTAATATCGTAATGATAGTAAGAGTTGTAATTTTTATTTGAAGTGGTGTTTCTCATTAATATTACCAACCCAGCCAACCGCTGCCCTCGCGATAGAATGTGCTGCAGGCTTAGTATATACTTCAATATTTGAGACAAACTCAAACTTTATAAACGCAAACAATGCTATTATAAACATAAAAAACAATTATGTTACTATAACATAAGGTCCGTGGATGTACTTAAAACGATCGAATGCTGTAATAATTGCAGCATTAATAAAGTAACAGAATATTAAACAATGTGATATAACAAAAACAAAATTCAAGTAATTGTTCACTGTTACAGTTCAAAAACAAAACTATTACACACGAGGTATAGTGTAGCAGCGCTCGGGACATAATTACGAAGTGTCTGATCCCGAGCAAGCGACAGTCACTGCGACTCTCTAGTGTTGTGTATGTGGGGCGACATGCACATGCACATATACATGCACATGCATGTGCACGTCAATTAATTCAGACTCGACGCCAATTAGTCAATTCGTCCGAAGTTCGGTACAAGTCTGCCCTACGCATGCTGCACTCCGCTCGACCGGGCGCGGTAGCGTGCAATGTAAGCGCAGTGATACCGAACTCTACCAACATGTGAACGCCGGCTTCCCAATTAATTGGATTACATTTTAATTAGCTGCCGCTTCGTTCTTAAAATATTACCGTGCATCCACCAAGCACCGTTCACTGAGTACGATGCTATTGATTGGTATAATATCGGTCTTATTTGTTTTTTGAATAGAAAACGTTCTATTTTTCATTTTAAATATACATAAAAATATCTTTCATTTGAGCTTCGTAGTTAACTTAACCTAATTCCGGCTACTTTGTCTTTGAGCTCGTCCGGATGGACAGACGGGCGGAGGATCCGGGATCCAAACTCAAGGTCTACCTTTTATTTGTAGCAGTATGATGTAGTTCTTTCGACGTGAAATTGAATTAGCGGTCAAGCAATGAGCTTTCGAAAAGTTAACCTCGCTGGCCCCGCCCCGCCTCGCCCCGCCTCGCCCCGCACTGCCGCGCCGCTACCAAACCTATAAATTACGTAGATTCAGCGCTCTTTAATACGGACAGCTCCTCTTAAATCTTTTTCACAGTTTCATTCTATCCGCAAACAAAAGCTGGAGGTTAGACATCTTTGAAAAGTTTAATATACGAGAACCTCATTACTTTGGTGTATCTTGAGTTGTCATATAGACTTACAAGATTATTCTTTTATATATCTTTTTTTTTTAATTTGACAATTATGGCACGATATCACATTTGTAGTTATAAATGAAATAAAATTAACAAATGTCTTCCCACAAAATTATATATTTATGGAAGTGTCTTGTTTATAGATTATACATATAGATTATAATCTTTATTCTTTTGATATTGTATAGTTTAATATAAAGATATATATTAAAGAATTGTGTATATTAATGTTAGACTAAGATCCAATAATTCACATTCGTATTAATTTTTAAAACTTTTTCTATGTGGTTCGTTTGACGCTAAAGTACTTTTTTGGTCACAAGTTACTTATACTGTCGTGGCGCAATTGTACAAGCATGTAACTGTAATCACGACAATTTGTAGATTCGGTTCCCACTCGAGCAAATAAAATATTATATAATTTCTTCTCTCTCCACTCGTACAAGAGACTCGTAAGACAAAGCATGATGTTGAGTTCCGCCACTCAACACGGATTATCCCAATTTTGGTGTAAATTTCTTAATAACAATGAAAAAATGGAGTGTCTTAATAGGTTCTAGGTTCCTAAGTTCCCTCTGTCTACCCTTGTAAGTGAATGATGCATGCATAGCAATAGCAGTAATATGCATCCATAAACATAGCGTATTTGGACCTCGTAGTCATTGGGTATAATGCAATCAAGGTACAAATGATCGCTGCAAAATTCGTTCTTGAAATAACAACATCCATTTTAAAATTCATATAAATATTTTTCTGAAACATGAGCTGCCATCGTTGTTATAACATTCAACGTAGTATCTTCTAATCAACGCACCCTTTGTTAACGGACAATCAATTACCAATATAATCAATGTGTTGTGCATTTGTTCATCTAACTTCACATCAGAGCAATGTTTCAAATCATATGAATGGCAACCTGTTGAGTGATCATTTTATATATTTTAATAAACATTGCAACTTCATTTCTTATTAACAAAAATCATTTAAAATCTGATAAATAATTTAATATCAGATTAAAAAAAATAACTATATATAAAAGATATTAAATTATAATTTAATATCTTTTATATCTAGTTATTATTTTTTTGTATACAGAGAATAATTGATTTTCTTTTCAATGATTGCAAGAGTCGAAAGTAACAATTTAGGGAAGCGTTTGCAACCGCAAGCCGCGATCGTTAGTTAAGCGCAAGCAAACTTGCTCGTAAAGTGTGTCGGCAGTAAAGAAGCCGCACTCCGCCGGCGCCGCTCTCTGGCTCTGCTTGTAATTAATTAAACCGATCCTATCGCCGCCGCCGCCGACGTCGAAGCGCGACGCTTGCAGCGGCGGTATATACATTTCTTCGTTAATGGCTGAAATTTCTCCATTACTGTCACAAGCTCTAGTGAATCTTAGATAGGAGTGAACACTTGAACAGTCGCCGGCGACATGCCCCCGTCGACGGAGGAGCTCCGTAGAGACGTCGCGGGGTGCCAAGTGATACTTTATGCACACTACAGATATTAAAACTTGAAAGGAATATGTCGGTCGGGATAATCCAGCGTGTTCTATGCGAGAACGTTTTCATAAGCTCCGTCTGCCGCCTGTTAGATATATGTATGTAGACTATGTATGTATGTATTGTGTCTGCACTCGTATATGCTTTGTGAATGCCACAAACCTTTTAAATACAAAAATACCTATTTCACAGCATGCATTAATTTAAAGTGACGTCAATACTTTTAAAATGTACTGAAAGTGTATAGTAGTATCGACCCAGTATGTAACACCTGCACCATTAGATAAAGAGTAGACATCACTATTTTTATGATCTTTTTTCAAACGTTGTTATTCTCAGGTAAAGTATTAACGACGATTTTGGTTTATTATTTATTATTTCAGACAATATATACAATTCCACTTGGGTTTTAAACGAAGACAAAAATTGCGAAGACATAAAAATTGCTTCAAATATTACCTTATTGTAAATGTGTTTATTCACTTAATATAGAAGTCTTTAATATATGTTTACATTACACGTAATGTCTAAGTCAATAGTGTATTATTTAGTTGACATATACATTTTATTATAAGGAGTACGTACTGTTCCGGTTGCAGTGCTCTCGTGCGGCGAGACGGGCGCGGGCGGCGGCGGGGGGCGCGCGCGCCGCTACGTGGGGCTCTACACGGGGCCCTACTTCGACTCCTCCGCGCCCAACAACATCACGGCTCAGCTCGGCACGCACGCCTACCTGCCCTGCAAGGTAACACATATACGAGACACATAACGTATGAGTTATGTTTTTAAAATTTTGTTTTCATTCCTCTAGCAACAAGACTAAGCGGGTCGTTGGCCAAGTCGAAACTGGATTTTTTTTTGGAATAAATATGAAACGGGAACCGTTTAACATTGGATTCTATCTGCCTACCTTACCATGCACGGGATACAGCGTTAAACTAAGTGAATCACTAATATTTAACTAATATTTAGAGGTATAAAGACATATTAGAATAGGTAACATTGTCGTTTCCAGGTGCGGCAGCTGAGTAACAAGTCAGTGTCGTGGATCCGGCGCCGCGACGCGCACATCCTCACAGTCGACCGCTTCACGTTCATCGCCGACGAGCGCTTTCAGGCCTTCCTTGTGGAGGCCACCGACACATGGACCTTGCAGGTTGCTTATTTATTTACAATATTTAGTGTTCACTCATAGCATCGAAAATTTAGCAAGATAAATTTATTACAACATACACTTTGGTGTGGGCTCCTTTTTATATATATATATATATATATATATATATATATATATATATATATATATATATATATATATATATATATATATATATATATATATATATATATATATATGTACCCAATCGTGGCGCAGGAGAACAAGTATGTGTTGAGTTAAGAAAAGCGCAGTGTTGAGTTCCACCAATCAATCATTCAACACGCCTATCTCGAGAAATTTTCCTTGGTAAAAAGTGGTGAACGGAAATGTCCTAATTAGAACGGACGTTCTCAACACTAGGTTTCCAGGTTCCCTTTACCTACCGTATTATGTATTTTAATCATAATAAATATAAGAAACATTTACTTAAGAACAATATGGATTTTACAACATTTGATATATTTAAGAAAGAAACAAGTATCTCAATATATTTATAGTGATGTTTTAGTTAGTTACAGACAGAAAATGTAAATATATATAAATTTATAATTTCCAGGTGAAATACGTGCAAGCGCGTGATGCCGGCGTATACGAGTGCCAGGTCGGCACCGAGCCTAAAATGAGCCACTTCGTCCAACTTAATGTTGTTGGTAAGAATAAATATAAATAAATAAATAATATGTGATGGAACGTCAGCGTAGTAAAAAAAGCAACTCACGCCAGTTGCCGAGGAGGAGTTTACAATTGTAGAATTGATAGATCACTGTATGGTGATTTTTCACTGTACAGTGATCTTTCAATGCACTTATATTTCTCAACTAGAAGTAACTTCATACTCTACAGCTTTTCCTCCATGGCACAAGTGTTTTCGTCACGTCAACCGTCAGACTATCGCCACCCAGAGTTCGACGGGAAACTGTCACAAATAAAGCCTCCGAAAAAAAAACACAACTTCCATATCAATTATTAAAACGACACAACCAACTTCAAATGTCAAATTCATAGCGTCTTACTAGCGACAAGGGTAATTAACATATAGAGAACATCAATTATTACTCTCACTATCTAGTAATTATAAGTTGACGATTTTTATAATTAGTACTTTATATCAATATAAAGTTGAAACCAAGTGAAAGATGTTGAAGTGATTATAGTTGAGAAATATTTGATTGATTGTTGCTCCACGTATGCAACATAAAGTGTATATAATTATATTATTTACATACAACTGCGATACACAATTTTGTATGGGATACATACACACAGTTGCTCTCAACATTGCAGTGCCAAAGATCGAGATCGTAGGCGAGTCAGACCTATACGTGAAGGCGGGCAGCACGGTGAGCCTCAAGTGCGTGATCACGCAGGCCCTGGAGGAGCCCGCGTACATCTTTTGGTATCACAATGACGAGCGCGTGCTCAACTACGACCGCAGCCTCGTGGAGATACGCATGGAGCGCCTGGCGCCCGACACCACGGTACTACACTAATCATTGAATTAATAGCTTCTATCAGTTACCTCTCAGTACAATTGAAAATTCAGAAGAGTTGTATGCAGACTCTCATACAGAACACTGCGTTATAAAGAAACGATTAACTTCATATAATATAGCCTAGCTATAAGCTCTTCTTCGTTTCAACTTTATTATATTAGTATTACTTTTTCTCGCTTATTATTTTATTATTGCTTTTACTTTACAGATTGGAAACTTGATAATATACAACCCTCGACGAGAAGACTCCGGCAACTACTCGTGCTCGCCCTCCAACCTCGACTCCGCCTCCGTAGTACTGCACGTCCTTAGCGGTGAGTGATGACATATATTTGTGTGCATGCTGTAAAATATTTATTTAATATAATCTTTATTGTGGATATTAATAAAATAAGAAAAAAAAGCATATCAATATCTGGTACTGAATTTTCTAAAATGGTTGTAGGCAATTTAAGCACATTGTTTAAAGTCCTACCTCCAAGTAATAAAGTTGAAGCTACGCCACTGAACGCAGTTGGAATACAACGAAGTTAGGCGAATTTAATGTGTTAAATATTACTGTTTGAAAAAAAAAAAGAAATGAAAATACCAAGAAACAATTTGACCACAGAGTATGTAGTATATATGCGAGTACAAATATTTGTGTATGTGTGTGTTAAATTCATGGTAGCGTGTAATGTTTTATTTATTGATTTAATGTGCTTTATGAGCATTATTATTTAAAAATATTAGCGTTCTGCACGTCTTATCCTCACAAACAATAATTGTGCCGAATTTCATACTCCTTCAATGGCGCAATTTTCGTATAAAGAGGTCCAAAGTTTTTTCTCCACATATTAATATATTGATGATATTAGTAATTGACTTAGGGTCATACAATTGACGTAGCGTAAAAATGAAAGTAACACGAACTCGAGACTTTAAGAAAGTCACGAAAGATGACAGTCAATACTGCATGTACCTCAACAGCAACAGAAGTTCACGATCGACATGTAAGAGCGTCATGCATGTCGTCTCGTCAAACGTCACGTCACAGGTCAATTTTAAATGATTTAAATTTCATTGGCTTCTTTTGTGTGTAATTTTCTTACGATGTTTTATTAGCACCTCATTTAAATTTAATTGGTAATTACAATATCTCTCAAAACTTAACTCAACACGCAATGCCTCAGATTCGGTGGAAAGTGGTGACGGAACGAAGTGCCTTTACACTAGGTTTCCAAGTTCCCTCTGCCTATCCTGACATGTGCAGGATACAGCGTGAAGCTGAGTTTTATATTTTTATTGGATTATACACGGGCGTACAGGTCACCTAATGGTAAGTGATCACCGTCGCCCATGACCCCGTGTAACTCCAGAGAAGCTCCAGGAGCGTTGCCGGTCCTTAAAATGGATGGGCACCGGGGCCAGGCGTAATACCGGGCCCCGGTGCCAATGCAAAACGCAGTGGCCAAAGCCACTACTTAACGCTGGTTTTAAATGCCGAGGGTGGTAATGACCCGGTCAAGTCTACCCATGCGTGTTGCCATTGCTGACAATGTGACTCTACCACACGTACTTTAGTCGCCTCTTACGACACCATCAGTACCAGGGTGATCCTATTCTAAGCCGGAATCACACGGCATAAAGAGTAGAGTACATTGTTGTGTATATCGTGTGAGGATTACAAGACCGTTTGCAAAGGCTAAGATAGACTCTGTATATTTATATATTTCATGGGTTATTTATTAATTTATTACATATCATTTTATAATCGATGTTTTTTCATAAATATATGATAACGTTGAAGGTTTTTTTTGCTGTGACATTGATAAAGTTTTATTAGTATAAGCAGTGACACATTAGTCAAAGTAATTATTGTACTGTGCGTTTTATAATTGTTAACCCACAATGTGCAGGTGAGCAGCCGGCCGCGATGCAGCACGGCAACAGCGCCGCGACGCCGCGTGCGCGCGCCCTCCTCGCCGCGCTCCTGCCCGCCCTGCCCGCCCTGCCCACCGCCCTCGCGCGGTGCTCGCGCCTGCTCGCGCTCGTGCTGCTCATACTGTGAGTACAACTAGAGCTTCCTATGCCACTGTGTTTTAGTTTGACACGCTGACACGAATAAGGTGACGTTCGTGTTACGATATACATAAGTATACGTATATATGCATTCCAAAGAAAAGCCGGTATTAGAAATGCGTGTATGACAAAATTTTTACGCATTCGACAATATTAGACACAATATAAGTGGAAAATCATTTTGTGTCACTGCAAGTAAAAATATTGAATACTTAGCGCCTTCTCTAGTTCTCCTTAAGAATATTGTACTATATAATATAAACGTTTTGTGTCCAGACCTTGTGACTGTCAGTCCACGAACGTGCTTAACAGATTAATAATACTAAACTTAAATTTAAAAAGCATATAAAAATTTTTTGAACGAAGCAGGATAATCCTGCTTCGTTCAAAAAAAAAAAATTATACGCTTTTTAAATTTAAGTTTAGTATTTTCTGTCCTAAGTGTGGAATAACACTTTAAAACAGAGTAAAAAGATTAATAATAGACGTATAAAATTATTGCAGGTTGCAGTGCCACGACGAGGACTCGTCTCAATAGCGCTCGCCGCCCGCCCCGAGAGCGAGCGCGTGCGTCCGTACGGCACAGCGCAGTACGCCACATTTGTCCCCCCGCCACTCTACCGCGGGCTCTTTGTAAACTTTGTAAATATTATATTATAAATAATAAAATATATAAAATGTTTTGATCGAAGTGACAACGGCCGACGGGGCGTGACTTGTATGCGGTGCCGTCGTTCGTTATATCGAAGCGTTACGCTAGTGATAGTGTTTTTTTATTAACGAGTCCTAGTGATAAGTATGATTTCCGCGCCTCATCCCGGAACGACGCTGTCGCCGAGCGACAGCCGCGAGCCACGAGCAGTGATACGTGATACCGGAAATAAGTTTGATTCATTGACACTGTTACTGCCTCACTTGTAAATATATTATTGTAAGTATAATATAAATAAAGATGAGATCGTTGAAACATTCCCTAGTGTATTATTTAATCTCTTCAATTCGCTTCTCTTTCTTTATATTAAAAACCTAAAACTGTGCTCTATACGTTACTTATGTAGACTAACTGACTCATCTACGAATACTTCTGATTTATTACATGATTTAGTTAATGATAGTATTGGAGTAGTTAATACTAAAACAATTAAATATTTATTGTCGTTTTCAATCTTAATATAACATCAACGCAAGATTGATTAAAACTTTAATAAAAAAATGTATGTAATTTTTTTATATGATATGCCAAAAACAGACCATTATATGACGGTATACAATTTTATATTCGCTTAAAAATACGTCACCTAGATGTTACTCTAATTAAGAGCTGCCTTATACGTTTACTCACTTATTCCCGTTAAAAAAAATGTATAATTAAAGTCAGACTAATATTTTGTAGAAATAAAATTGACAATTTTATTTCTACAAAATATTAGTCTGACTTTAATTAGAATATAAACAGTATATAATTACATTTGTTAATATCATCACTTTAATTCTCAAAAGTTATCAGTGTAAATAACAGCAACTATTCATATTTTAGGAACATATTGTTATAATATTTTGAATACACATTCGACACCTCGTTTTCCGCCACTTAACAAACAACACGGGTGAGGCGAGTGGGGCGGGGTCTGCCTGCGGACCACTGCCTACTGCTGCCAGCCGCAGTACTGCCGCAGTTGGTCGCGCACGCCGTAGTTGGGCTCCACTACCGCGCTACTCAGGCGATGTCCGGACATCGGCGACCGGAGCTCATCTGTCATATCATATAATTATATAATGTAAACATTGTAGAAAATGATACAATAAATATATTTCTATTTTTATTACTTGTAGTACTCGCAGGTTAAATACAATTTCAATTTTTTCTTTCTATTCATCTATCACTAAAAGAGTAGTTAGTTAGAAAGATCTACGTATTAAAAAATAAATACCGCAGAGAAATGTATGTAGTGTTTAAGAGATTAGAGCCTTATATACGGGGACAGAATCGCCGTAGTTACTAGAGTAGCTTCTGAAGATTATTTGATTATAGTGTGCCGTGAAAGATTTGCACATTGTATTACTATGTAGTCTTCTTTTTCCTTTATCTAAATGATGAGTCGAAAATGTTGGGTTTTGTGCATAAAAAATATTTAACAAAACATTTAATTCATTAAACTATTGAGGAGCAGCGGCCACATTTTAGAACACAATGGTAACAATCAAACAATTGCAACAATTGCGCATTTTTCTTTAGTTTCTCGTAATATACAAAATGTAACATGGTAACTTAGGTACTGATAACTTAGATACTTCATTTTCGTTAGAATACTATATCAACAGAATATCTATTAGATCAACGAAATTGACATCAGTCAGTGTCTTTAAAATTTAACATTTTCATATAATACACTGGTATATGTAATTATTTATTTGATAAATAATCATAACCAAAATGTGTATGATCATCAATAGATAGATTCATAATGACCGGTCCCTGCGGCCAGTATCCAGTGCAGTATGTTCTGTCGCTCGTACGTGAACCCGTCCGCGGCGCGCGCCGGCTCCCGCATCGGCGCGTGCGTCAGCGGACAGCGCAGCGCGTGCGGGGCGCCCTGCTCCTGCAGAGCGATGTCGAACGCATGTGGTAAAATACATTTTTAATACATACGATATAAGTGAGCTGCTGGTAGTGCAGCTAGGCTGCTTTTAATCTTAGCTGTCTTTACAGACAGCGAGGTTAAAGTCTGATCTTACGATCAGGCTTTAACCTGGCTTCGTCGCAGTATTCAAATACATTATCTACAAATATAATAAATATTAAGTATACATTAAATGTAAGCAAAGATATTTAAAAAAATCTTATAGGGGACCATTATTAAAATATAAAAAGCAAAAATTCGTATTTTTTAAAAACGTTATCTGTTTCTATCCTCGGTATCAAACGATTGATAAATAAAAAAAGTTACGTCACTTACAAATATTTAGTTTAACAGAATTATTATAATTATTCTATTAATTTATCTAAAATAACTATCTTAATACATATATGCTGTCTTGAAGTTATATAATGTATAATTATGTTATTAGAGCAAAACATAATAGAGTTTAGTAAATAAACTAAAAAATAGTGTAATTCAAGCGACTAAATCCCCGTGAGAGCGCGAGACTTCTTCTATATGTGTAGTAGACTATGCAACAAAATGAAGTTTCTTCATTTCGAACCAGTTGTCCTACGATTTATAAGGATAAAACTCATTAAACCAAAAATTACACTTAATTTGGCATATTTTAGGTTTCTCTCTTTATTTTAAGTTGTTTAAACCTTTTTGACTTTAAATAGCTAATTTATTTTACTTCTATTTTCACAAGATGAGTATAAAAATTGTTTGTTTGCAGTGCATTTAAATTTAATTTATGCAAAAATTTATTTTAGGAGTATGGAGCTATCAAGACGTACTTTGAATTTATTTTTGATTGATTTCTGTAACTGGTCAAAAAATGTCGTTGTTAGCCGTTATTCTTGGGAAAGATTTAATAATTAATACTAAGCTGTGACTATACCGTGTGTTTTTATCGTTCAATTTTTTTTTCTACAGTTGAAGTTGATTAATGTCCCTACGTACACACTAAACGGTTCTTGTATAAATAAAATTAGAGTGTCTGTCTATGATTTCAAAATAACCATACTCTCTCTCTTATAGTCAGCTTCTCGCTGTATCCCGCATATGGCAGGAAGGCAGAGTAAACTTGGGCACCTAGTGTCAAGACACTCCGTTCCACTTCCATTTTCCACTTTCCGCCAAATTTTGTGGAATGGCGTGTTGCGTAGCGGAACTCAACGCCGCGTTTTACCTTGTACCAGGGCGAAGAAATGAAACCATTAAATATTTCAATTGAAAATATTATATATTTAATTTCCTCGAGTGGGGTTCGAACTCAGAAACCATTGCGCCATGACAGGCCTCAAAATAACCGTATTTTTGCATATTCTATTTACACAAGAAAATAATTTTGAACAAAAGCAAAAAATATATGCTTTATATTTTTTAAACACAAAGAATTAAGTATTGACCGACGATCATCATCAGGCTGTGGTCTGTCGTGATGCAGGAGCATAAGCGCGAGACATTTAATATGAAATGTTTAATATTTTCATTTCGCCTTGATGATAAGACAACGCGCGGTGTTAAGTTCCGCTTCACAACACGCAATGCCTCAAATACGGCAAAATTTTCGGAACGGAACGTAGTGTCTTAAGGTTTTAAAGTTTCCTCTGCCTACCCTGTCATGTGCAGGATACAGCGAGACGCTAAAAAAGGCAGGCTTTTAAGAATAAATAATTTCTAAGACAAAAATCAAGTCAAATAAAATTACTTTTAAAATTGATTTTGTTAATAAAAACAATTTTTTTTTTCATGTGAGAACAAAATAAAAATAAATCATTAAAGATTTAAATTAAAAAATAATATTAAGTGTATAATAGACTAAATAAGTGTATTAAGAAAGTAAATGATTTTCTATAAATACATGAGAAGCCAGTGCAGCGTGGGGGCTTCTTGTAGGTAATTAAAAAAAATATTTTTTTTTAACAGCAACAATAATATTAATAAATAAGAGTAATATAAACCAATGCGCTGGTGAGTTCATCTCGACGCAGCCATAGTAATTCATCAAATAAACGCGCTCGTACTTCACCGCATTCGTCTTCTAAACTGTATTCACTTTGACTTTCTCCTAAAAGTTAATCGTATACATAATTAAAAGTATTTTTATAACATAAGTTCTTAGTATCTTTTGTCCAATTAATGATAATTCAAATAATTATATATATATTTCATTTTGAAAAGACAAAGCGTGGCGTCAGCCAGAGAGGTCTTATGGCTTAGTAAAGTAATATTATCGCCTCAAATATTTGTAGATTTTAGAGAGCAACTCATATAAAAGTGACATTAAAAATTATAAAATATTTAATTAATACCGAATCCAAAAATGGTCATCAAATCTTCGATTGGCTTATCTAGCAGCTGTGTGCCGGTGAGTGCAGCTTCTTGGATTGTTTTCAATAATCGAGATTCCTCCACATCAGGTACTGATGATCCTGAATCAGCGAGGATATATACATCTATTAAGGAATTTTAGATATATATTTAAAATAACTAATATGACAAATCTCATATCATAAAAAAATATTTTATGTTTTGTAGCGGATGACGAAATTTTACAAGAATATGGATACATTTTATGACGCTTCAGCTTCAAGTAAAACAATACGTTTCTTTAATATAAAAAAGTGCTTTTAAATAAAAAAAAACTACTGACCTGGCGGTCTCGTTACATATTCTTGTAGCCATCTCACGACTCCACCATATCCCCAAGCACGTACATCGGAGCCCTCTGTCTCGTCCAGTGTGCTAGAATGAGGCACGTTCCACAACGCCAGCGTCCCGGAGAGGGAGCCCACGGCCAGCACGCGGCCGTGCGCGCCGCCGGGCAGCAGGCGCACGGCGGGCGCGCCGCCCGCCGCGGCCGGCAGCGCCGCCACGGGCCGCGCGTCCAGCGCCGCGCCGCGCCCGCGCCCGCGCACGCGCCACACGCGCGCCCAGCGGTCCGCGCCGCCCGTCGCCAGCCACAGCTCGCCGCCGCCCGGCGCCGCGCCGCCCCAGCGCACGCACTGCACCGCGCCGCCGTGCGCCGATAGAGACTTCGCTAACTTCAACGAGCCTCTGTCCACGCTCACATCGGTGACTCCTTCCAGTTCCACCCACCATAGTTTCACTAGAGCGTCTCTTCCTCCTGTTGCGAGCAAATATGTTTTGCTATTTTCTTCAGCATCTTCGACTTCAAATTTTGGAGCAAAATCACAACTTAGCACCCCTGAATATTTATAAAATAAATATACTCGTTTTCTCTTTTTCTTTAAATAATTAATCATATTATAAAACTTTAAATAAAATCACCGAGGTCGTGCGCATCTGTTTCTTGATGAAGTGTCCCGGGGCAAGGTGGAGGAAGTAATAAATGAAGTTCGCCCGCTTCGCCTCCAGTCACGAGTACTCGTCCGTCCGCCGACCAGGCGCAGCAGACAGCTGCTTCTGCCATTCCCGTATAAACACTAAATTAATGGGAAAAAAAAGCCTTTAATAACTAGTAGGCTAAAATGTTGGTACCTTCACGTGCGCAATGATTATAAAAAATTGCCAATTTTTTATTTCTTTTTTTTCGGCTTCACGCTGTATCCCGCGCGAGGCAGGGTAGGCAGAGGGAACCCGGGAACCTAGTGTTAAGAAACTCCGTTCCACTTCCGCTCCCCACTTTCTGCCGAATTTGAGGCATTACGTGTTAAATGGCAGAACTCAACGCCGCGCTTTGCCTTATTACCAGAGCAATGAAATATTAAGAAATGAAATATTAAATATTTAAATTGTAAATATTAAATATTTTATTTCCTCGACTGGGAATCGAACCCAGAACCTGTCGGTTACAGTTACACTCTTGTGCCGCTGCGCCACGACAGGCCTCACTTTATTTATTACAAATTTTTATTATGTATGTACTTATAAAAATTCTAGATTTAGTTGAATATACAAAATACTATAATAATGTACTGTTAGTGTATATAATGTGTGAAATTATAAAAAAACTCCCTTGAATGTGATTGGCATGTAAAGACGAACATAAAATGTTCTTATAATAACTACCAGTTGTGTATATAAACAATAATTAAATTAATATATTTGATTAAAATATATTAATAGAATAAAAATGTTCAAGGCCTGTCGTGGCGCAGCGGCACAAACGTGTGACTGTAAACGACACGTTGTGGGTTCCATCCCCACTCGGGGAAATGAAATATTTAATATTTTAAAATCAAATATTTAATGTTTTCCTTTCTTCGCTCTGGTTACAAGGCAAAGCGAGGCGTTTAGTTCTGCCACTCAACACGCAATGCCCCAAATTCGGCGGAACGTGGGGAATGGAAGTGAATCGGAGTTTGTTAACACTAGGTTTCCAAACTCCCTCTGCCTGCCGCTGTGTGCAGGATATAGCGTGAAACGCAGAGAGAATAAAAAGGTGAACAGATTACGAACAGATAAAATGTTTAATATTATAGCAGTAATATAAAAAAGGTTACTAAGCTGTAATGGGTCTGGGCTCGGCGGATCGATTCCCCAAAGAGCTGCATGACCGTCATCACTAGCAATCAAAAGTAAAGGTGGACGATGAATAGACACGCGTGCATCGCGAACTCCGCCGCCTCCCTCTCCTCCGCAAGCATTTACGCTTTCCGCTGAAAACACTACCAGCTCACACCCTGACTAGTGGAAAAATACTATTATCTATCTAGTACCATGCTAAATTAACATATTTCATCGACACACTCTACTAACCTGAACGTCCCAAAGCCGCGCGCAACCATCAAGTCCACCACTAAGTAATAAAGCACCATCAGCACCAAAGTCAACAGAGAGCACAGGATATGAATGCGCTGCCAACTCTACTTTCAGCTCAAGTACTATATCATCTTGTCGTAGCCATTTAAACACTCGTACATAACCGTCGCTGAAAAATAACACCTATGTACCGTATGCGTACAAATATACGCTGATTAGCAAGTAGTACCATTATTGATGTTGACAGATATATAATTATGACAGTAGAAAACAAATAAAAAAATGATACTACACATAAAATTTCATGCGTTCAAAATAGTATATTATATTCAAAGTACCTGCATGCAGTAGCTATATGCTCCTTAGAAATCGCAATAGAATTGATTGCAGCGGAGTGAGACACGCGCGCCAATCGCCGTGTTTCAGTGCTTGTACAAAGTAAGCCTTCTAAGTTTTCTATATCTGATTCAGTTTCGCCGACAGGACCAATTCCCTAGTCAAAACAAATCAAATCATAGCTACATCCAATAGAAAATCTGTACATAATATATATTTAATTAAATTGCGCATCTAGTATTATACTAACCTCCAGATCACCGAGTCCAAAATGGACGAGAGGATTACAATCTGGCTCAATGTCATCACTAATAAAAAAGTTTCCTAACGACCACGTCCGGATTGATTTATCATTGGAGGCTGAAAATATTTAAACTAAATTAGTATTAGTATACGTATAATTAAATATTAAATAATTTAAACTAAGAAACGATTAAAAGTATTTACGCATTTAGAACCAGGATAGTATTTCTATTAAGGATATCAAGCATTAGCTACTAAAATATTGTATTTTCTTTAAATATGAATATTTAATTATTTATCTATTTAACCAAACTAATATAATATTTAACTAAACAAATCAGGATCGGATCGTACAATAATAGTACTGATCTTTACTAATCCATATAAACAGTACGAGATATGTGACAGTCATAAAAATAGTAGAAATACATCGCTACCCGTAATCATATATCGTAGGTCGTGTGCAAGTTCAACGCAAGTGAGGTAGCGCGAGTGCGCGTGTAGCACGCGCAGGCAGGTGGCGGCGGCGGCGCTCCACAGGCGCGCCGTGCGGTCCAGCGAGGCGGAGGCTAGCACGTTGCGACGCCAGCTCAGCGCAGTGACCGCAGCGCTGTGTCCAGCCAGCACGGCACCGGCGGCCACGCGGCGCTCACCCTCGGCATTCTCCACGTGCCAAAGTCGGACCCGGCCGTCGTGTCCGCCCGTGGCTGCGTTTTTTGCACATTCAACGGCACACAGAGCTCCCAAGTCGTGGGCACCATCTTCCCATAATATTGGTGATGGACCCGCGTTGCCGTCTTTCCCATGAGAAATGATTTCTAAAACAACGGTTAATTAATTAAATTGCTAGTTACTTCATCTTAACTACATGGTAGCAAACTCGAATCTATGACTTTTTTCTTTACTTTTAGAGTTATTTTGATTTCAAAATATCTTCTATATTGATTCCTCCAGTATTTCATTTCTCCGACGTTTTTTTGAAAGAAATTTGTATGTAAAGGTAAACACATTTATCTACGTATTCAATGCTTGCATCGCTTGCCGTTATAGGATTTCAGTCACATTTGCAGCAACTTTTGTTTTTATAGTGTTCAATTCTAAACCTATGACTCTAATTATGACTTCAACTTAAGTCCTTCCCGATGTTTTGAAATATTTTAGGACATCAGGTCGCCTTATTTAACTCCTCTGCGTATGTGTATTATCGGCCCAAGTCTATCTAATTTTATTCTCCTTACTCTCTTATGGTATATATCTTTCACAGTATTTATGCATTTGGTTGAAAAGCCATTATTAACCAGCGCTTTTCTAACATTTACATGGTAAATCGAAACGAAAATTTTAGCATGATCGATACATTCAAGGAAAAATGGTTGGTTAAATTCTAAATGTTTCTCAACTATTTGGTCTAGCGTGTAGATATCATCCATACCATATCAGGTTGTTTTGCCTCAATATTCACCCAATTCGTTTTTCTATTCACATGGCGAATAACTTTTAAAGCCTCTTTAGTGATGCTTTCTGTGTTTGTTTGTAGGCCTTTTTTTTGGTTTCCTGAGGTTATTCCTGATGTTTATTTATTTTCATTCTATAATCTTCATAATCTTTTTTAACATTTTGTTTGCAGCCTTTATAAATTTGAAAGTTTCTTTTTTTTCTTCTTTATTATTTAATGGTTTTAATTGAGGTGGAAGCAAGAAGATCAGTTTGCAGTCTTTTAAAATTGTTCTACAGTTCTTTTGCTTTCTCATATGTATTGTCGCTCTCAGTAGTCTCACAAGTAAGTCTCTCAGTAGTAGGTCACTCGGAAATGTTATTAAATATTATTTAAGATTTCCATATTAGCGACAACTTTTGAGTTATAATTCAGTATGTAATTGTTTTATGAACACCATTATGAATTGATTATTAGATGAAGTGAGATGTGAAATTCACAGAGTGTTATATTTTTCTTAAATATTGTATGTATAATTTTAAATGTGTTGGTTATGCAAATTGTAAGAACTTTTCCCCTCTTTAATTTTTATTTTAATCAATACCATAATGGTTCCATACATTAATTTTAATGTTTTGATAGATTTTCCTGGTCTATTTTTGCATTGAAGTCAACCAATAAACGAAATAATCTCAACAAAAGCTTCAGGGATCCTGTTATGATAGTGCCCCATCCTGGCTGAAATTCATATCGGGACAACAACAAACAATAATTTAAATTAATAAAGGTTACTGCTATATATACAAGGTTGGTAATATTAGTGGTATTTACTCCGTTTTTAACTTGACCCACCCTTACCTCTTGCATCTTACCATCAAACTCAAAGATTTTAAGCACTCCGTCCGTGCAGGCGGTCAATAGGAGTGCACCAGAGGCCACCGTGGCGATGGCGTGCACCGCGCCCTCGTGCGGGCGTACGTGCGCGATCAGCTCGCCCGAGCGCGGCGCCCACACGCGCACTGCGCCGTCGTCGTGGCCGGCCACCGCGCGCTCGCCGCCCGCCCAGCGCAGTGAGCGCGCTGCGGCCGCGTGCGGCGCCGCCAGCGTGCGCAGCGGCCGCAGCGCGTCGTGCGCCGCCCACACGCGCACGGCGCCGTCGACGCCCGCCGACGCCAGCAGCTGCCCCGACGGCGCGAACTGCACGGCCGTGACCCCGTAGCGGTGCGCGCGCGGCTCCTCCGCGCGCAGCTCCCAGGCCAGCTCGCGGCGCCACAGCCACAGCCGCAGCGCGCCGTCGCCGCCGCCCGAGGCCAGGCGCGCGCCGGCCGCGCTCGCGCCCGTCACCTCTCCGCGCCGAAGCTGCAGCGATGACACTAAGGAAGGCTCGCCCGTCTCGCCCATTGGCACTGATTTACGTTGATTTACTTCGTAATGCTTGAGCCCACAAATCCTTTTATTCAAATTCAGTGACTTATTCTGTAGCAATAACTAATATATTCGACACTAGTTATAGTCTAAATTTAATTTTCTTATATCACCATCATATAAAGAAAGACAAATGTGCGGCAATAATTTACGTGTTCGGTGACACCGGCCCCCGTGAACAATGGTGGTGCGACGCCACTGACGTGGACGTATCGATTGCAGGAGTGACCTCGAGTGACACCGCCGAGTTATTAGTTATAGTCGTATTTATATTTTTAATATCATGTTGTTTTTCATTTTTCGTTATTATCTAAAAATAAGACTAAATTTATTAAATTTAAAATGTCAATTTTTATTCTGCACTTTTAATTTATTGTATATATACTAGATTAAATTTAATCATTTATATTTATTATGTAAGATATATTTTTGCCAAGATTATTGTTTGCACAATTTTCTGGACTTAAAAACAAATTGATTTATATTTACACTAAGTCATTATTATACACGCTTATTAAATGTAAATTCAAAACATTTAGTATTAAAGATTTAATATTTCTTGTTTTAAATAGCTGTTGTAACCAACGGTTGAGGCTTGAGCAGCTTGGGCAGCTTGTCTTCGGTTTTCTTGGTTCTCCAGCACCGTGGCCAGAGATTGAGGCGGAGTATCAATAGATTCGAGAACCGAATCGTAATAAACATCGGCTACTAGGCCTACTTCCCCCACTGCCAGGGCAATGAACCATTTATTGACAGAGGTGGAGGGTGGTCTCAACAGAGTGCATCGAGTGAATATCTTATACAGTGCTCGCTGAACTGGGAGTGACTTATTGTCAAGTTTTCTTCGGAGAAGCCTTCGGCTTAGATATATTCACTTTATTTTGAGTGACAAAGGATTCCACAAGTTCATTGTCTGAAGACATATCCAACGACATAAAAGGAAAGTTGGAGCAGGCGTCATTGCCACTTCCCTCTGCTTCAACAACATAGTAGTGGATGTAACTTCCTGCTGTGTGGATGGAGATTCGAGTTCTCACTCGGTGTCGGTCGAGACAACATCGCGTAACTGGCCTCTGTCATTTAAAATTGATCATTTATTGTTAGATTAATTAAAGAACCTTCAAATGTAGACAAATAGTGAAGTAATAACTTTTGCTAATTGTGGTGGTTACCTTAACATGTATTGATAGTGAATACAGTGTATATATTTGAAATAAAACAATTCAATGGAACACTTAAAATACAACGCTAAACGCTACGACAACGACAAACAGCCGCAGCAAGGTCAACCGGTTGTAAGGAACTAGATTGTGGCTCTTCATACTATTTCGCTCTAACCTACAACAGGTATTTGTCATACTTGTTTACGCTAAACGTACTTGTTATTGCAAAACAGTAATTGCGCCCGGCTAGTTATTTCTGTGCCTAGAAATAACAAATCGTTAGTATACAATATTTGACGAACCCAACTCCTGCTTATTGTTTATTTCTACTCTCTGATTAAGACAGCTTTACACCTTTGAGTGGTAATGCCGAGAATTGAGCGCTCACCACCGCAAATACTAGATATGGCTGGGCAGCGTGCAATATCATCTCCAGACCTATCTGACGTAAGTGGCATACAGGAGCAAAGTAACAAACCATCAAGGACTAAACGTATTCGAACAGACTTTTCCCCGGAAAATGAATTGAAATCTTTCGAAGAGAGGATTATGGATACCCTAAACAACTGGAAAAAAGACCAAGATATTCTCCTAAAAAAACTGACATCGGATATTGCGGTAGTAAAGCTCCAAAACAAGGAAATTCAAAAAACAAACGGAGAAATAGAAAAATCAATCGAGTTTGTAAACCAACGATACGAAAGCATGAGAGAGACTATAAGTAAGTTAGAACAGGAAAAGCTTGAGCAAAGAAACCACATTATGAATTTAGAGAAAAAAGTAAATGATCTACAATTCAGTTCGAGAAACTCCAGTATCGAGATCCGAAACGTACCATGTCGCGAAAACGAAACGACACAAGATCTGACAAATATTATACTGGGAACCTGTAACGCAATACAAACCACAATTAAGGCTACGGACTTACGTGACATCTACCGTCTTCCAGGAAAAAAAGGGACAAACAGACCTATAGTGGCTGAATTATTGACGGTCCCGCTGAAAAACCAATTGCTAAACGCTCCCCGCACGTTCAATAGAAATCGTCCCTTCGCGGAAAAATTGAACACTGAACTTATTGGTACAATAGGCAAACGCCAGCCAGTGATACATCGACGAGCACCTCCCTGTGAGTACTAGACCACTTTTCTACGAAGCACGAAAATTTTCAAAAATGCATAATTATAAATTTTGTTGGTATCGAAATGGAAAGATTTTTCTTAGAGAACATGAAGGTAAAGATTCGGTCATTATCAATAGTACATCCTGTCTTAAAAAAATAGTTAATTGTGAATAGAAATATGAATGTAGCACTCATAGAAAAACAATACCTTTTATATCTTTATTTTAATTTTAAGTTCTGTAATGTAAATATTAAGTTGTATTTGTCATACATCTACTGTCAAACTCTGTGGTTTTTATAAAATCTCTGCATGACACAATTGCCAAAAATGTTAACCTAATTATAAATTGTTCTAACTATCTTGTAAGCATACTATTACATACACAATTAATAAACTTAAATAAACAAAATATTACACAAAGCAAATATTTTTACATTTTTTTAACATTCATGATATTTGATGATCTATTCACAAATAAATTCTGGAAAATGCTTTATTTCAATAAACATAGTGGCTTTGTCAACAATAATAAAATTTATAAAACATTATATATCATCGTGTCGTACACAACACTATCACACCCACATTACTCCTTAACTCACATCTATAAGATTATCCCTATAATACATCTCTGTACGTTAATTTATAATAATAAAAGAACTTGTTATAAATAATATATATCAGGAGCTTGATGAGCTCGGCACCATGAACTGCTTTATGTGCAAACCAAATCAAGCCAAATCATTCATTGATAAAAATACAAAATCATCACTGAATATATTACACTTAAACATACGCAGTGTTAGTTAAAAACTTTGAGCATCTTAGAGTTTTTTAGCATCTTTAAATTTGACACCGGAAATTATAATCCTCACAGAATGCTGGATTAACAAAACTTGTCAAATTCCGTCACTGGCAGGTTACACTACACATCACACTCAATCCCATACTAGTCAAAACGATGGTGTTATTGTTTATATAAAATCTGATATGGTACATCACGAATATGAACCCCACATAGCAGATGCAAACTGCTTAATCAGTAAGCTACCATTTAATAATTTATTTCTTATTGCCATCTATCGATCACCCTCACATTGACAATTAGATAACTCTCTAAACAGCCTAAATTCAATTTTGACGTTTACACAAGAAAATAAAAATATAGTTTTACTGGGCGATATAAACATAAATATCATACCTAGCTCACTGACGGCACAATCACATGTATATCTAAATCTTGTCGCATCACATGGTCTTTTGCCGACACACCTATTACCGACACGTGACAAAAATGTTTAGACCATGTTTTGCTTAAATTTGCTAATCGAAACTCCACATTAATCTTTGAAACATACATCACGGATCATTTCCCAATTTTACTGAGCTTGAAAGCATAACCGTCTGCAATAAAAACCAACCCCTTTCGGTTAAAGATAGACTACCCTAAACTATTAACAACCATCTCAAACGCCGATTTTAGTGTTGTGATGTGATGTTCAAATGGTAATTTAGCACCTGAGTTATTCGTAAATACTATTAGCACAACCGTTAAACAGCATTCTAATACTGTACATGTCCCCTCTAAGAATAGGATTATTAAGCCATGGATAACTACAGGTTTACTTCGGTGTATACGTAATAGGAACTTAATGGGACGGAAGTTAAAAAGCGACCCTGAAAACTATACGCTGAAAGTTACTTGTGTAAAATACCGAAATTTTTGTAATAAAGTACTAAAAAACTTGAAACATGCTTATGAAAAAAATGAACTTCAAAGAGCAAAGACTAACTCAAAAGCGACCTGGAAAGTTATAAAATCTATTTCTTATCGAGATACCAAGGCGACCAAAGGTCACCCATTCAACTATTAAAAATAGACTATAATCCAATTGTGTCAGTAAACCTGGTTAATAAATATTTCTCTAACATAGGTCAGAACTTAGCCGAACAACATAATGATCACCATAATA
This sequence comes from Eueides isabella, assembly GCA_019049475.1. NCBI lineage: Eukaryota > Metazoa > Arthropoda > Insecta > Lepidoptera > Nymphalidae > Eueides > Eueides isabella. The sequence continues at coordinate 14,431,796 of CM032401.1, forward strand.
TACCGCACATTGAGAAAGCACAGGAGATTACACAATGCATTTCCCTCGTGCTTTTGCTAACAGATGATTCGGAAGTAGAAAGAATTCTAAAGGGTATGCGCAAGAAAACAACTGTTGGTTGGGATGGAATATCAACACAACTACTTCAAAAATTTGGTATTTTCCTTGTCCCATCGATAACTCACATATGCAATATATCCATGAAAACTGGATTTTTTCCCAAAGTCTTTAAGAAAGCAATAGTACATCCTATTTTTAAAAATGGAAATAGAGACAGTGTCAATAATTATCGACCTATATCCATTCTCTCTGCCTTATCTAAAATATTAGAAAAAAAATTGAACAACCGATTAATTAGATTTTTAGAAGACTGTAATATTCTAGCGAAAAATCAATTCGGTTTTAGAAAGGGAAAAGGTGTTGAAGATGTTGTGGGATCCTTAGTCAATGACATCGTTGACAAGACTGAAAAAAAACAAAAGTGCATTGGTATTTTCCTCGATCTCACTAAGGCATTTGACTCTGTCTCTATTCCACTTCTCATACCCAAGATGAAATTTACTGGCATTCGAGGAGCTGCTTTGAGGATTTATCAAGACTATCTTTTGGACAAAACCCAGTGTGTAAAAATTGATTCCTTTATCAGTGATGATACACTCTTAACTTATGGAGTACCACAAGGATCGATTCTTGGCCCTACGCTCTTCCTTTTGTACATAAACTCATTGTGTAGAATTTCTTTGCCAAACTGTTCGATATATACATACGCGGGCAACACTGCACTGGTAGTACACGGCTGTGACTGGTCTTACACATTTGATCAAGCTGAACAGGCTATGCAAAATGTAATGAGATGGCTATCAGCAAATCTCCTTACAATTAATTTAAATAAAACGACATACTTTACCTTCTCGGTAGCCATTACTTCACAACCAAATTTATGTACTCACACACTAAGAGCCCACACTTGTCAAAACACAACAAATTATGGTCAATGTCGCTGTCCTACCCTAAACAGATCAAACACTGTCAAGTATCTTGGAGTATACATCGACAACCTTATAAAATGGAGACTCCACGTAGACAACCTGACAGCAAGGACACGTAAAATCATCTCAGCCTTTAAAAACCTTCGTTATTCTGCGGATTTCAGTACTATAAAAATGGTATATTACGCACTGTGTCAATCAATATTAACGTACTGTATAACTGTATAGGGTGGTGCCGCTAAAACCCATCTCTCTCAGCTTGAACATGCTCAAAGAGCAGAGCTGAAGGTCATGACTAACAAACCATCCACACATTCAACGTTCCAGCTTTATAATGAATGTCAAATTCTTACAGTACGTGAACTGTTTATTTTTCTTACCATACTACAGAAACACAACACCCTAAAATACAACCCAAATTTATTAAATAAAAGATGTGCTTATAAAGTATGTCCTGCTCAGAACCTTCTGTCAGAACTGCAACATTTACTCACTCAATAAACACAAATGCAAAATTATAACGACAAAATGGTTACAAAATAAAACCTACGAAGAGACAGAAAGTCTGCTTCTTAGACCGATATAAATGCAGCAATAAATCGTAAAAATACCAATATACATCACAATAAAATTTATTAAAACATTTCACTATATGTGCTCAATATACATAATACACACACACACACACGCACGCACGCACGCACGCACGCACGCACGCACGCACGCACGCACGCACGCACGCACGCACGCACGCACGCACGCACGCACGCACGCACGCACGCACGCACGCACGCACGCACGCACGCACGCACGCACGCACGCACGCACGCACGCACGCACGCACGCACGCACGCACGCACGCACGCACGCACGCACGCACGCACGCACGCACGCACGCACGCACGCACGCACGCACCCACCCACCCACGCACGCACGCACGCACGCACGCACGCACGCACGCACGCACGCACGCACGCACGCACGCACGCACGCACGCACGCACGCACGCACGCACGCACGCACGCACGCACGCACACACACACACACACACACACACACACACATGCAATTAGAATTGTCAAATAAAAGATATTCTTATGTAAAGCAGAGATGAAAAATAAATTATTATTATTTTTAATAACAATAAGTGATCACGCGTATTATAAATAATGTTACAAATTTAATGTGCACGCCGATGTGTGTGAACCCTGATCCCCAAAACACAAGTTAAATCTTAAATTGAGGATCAGAGTCCATCATCTTAATTAAAATCATTATTTGTGTTTGATAAATTGATGATGTCATATAAATATATAGGGTATATAAAACAAAATGTGTGATATTCAGAACACCTAACACAAGAATGGTGCAGCCGTGGAGCCTATTGATTCTACGGTATTTTTCGGTATCATCATTGACGCCATTATTAATTGGGGACCTCTTATTGAGAGATTGACAAATAGACTGAGCTCCGCAGATTTGCAGTAAAAAAATAAGATTATTAACTGAAGAAGAAAAGGCTCGTCTTGTTTACTTTAGCTACTTCCTTAATATTATATCTTACGGCATTTTACGGCTTGGTTTGGAAGTTGCCTTGAACAAATCCGAGACATATGGGCCCCACGTATGGGCGGACGCCCTGGATCGGCACAACGTCACTCTGCTGCGACGGGCGCAGAGGGTGATGGCCATTCGTTCGATACGGGGGTATCGGACCATCTCCGGTGAGGTGGCGTGCGTGCTGGCCGGAGTCATGCCGTGGGACCTGGACGTGACTGCTCTGGCGTCGGTCTATTGCCGGCGTCGGGGCCTTGTGTCCGGGGCCGCGGCAAGGTCAGCACCACAAGAGGAGGCGCGGGATGCCGCATTGGAGGTGTGGGAGTCCCGGCTGGCAACACCATCTGCCGGCTGGAGGACGATCGAGGCTGTTCGTCCAGTCTTCCGCCAGTGGTTAGCGAGGCGTCACGGCGTCCTAACCTTCCGCACCACGCAGATGCTCACGGGGCATGGTTGCTTCGGGGGTTACCTGTGTCGGATCGCTGGGAGGGAGCCCGATGCCCGCTGCCACCACTGTGACGACTGCCCCGACGAGACGGCCCAGCACACGCTGGAGGTGTGCCCAGCCTGGGCGTCTCAACGTCGCGCTCTGCGTGACGTCATTGGAGACGACCTTTCCCTGCCGGCCGTAGTCAAGGCCATGGCCGGTAGCGAGACGTCGTGGGACGCGATCTCTTCCTTCTGCGAGGCAGTGGTGCTCGAGAAGGAGGCGGCGGAACGTGCGAGGGAGGCATCAGCCGAACTCGCTATCCGCCGCAAAAGACCGGGTCGCCGGAGGGCGGCACACGACCGCCGCCTTCCGCCCTAATGAGCCAGAGGGCGGTCAGCTTGGGGAAGCTGATCGCCTACTAACCTGGCCCGAATAGGCGCGCACAGGTTGCTCCCTCGCGCTACTCTGAGAAGGCCATCGAGGGTGACCACACCACCCTTGACTCCGCGACGTGCCTAGAACGCTCCCGCCGCCGCGCTTCACGGAAGACTCTAGTTCCCGTGTCGTGCGGCCACTGGCGGTCGAGGAGGAGCATCGTGAGGTTTTAGTGGGTATTCGGATGACCTACATCTGCCAGTCCGCGAGTCCCACATAACCCGCTCGCGTCCCCACTCGACCGGGTATCCGTAATCGGATTTCCTCACGTTAAAAAAAAAAAAAAAATCGCGTCCCCAGGTGGCGGATAGGGGAAACCACTCGCCCTCGCGGGTGAGTGGACCGGGAGTTTTTCCGGCGCGGACCAAAACCAGCAAGGCATGGGCGTGCCTTTAGTCCATCGTTATGGACACGGCCTAGGGGAGCACACCCCGACAGAAAAGCCGAAGCTGTGGATCAGCAAAAATCCAACATGTCGGTATACCAGAATATTAACTTACCGCAGGAGGGTACCAGCGAGTCTGGAGAGTCCCTCCGTGCTTCGGCACGCAAGCCCCATGAATCTGCGGGGGGCGACGGATACCGGTGTGTTGCGGGTGAGGGGCCCGAGAAGGGCGGAGTTGAGGAAGGGCCTGTGGAAGGCGGAGTAGAGGTGCCTGAGATGGGCGTAGCTGATGAGAGGGTGCCTGAGATGGGCGTAGCTGATGAGAGGGTGCCTCAGATGGGCGGTGTTGTGGGTGTGGAGTCTGAAGAGGCTGGAGTAGCATCTACATCCAACAGGGATGGTAACCCGGCACTTGTGCCGATGAAGGGAGTTTTGAAGGATGCGCGAGTTGTGGTTGAGCGACTGGACCTAGCAGAGTGTAGCTCAATCATCAGTGGGCGGTCTAGATCGTTGTCGGTGTCATCACGAGGTCGTTTCTGGGCGGCTTCTGAATCAGATGCGGATAGCGTTATGTCGGTTGAGTCCAACAACAAAGCGGGTGTTACAGCTCAATTTCGGAAGGACAGAAAGAGGCGCCGGAATAGAGAAAGCCAATCTGGGTCTTCGGACGCGGATGGGAAAACGGAGAAGCCGAAAGCGAAGGTGGCATCGACCAAAAGATGTCAGGGTCCACCAAATACTCTTGACAATATGGAGATGGCCGTTGCGAAGAAGGCGCTTAAAGAAGCCAAACACAGAGAGCGTCGCCTAAGGGCGGAGGAGGAAGTTGCAGATATTACAGCAGTTATGGAGAATAGGACGAGTTCTAGGCTCTCAGATGTGTCCCTTGAACCATGCGCTACCGAGCCTTTGGTTTCTGACTTGCACAGCCAAGTCTCGGACAGCGTGGCTATCATCCACAGAGTTGCTACCAATTCCGGAAACTTAAACGGGTGTCCTTAACCCCGAAGAAGTGCAGGTGTCGAGGCCAGTGAAGTGCGCGGAGCTGAGGGTGTGTGGCTTCGACGACTCTGCTACTGCCGAGGACGTCGTTGCTGCAATCAGCCGAGTCGGAGGCTGTAGTGCGGCCAACATAAAAGTCAGAGAGATTCAACAAGACTGGGCAGGTCTTGGGTCAGTCTGGGTACGCTGCCCCATCGGGGCTGCGCAGAAATTAAGCGGGCCGAGACTCCTTGTGGGGTTCGTTTCAGCTAGGGTCAGGCTATTGCCACCCCGAATTCAGCGCTGTTTCCGATGCCATGAAGTGGGTCACATGGCAGCGATGTGCTGTAGTCAAGTCGACCGGAGCAATCAATGCTTCACGTGTGGTCAACCCGGGCATCAACAGCGGGCATGCTCGGCTGCACCACATTGCCCAGTGTGCGAGGCGGCGCAGAAGCCTGCTGACCACAAAGCGGGTAGTGCTGTCTGCGCTAAAGTCAGCGCAGTCGGTAAAAATGGAAGAGGGAGAAGACGCGTGCCGACAACAATGGCGGCCAACAGCTGAGGTGGTGCAACACATGGAAACCAAATAATGGCTCTCCGTGTGTTGCAGGCGAATATAAACCACTGCAACCGGGCCCAGGACTTATTGGTCCAAAGCCTGGCGCAGAGGTCTATTCAGGTGGCGGTTGTTGCGGAGCCATACAGCGTGCCTGCGCGAGATAACTGGGTCGCGGACAACACCGGGGTGGTGACTATTATCACCCAGGTAGCTGCGGGCTCCCCGCCTTTCTCACGAGTCGAGAGGGGTGCGGGATGCGTCGCGGCACTTGTCGGCGACCTAGTTGTCGTTGGTGTTTACTTTTCTCCTAAACGAACCCTCGCAGAGTTCGAAGAGTTTCTCATTCGATTGGGGGAAATGGTAGAACGGCATCGCCCGGCAGAGGTGTTAGTTGCCGGCGATCTTAACGCCAAATCCAGCGTATGGGGCTCCGCAACGACGGGTGTGCGTGGTGTGACACTGTCGGAGTGGGTTATTGCCACCGGTTTGTCTGTACTCAATCGGGGGACGACGCACACGTGTGTGCGAAGGCTAGGCGGGTCCGTCGTGGACGTAACGTTTGCGAGCCCGGCCCTAGCGCATCGTGTTCGGGTTTGGCGAGTGCTGGATGATGTGGAGACTCTCTCGGACCACCTCTACATCCAATACGAGATCTCCACACATCCGGCGGCGCCGCCAGCCCCCAGTCCAACCTCGCGAGAGTACGGACCGCGGTGGCAACTGGGTCGTCTCGACAGGCAACTGCTGGAGGAGGCAGCGATAGTGGAAGCCTGGCTGCCCCAGAGCTTGGCGTCTGCAGAAGACGCCGCCACCTGGGTGCAGGGGGCGTTGACGCGTATCTGTGACGCGTCAATGCCTCGTTCCAGGCGTCGCCCTCAGCGGCGACAAGTGTACTGGTGGTCGTGGGAGATCGCACAACTGCGTAACACCTGCGTTGGTGCGAGACGCCAGTACAGCCACTATCGAAGACGGGTACAAAAGGTACAGGAAGAGGAAGACCGACTGTACCAGGTCTATGTCGAGGCGAGGACGCGGCTGCAGGAGGCAATCGGTCGTGCGAAGGGCGAGTCGCACGATCGAATGATTGCGGGGATAGACCAAGACCCGTACGGGACGCCTTACCGGATGGTGATCGGTAGGCTACGGGCTTGGGCTCCACCACTGACGCAGACGCTCCGACCGGATATTCTCCGAGGGGTGCTGTCGTCGCTATTCCCGCAGCGGGCCAACTTTTCACCACCTACTATGGCCCGCCCTGCAGCGCGAGAGGAGGAAGACGGTGTCACACCACCGGTGGAGGAGGAGGAGCTCGAAGAAGCTATTCGCCGATCTTGGCACAAAAGCACCGCCCCTGGCCTGGATGGCATCCCCGGCCGGGCGCTAACTCTGGCCCTGAATACCATGGGGCCCAGAGTGCGAGGGCTATTCACTGCCTGTCTGGCTCAAGCCATAATTCCACAGCGGTGGAAGACAGGCAGGTTAGGCCTCATTAATAAGGCGGGACGTCCGGCGGATTCAGCCTCTGCCTATAGGCCCATCGTGCTCTTGAGCGAGATCGCCAAGCTCTTCGAGCGTGTTGTAGCGAGGAGGCTACAACACCACTTGGAGGGGACAGGTCCTGACCTCTCGGACCTGCAGTATGGCTTCCGCAGTGGGCGTTCGACGGTGGATGCCATACTCGAGGTAAAGTCCCATGCGCAGGATGCGGTTGCTCGGGATGACGGGATTTTGGCGGTGTCTTTAGACATCGCCAACGCCTTTAACTCCCTCCCCTGGCCCTGCATTAAGGAGGCACTTTTATACCACCGTGTGCCTCCATACCTGTGCCGTGTCATCGGGGCTTACCTGTTCGGGAGGTCCGTGATGTTTCCCGCTCCGGGTGGAGGTTGGAAGAAGTACGGAGTGTCGTCCGGTGTTCCACAAGGATCGGTACTGGGACCCATCCTCTGGAACATCGGGTACGACTGGGTGCTGCGGGGCAGCAACTTGGAGGGGATAAAGGTCCTCTGTTACGCCGATGACACGCTGGTCTTGGCGCAGCAGAGGACCTATCGCGAGGCGGCTGTGCTCGCCACGGCCTTGGTGGCCGATGTTGTAGGCCGCATCAGGCGGCTAGGTCTGGAGGTTGCCTTGAACAAGTCCGAGGCATTATACTTCCATGCTCCTCGAAAGGACCCACCACCAGATGCCCATATCGTCGTCGGTGGCGTCACAATAGACGTCAAAAGGAGCATGAAGACTTGTTCTGGACGGTCGGTGGAGTTTCCGGGGCCACTTTTCATCTTTGGCCCCGAAACTGTTGAAGACGGCGGCGGCCTTGGCGCGCCTCTTGCCCAATGTGGATGGGCCGAGCGCCTCGAGCCGTCGGTTGTACACCGGAGTGGTCAGGTCGATGGCCCTCTACGGTGCCCCCGTATGGGCGGACGCCCTGGACCGGCACAACGTCACTCTGCTGCGACGGGCGCAGAGGGTGATGGCCATCCGGGCGATACGGGGGTATCGGACCATCTCCGGTGAGGTGGCGTGCGTGCTGGCCGGAGTCATGCCGTGGGACCTGGACGCGACTGCTCTGGCGTCGGTCTATTGCCGGCGTCGGGGCCTTGTGTCCGGGGCCGCGGCAAGGTCAGCACCACAAGAGGAGGCGCGGGATGCCGCATTGGAGGTGTGGGAGTCCCGGCTGGCAACACCAACCGCCGGCTGGAGGACGATCGAGGCTGTTCGTCCAGTCTTCCGCCAGTGGTTAGCGAGGCGTCACGGCGTCCAAACCTTTCGGACCACGCAGGTGCTCACGGGGCATGGTTGCTTCGGGGGTTACCTGTGTCGGATCGCTGGAAGGGAGCCCGATGCCCGCTGCCACCACTGCGACGACTGCCTCGACGAGACGGCCCAGCACACGCTGGAGGTGTGCCCAGCCTGGGCGTCTCAACGTCGCGCTCTGCGTGACGTCATTGGGGACGACCTTTCCCTGCCGGCCGTAGTCAAGGCCATGGCCGGTAGCGAGACGTCGTGGGACGCGGTCTCTTCCTTCTGCGAGGCAGTGGTGCTCGAGAAGGAGGCGGCGGAACGTGCGAGGGAGGCATCAGCCGAACTCGCTATCCGTCGCAAAAGACCGGGTCGCCGGAGGGCGGCACACGACCGCCGCCTTCCGCCCTAATGAGCCAGAGGGCGGTCAGCTTGGGGAAGCTGATCGCCTACTAACCTGGCCCGAGTAGGCGCGCGCAGGTTGCTCCCGCGCGCTACTCTGAGAAGGCCGTCGAGGGTGACCACACCGCCCTTGACTCCGCGACGTGCCAAGAGGCTCCCGCCGCCGCGCTTCACGGAAGACTCTAGTTCCCGTGTCGTGCGGCCAATGGCGGTCGAGGAGGAGCATCGTGAGGTTTTAGTGGGTATTCGGACGGCCTACATCTTCCAGTCCGCGAGTCCCACATAACCCGCTCGAGTCCCCACTCGGCCGGGTATCCGTAATCGGATTTCCTCACGTTAAAAAAAAAAAAAAAAAGGTTAGGTTAGGTTTTTTTTTTTTTTTTGTGGGTTGAAGCCCAATACTTTATTTTCTAATGACTGATGCCAGTCTACACTTCCAACCGACAGTCCTCGCTATTGTATACGGGCGGCCGGGGGTCAGTTGTGTAAACATGCTTAACAATAATTGTTATTTATAACTTATGATAACTATTTTAGCTTTAACATTTTTACTTGGCAAATTTTGAATTACAGAGTATGTAAGATTACTTTTCTTAACATTAAGACACAACGTTATAAAAAGACAAATTTAGATAACCAACTTATATGTAAATACAAGAATTTATACATCTACAACTAATCTTACTATTTTAAGACACAATTTCAATAATAATATTTATAACTGTATTTATATAATAAAGACAGAATGTTATTTATAATTAGACAATATTTTAGTAACTTATAATTTAACGAAGGGTTTAATAATATATTAAATCTTTCTTATTTTAATACACGATCTTAGTTATTAATACTATAGTTACATTTATATAATAAAACAGAATATTATTTATAATTAAACAATATTATAGTACTTAAAATGTTACAACAGGTTAATAATACATTAATAATACTTATAACTACATTAATATAATAAACAGAATGTTATTTATAATTAGACAATATCTTTGTAATTTAAATTTACCGAATGGTTTAATTATATATTAAGTTTTACTTATATTAGGACACTATTTTAGTGATAATACTTATAACCACATATTTATAATAAAAACAAAATGTTTTTATAATTAGACAATATTTTAGTAATTAAAATTTAACGAATGGAATCATAATACAATTTACCAAAAAGTACTATATAAATAGGTCAGCTTAACCTTAACACAAGTATGTTAAAATTAGATAATCACAACAAATATTACTTATTAGGGCTCAAATTTAAATAACTTTTCACAATGGGATGTTAATTATAAATTAGACGATATTTAAACAAATTTTAACGAAAGTTTTAATATTATAATTTAACAAAAATACTATATAAATATCGACTTAACTTTAAATCACGTGTATTAGAAAATTAAATATTTACTACAAATTTTACTTATTTAGGACGCAAATTCAAATAACAACTTATCGTTGCCTTAGTAAAATACAAATAGAATGTTACTTATAGTTTAGGCAAATTTTCAGTAACCATAAGATTACCGAAAGTTTTTATAATGTAATTTAACAAAAGGTACCATATAAACAGGTTTATATAAATAATTAAGTACTATTATCGATTTAACATTTTAAATGGTTTGTAATGTGTATATTGGATGATAGGACGATTAACAGTGGTTACAGTGTGGTATGTAATTATGTAATTAAGATACTGTTGATTTTAATGTTGTATTTGAAACAGTTCAATCAATCGAGAGTTGTATATTAGCTTGATAACACTTATTTGTAAAGGCGAAAATTTATGCATTTACAGTGAATTTTTACTTATTTGGGGACGCAATTACAAATATAAATACTTATAATTACATTTAAATAATATAACAGAATGTTATTATAATATAGATAATGTGTTAGTAAACAGAAATTTAATAAAGTTTAGATTGGAATCTAACAAAATACTGTATAAGTAGGTCAACTTACCATTAAATTAAGTACCGTAATCGATTTTACATTTTAATTGGTTTGTCATATATTGAATGGTGGGACAATTTGCAGAAGTTGCAGTGTGATTGGTGTTTAAATTACTATTGGTTTTCGTGTTATACTTGGAACAATTGAAAAAAACGGGAGTTGTATTATTATTGAGATTGGGACAATTCGAGACTTGGTGAGTTACGTCAGAACAGTGCGAACAAGGCCTACAGTCAGACCCACAGTTTTTACTGATGTGTCCGAACTGCAGACACTTGTAGCACTGAATGAACGGGGAAAAATCCCCCACATAAACTTGCTGATGGTCAGCGTTAAGCCTTCCCAGGTTAATTGCCTCACGCCACACCGCTGGGCTTACTATAAAAACTGCGTTATACAAATTTTGATTCTTTAACAAACGGGAGTTGTATTATTATTGAGATTGGGACAATTCGAGACTTGGTGAGTTACGTCAGAACAGTGCGAACAAGGCCTACAGTCAGACCCACAGTTTTTACTGATGTGTCCGAACTGCAGACACTTGTAGCACTGAATGAACGCGGAAAAATCCCCCACATAAACTTGCTGATGGTCAGCGTTAAGCTTTCCCAGGTTAATTGCCTCACGCCACACCGCTGGGCTTACTATAAAAACTGCGTTATACAAATTTTGATTCTTGTTGTTATTTCTTCTAAATCTAAGTTTAAAGTCCTCTGGTTTGGTAAATAATTCACTGATCGTAGGATTTTGCCGAGCAATAACATCTGACAACTCCTCAAGGGGGATGTCTTTAGAGACACCCTTAAGTATGACCATGGGAAGAATCTTTTTAGCTGGTTCAGCAGAAATTATTGTAGATTCTTTGAGCTTATTTAATGTATCCTGACATTGAGTTTCATTTTCAAATTCAACTCTGACTTTATTGTTTGAAATGGCTTTTAAACGGGTAGGGGCGTAATTCTTTTCTCTGAAGGAGATGCTTTTCTTAAATTTCGTAATTGTCTTTTCTGTACTGTCTGACACTTCTATAGGAGATATAATAATGGCGGGCTTATACTGAGATTTTGGATATTTATCAGCTATTGGGGTTTAGAAACAATTTGTGCATAAGTTTGGCTAGTATTTGTGGTGAGCTCTGTTTTTAATTCTATTTTAAGTTTATGTATTTCGTCTCTCACAGCGGAAATGATATCCTCCCTCATAACTGTACTATCGGCAACAACAGGTGTAGTAGCTGGTATATCAGCTGGTATATCTGGTGGTGGGTCACGGTTTTCTGACGTAAGATGGGATTCTAAGAAGATATCAGCGGCTAAGCTGATTTCCTCTGCGGCCTCTATAATGTATCTTTTGTTGATTGATGTTACGCTTTTATTTTCATGGATTGCATTAATTATTTGTCTAGCAAGAGTGTCGACAACTCTATGCATAGAGAGGAAATCTTTTACTGTGTTGGCTTGAATTGGTAAACTTTTACGTTGAGATTTATCTGATTTAACTGGTTTAACTTTACTTTTAGATTGGGATACTTGTAAATGTTGAAATTCATTTAAGTCTGCATCTAGTTCACTATCTGGGGACATCTCTAGAATGAGGGGGGAGTCAGAGATACAGACATTGACGCTACCCTCCGTAACGTCAACCGACGTTGAAGGTACCGCCTCTGCAGCCGTCTCACTCTCCTGTTGACGGGTCTTCGGAGGTGTTCGCAACATTATTATTTTGATATATAGTATGTTAAACGTGTAAAAAATTAAATAAATGATAATAAGAAAAACAACCAACTTATGCGTACTAATCTATATATAATGATTACACAAATAATAGAAAAAATCAAAAATAAAAATTAATTTAAAACTGGAATTGTAGTGTATACTATTTGCAATAATTTACTTTTTCTAAAAACGGAACAAAGAGAAGTAATGTGGGCTAATATAAAAATCCACAATAGCTAACAATTTAACTAACTGCACTAATAAAACAATAAAAAAATTTAAAATTTTAAGAGACAAAGAAAATCGGAACAAAGAAAAGAATTGTATGCGAATATAAAAATCAACAATAGTTAAAAATTTTACTAACAGCACTAGTAATAAAACAATAAAAATTTTAAAATATATTTAAGAAACAAACAAAAACGGAACAAAGAGAATAAATGTATGCGAAAATAAAAATCCCCAATAGTTAACAATTTAACTAACAATACTAACAATAAAGCAATAAAAATTTTAACGTTTATTTAAGGCAAAATTTTTATTTTAAAATATTAAACTGTCTTTAATTTAATGCTTTTAGTGAAAACCACTTTAAAATCCGCTATTTACTAATTGAAATATAGAATTTAATTAATTTTTGTGTGTTATTTTGATAAATGTACAAGCAATGTAGATTATTACTTGCTGAGAAAATGAATTTAAAAGATTTTTTGAAATTTATCTACATTTTACGTGCTTACAATTTGAAATTTACTTTTTCATTTTTAGTCAGATTATGCCTAAATTTTACTGGAATACTATACTAATAATAAAAATATATTCTGCCAAAATTGGAATTAATTAAACAATGGTAAGTGTATTAAAAAATTAAGTTAAATTTAATTAAATTAACAGCCTATGTCTGGCAAATACTCTTGTGAGTGAAATGCTAATAACTTAAAAAGTACTGTGTGAAAAAATTTGAAATTTTGTATAATTATTCTTTATAAGTTACTCTATTAATACAAACAATAAAAATAATATGTCGTCACTGAAATTTTCCTGAAATTAACACGTAAAGTTTAAAGTCACAAATTTTTTAAAATGTTTTTAGTTTTTCTTCTATAACTTCTGAACTATTAATTATATTATAAAATACCTTACATATTTTACAACTGGAAGATCCAACTCGTCGATTGGTGTACGTGTGGACTCTCTCCGACTCTCCGTTTGGAAACGAGCCGATCACGTGATTTCCAAAAATCGCCAATATCTTCCAAACTATTAATTGAAAAAATCCCAAATTTTGCAGGAATGTAGAGGGTATTGTGTTACTTTAAAATATATTATAAAAAAGGGGGGTCATCGATCTTAAAATCGAGCCGCACGCGAAAAACAAAATGTTTCAGGAAGTAACAATCCAATTTTTATTTAAAAACTATTAGAATGTAGGAAAACTATTCACCTTTCACTTTGTAAAGTATTATAACTATCGAGCAACATTTGCTATTTTTTAGTTATTTAAAACTGAGTTTGCGTCCATTCTGTTATTATGTTTGTCAGTTTTTCACAATTTTTCAGCACTTTCACTTAACGGAATTTAACCAAATTTCACAAAAGTGAAGCTGAAGCTAGCGCGCTTCTTTTGATACCACATTTAGATTTTTATCACTTAAGAAACCGAAGTTATGAATTTTTATAACATAATTTTATGTAATTTGGCCCGGAGAGCAACTATTTAACCGCGGACGCGTGCGTACGCTACGGCTGCTCGATCCAGACTCCGGTTAGGTTAGGTTAGGTTAGGTTAGGTTAGGTTCCAGTGCTCGCCCAAGGGAGTTGCTGGTCCTCCTACTGGGCGCGTCCCCAGGTGGCGGATAGGGGAAACCACTCGCTCTTGCGAACGAGTGGACCGGGAGTTATTCCCGGCGCGGACCAAAAACCAGCGAGGCATGGGCGTGCCTTTAGTCCATTGTTATGGACACGGCCTAGGGGAGCACACCCCGACAGAAAAGCCGAAGCTGTGGATCAGCAAAAAAAAAACAACATGTCGGTAAATCTTAATACATTCATACCGCAGGAGGGTACCAGCGAGTCTGGAGAGTCCCTCCGTGCTTCGGCACGCAAGCCCCACGAATCTGCGGGGGGCAAAGACTACCGATATGTTGCGGGTGAGGGGCCCGAGAAGGGTGGAGAGGGTATGTTGGTGCCTGAGATGGGCGGAGTGGCAGAGATGGTGCCTGAGATAGGCGGTGTTTTTAGAAGAGGCTGAGGGTGTTTTGGCCGAAAAGGGCGACAGTTCGGCACTTGTGCCAATAGGGGAGATTAAAGAAGCGCGTGTAGTAGTGGAGCGCTTGGACCTGGCAGAATGTGCCTCGATTATAAGTGGCAGATCGAGATCACTGTCGTCACGGGGCCGTTTCTGGGCGTCAGAGTCAGAAACAGAGAGTGTCATGTCTTTGGTGTCACAAAACTCGGAAACCAGGTCACAATTCCGAAAGGATCGAAAGCGACCCAGGAGTAAGAAAAGTAATTCCGGCTCTTCGGAAGCCGATGAGGAGTGCGAGAGACCGAAGGTGAAAATTATATCGGTTAAACGCAAAATAAAGGGCGGGAAAAGCGCAGATCAGACTATGGCCAAACAAGTCTCGATTGAGGCCAAACGGGAGGAGTCACGTCTACGGGCGGAGCAGGAGGTAGCACACGCCATGCATTCAGGAGCAAGCTCTAGGCTCTCGGATATTTTCATGGAGACGACTAGCCAAAGAGTGAATGTTCCATTGGTGCATGACCTCCAACATGAAGTTACAAACAGTCTGGCCATTATTAACAAAGTTGCTAGCAGATCGGGCAATCTTAAGGGCACTTTCACCAAAGCCCTTAAGGAAGCCGCCGGGACTATTCATACGGCGGTGGAAATAATGGCCAGTAAAACAGCCAATGACGAGGTAGTGCAGCTGCGATCGGCGAACGCGCGCTTAACCCAGGAATTGACCGAGCTGCGAAAGGAAATGAGTCTGTTGAGGGCCGACCTTGAGCGCTCCAGAGTTCAGGTCTCGGATAAAACTCATGAGGAAATGGCGCGGACAGTAATGGTGCAAGTAGGCACGTTACTAAATACGCGGTTGGCAGCGCTGGAGGACAGACTCCTTCCGGAAAAGTCAATGCGCCCTCCACTGGCCGCGGATAAGAAGCGTATAGCGGCTGCTTCGCGAGCAGTGTCAGTGCCTACTTTAACAACTTTGGTAGCTCCTGCCAATCCAGCACCAAAAGAAAAGGGGTCAAAGAAGGGGAAGAAATCTAAAACAAAGATAGTCCCGCAACCCGCGCCAGCAGAGCCTCGCCCACTGCCTCCTGCGCCGGCCGATGTAACTGAGGGCTGGAATGTGGTAGTGCGCAAAGGAAAGCAGAAGGCGGTAGCAGCCCAGGCAAAGCAACTTCAGAGAGCTAAACCTAAATCTGCTAAGAAGCAAAAGTTGCGTCCTCCTCGATCGGCAGTAGTAACTTTGACGTTACAGCCGGCTGCTTCCAACAAGGAGTTGACGTACCGCGATGTCTTAAGCCAAATTAAACAAGTAGTCAAGCTTGAAGATATGGGCATCGAAGACTTGCGGCTCAGGGTTGCATCAACCGGGGCTAGGGTACTGGAGTTACCTGGAACCAATAGTGGTGAGAAGGCGGATGCCCTCGCCCAACGGCTGCGTGGGGTATTGGACGCAAGTGATGTGCTAGTCGCAAGACCGGTGAAGTGCGCAGAGTTGCGGGTCAGTGGCCTGGACGACTCTGCCACTTCAGAGGAGGTAGCGCAGGCCATAAGCCGGGTCGGCGGCTGCGATGTCGGATCGGTGAAGGTGGGAGAGATCCGGCAAGATCGCAATGGCCTAGGCGCAGCATGGGTCCGTTGTCCCATTATGGCGGCTAAGAGAGTTGGCGGGGCGCGGCTCCTTGTGGGCTTCGTATCGGCGCGGGTGCAACTGCTGCAACAGCGGGTCCGGCGCTGTTTCCGTTGCCACGATGTTGGGCACGTGGCAGCGAAGTGCAGCAGTGCGCAAGATAGGAGCCAGCAGTGCTTCAGGTGCGGCCAGGCCGGGCACAAGCAACACCAGTGCTCGGCGGCACCTCACTGCCCGGTCTGCGAGGCGGCAGGACAGCCCGCAGACCATAAGGTGGGAAGCGCTGCATGCGCCAGGGCCGGCACCTCGAGAAAGAGGAGGGACGGCAGGAAGGGAGGGAGGGGGCCAGCGGTGCCCGAACCCAATGCCCCAACCAGGCAAGAGGAGGTGCAACACATGGAAGCCCAATAATGGCTCTCCGTGTGTTGCAGGCGAATATAAATCACTGCGCCCGGGCCCAAGACTTATTGGTCCAAAGCCTGGCGCAGTGGTCTATTCAGGTGGCGGTTGTTGCGGAGCCCTACAGTGTCCCCGCACGTGATAACTGGGTCGCAGACAACACCGGGGTGGTGACTATTATCACCCAGGTAGCTGCGGGCTCCCCGCCTTTCTCACGAGTCGAGAGGGGTGCGGGATGCGTCGCGGCACTTGTCGGCGATCTAGTTGTCGTCGGTGTCTACTTTTCCCCCAATCGAACTCTTGCGGAGTTTGAAGAGTTCCTAATCCGCTTGGGGGAAATGATAGACCGACATCGTCCGGCGGAGGTGCTGGTCGCGGGGGACCTCAACGCGAAGTCGAGCATGTGGGGCTCTGCAACGACGACTGAGCGTGGTACGACGCTCTCGGAGTGGGTAGTTGCCTCTGGTTTGTCTGTCCTCAATCGGGGGGACGACCAACACCTGCGTGCGAAGGCTGGGCGGGTCCGTGGTGGACGTAACGTTCGCGAGCCCGGCCCTAGCGCGCCGTGTTCACGGTTGGCGAGTGTTGGATGATGTGGAGACTCTCTCGGACCACCTCTACATCCAATTTGAGATCTCCACTCATCCGACGGTTGCCGCCAGCTGTAGGTCGCACCTCGCGAGGAGGACGGACCGCGGTGGCAACTGAGGTGCCTCGACAAGGGACTTCTGGAGGAAGCTGCGATAGTGCAAGCCTGGCTGCCCCAGAGCTTGGCGTCTGCAGAAGACGCCGCAAACTGGGCGCAGAGGGCAATGACGCGTATATGTGACGCGTCAATGCCCCGTTCCGGGCGCCGCCCTCAACGGCGGCAAGTGTACTGGTGGTCGGGTGAGATCGCTCAATTGCGCAACATCTGCATTGAGGCGAGACGCCTTTACACGCACTATCGCAGGCGGGCACGCCGGCAGCAGGAGGAGGAGGACCGGCTGTACTGCGCCTACGTCGAGGCGAAGAAAGCGCTGCAGGAGGAGATCGGTCGTGCGAAAGGCGAGGCGCACGACGAAGCTCTCGCGGGGATAGACCGGGACCCGTTCGGAACGCCGTACCGAATGGTGCGCGGCAAGCTCCGGACTTGGGCCCCGCCTTTGACGCAGACACTTCCGCCGGATTCTCTCCGAGGGGTGCTGTCGTCTATGTTCCCGCAGCGGGCCAACTTTACACCTCCATCAATGGCCCGCCCTGCAGCGCAAGAGGAGGAGGACGAGAGCGTCGTACCGGAGGTGCTGGAGGAAGAGCTGGAGGAAGCGGTGAGGCGATCTCGGGGGCAAAACCACCGCCCCAGGGCTCGACGGCATTCCCGGGCGCGTAGTTGCTTTGGCCCATTCTATCTTGGGGCCAAGCTTTCGAGGGCTATTTACTGCCTGTCTGGCTCAAGCCATAATTCCACAGTGGTGGAAGACAGGCAGACTAGTCCTCATAAAGAAGGAGGGGCGCCCGGCGAACTCAGCCTCGGCCTATAGGCCGATAGTGCTGTTGAGCGAGTTCGCCAAGCTCTTCGAGAGGGTGGTAGCGAGGAGGCTACAGCAGCACCTCGAGAGGACAGGTCCAAACCTCTCGGACAGCCAGTATGGCTTCCGAAGTGGACGCTCCACGGTGGATGCCATACTGCAGGTGAAGTCCCATGCGCAGGACGCAGTGGCTCGGGGCGAAGGAGTCTTGGCGGTGTCTTTAGACATCGCCAACGCTTTCAACTCCATGCCCTGGCCCTGCATCAATGAGGCACTCATTTACCATCGGGTGCCTCCATACCTGCGCCGTATCATCGAGGCTTACCTCTCCGAGAGGTCTGTGACCTTTCCTGGAAGCTCCGGCTGGGGAGTTTGGGAGGTGTCGTGCGGTGTTCCACAGGGATCGGTGCTGGGTCCGATCCTCTGGAATATCGGTTACGACTGGGTGCTTCGGGGCAGCACCCTGCCGGGGGTAAAGGTCCTCTGCTACGCTGATGACACGTTGGTCTTAGCGCAGCAGACAACCTATCGCGAGGCAGCAGTGCTCGCGACAGCTGGCGTGGCTCACGTCGTCGGGCGGATTCGGCGGCTGGGTCTGGAGGTTGCACTAGACAAGTCTGAGGCAATCTACTTCAACGCTCCGAGGAGGGCCGCTCCACCAGAGGCCCACATCGTCGTCGGCGGTGTGACGATTGGAGTGAAGAGGAGCTTGAGGTACCTCGGACTTGTCTTGGACAACAGGTGGAGCTTTCGGGACCATTTTATACGACTGGTCCCGAGGGCTGTTGAAGACAGCGGGGGCCTTGGCGCGCCTTTTGCCCAACGTAAGTGGGCCGCGCGCCTCGAGCCGTCGGCTGTACACCGGAGTGGTCCGATCGATGGCGCTGTACGGTGCTCCCGTATGGGCGGACGCCCTGAACCGGCAAAACGTCGCCCTGCTGCGACGGGCGCAGAGGGTGATGGCCATCAGGGTGGTACGGGGGTACAGGACCATCTCCGGTGAGGTGGCGTGTGTGCTGGCAGGAGTCCTGCCGTGGGACCTGGACGCGATTGCTCTGGCGTCGGTCTATTGCCGACGTCGAAGTCTTGCGTCGGGGCTTCGGCAAGGTCAGCACCGCAGGAGGAGGCGCGGAATGCCGCAATGAAAGAGTGGGAGTCCGGCTGGCAACACCATCCGCCGGCTGGAGGACGATCGAGGCTGTTCGTCCAGTTTTCCGCCAGTGGTTAGCGAGGCGTCATGGCGTCCTAACCTTCCGCACCACACAGGTACTCTCAGGGCACGGTTGCTTTGGGAGATATCTGTGTCGGGTCGCTGGGAGGGAGCCCGACACCCGCTGCCACCACTGCGACTGCCTCGACGAGACGGCCCAGCACACGCTGGAGGTGTGCCCAGCTGGGCGTCTCAACGTCGCGCATTGCGCGGCGTCATAGGGGACGACCTTTCCCTGCCGGCCGTAGTCAAGGCCATGGCCGGCAGCGAGACGTCGTGGGACGCGGTCTCTTCCTTCTGCGAGGCAGTGGTGCTCGAGAAGGAGGCGGCGGAGCGGGCGAGGGAGGCTTCTTCCGAACTCGCCGTCCGCCGCAAAAGACCGGGTCGCCGGAGGGCGGCACACGATCGCCGCCTTCCGCCCTAATCGGCCAGAGGGCGGTCAGCGGGGGAAGCTGA